>CM024604.1:51323823-51736323 GCA_014182555.1 Eucalyptus erythrocorys | reverse complement strand
AAGTTTTCTCTCTTGGCAAGGTCTCCACCTATAAAGCCGGTGGCTTGACCCAGAAGGATATCTTAAACTTGGTATGTATGCCCCAAAAACCCCTCACTGGGTTCATGCTCAATAACCATCCTCCAAAACCATAAATTCAATTCAGAAATCAATATCTTAAACTAAGCAAATAACATTTTGCAGCATAGCCCATCATCCATTTCCTATTCATTTCTCAAATCATCATAAACCTTTCCATAAATGAGTTGCAAAGTAATTTCATAAATATATATATATATATATATATATATATATATATATATATATTACTCAACAAATTTTGTATAACACGCTTTTCAAATATTCATAATCAATCAAAGAGTAGCAAGTGCTCGATCCAGCTTTTATGCAATAAAAATGCTCCTCAATTCAATACACACTTCAAGACATGGTTTTACAAAACTAAAGAAGATATCACTCACCTCGTCATCCATGACCAAATGACAAATGATACTTGTATTATTGAACTCATGGCTCTATCAAATAACCAAGGAATAATAATAAAATAAATAAAACTCTTTCTCAACTACGAAACGACTAAATTACGCATTCACTCTAACAAAATGATTCATACGCTCTAACAAATTGCATAACTAAAGCGATTGTTCAAGTTGTTCGCGACACGAAATTTAAGCGCAAAACTTAGTTACGCTATAACTTCTTCCTCTAAATCCCCTTCCGAACATATTTATAGTCAAAAGAAAGCCATTCAAACATACCACATGAATCCCAACTTGATCGTCTCAAAATCAAGCCAAAAAATGACAAAATACATTCACTGCGTGCAGGAAACTTCGAAATTTTATTTTGGACAAATTATAAGCTCAAATCACAATTCGTAAAATCATATGGCTCCACAACACCCCGAACTATGATTTCTATAAAAATACGCAGCTCAACGACTCCAAAATCAGGCTTCACCGCTCGATTTTCCAAAAATTCCGAATTTGAGGCCAAATCAGTAAATTACTTTGATTGGATGAACGAGGGGCCTAATCTCTTATCGGGTGCTATGTCGAGTCGACTTGGCGAGGCATCTATGGCATGCATGCGCCAAAACCCATTTCCTTTCTTCCCCTTTCTCTTCTTCTCCTTCTTCTCCTTCTTTTCTTTCTTTTTGGTCGAGGGAGCTCTCAGCTTCTATTTAGCCAAGCCCTCTCCCTATCCTTTTTGCTTTATTGACTTTTCAACTTCTTTTTCTTTTTCTTCTTTTGGGGCCCACTAATATTACACTTATCTACAACATCACATAAAACTTTTGAATTTTATGAGGCATCTCTATGTAAAGAGTGATGTTTTCACTTTCGGCGCTGTGTTGCTTGAGATATTATTGGGTTTGAGGGCATGTGATCCGAGCGGTCCAGCAGGCAAGGCTAATTTAGTGGGGTGGGCCAGTCTACTTTTATGTATAAAAAAAAAAAAAAAAGCCTGAGGACAATCATGGACTCTAGATTGAAGGGCAAATGTTATACAGACTCTGCACTCCAGATAGCATAACTAGCTTTAATATGCCTCCGACCGGAACCTAATAAGAGGCCTTCCATGTCTAAAGTCGTGGAAGAATTGGAATCAATAGAAGCAGCCAGTGCCAATAGAATACTACTGAATGCTTTAATTTATTTGTTATGTTGTGTACTTCATGTGATCGGATCTAAGTCTGTTGCTTACCAGGATTAATCTTGGGCTTTGGATGTTCTTTTCCATTGTACCCAGTAGTTACTAGGCGTTGTGTTTCCTTGTAAGCTCTTTAGAATATTCACACGTGTCCATCATTATGTGCATCGACTTGTGAATTGAGATGTCGAGATTATACTTTCTTCAGGAGAGGAATGGTTTTGCGACGACTAATCCTTGATTTTATTAGCAATCTAAGGTTGACCAAAAGAAGTCCGTAACTCTTCAAGAGTCCAAGCTCTTTTGTTCCTTTTCATGCTCAGGCTTTGAACATCAGCAGAATCTCATTCTTATTTTTGTCAAGAATTTGTTCCTGTGGTACTCGGCCTGCCACCAATGTCCATGAAGTATTATGCTGTTCAGTTCAGTCCGTTTTCGTAGTCATTTTTGAGCTCTAGGACAAGGTTGGGTTAGTGATTGACTCATTTAAAGAAAAGAGCTACCCAGTTATTCGTTAAAAATGAACAAGACATGTAATTTGGTGCTATTTCGTTGCATCTAAGACATTTTTTAATTGTTTCGTCATCATTTCTTGGTTTCCTGGAACATAGATAACAGCAAATTGGGGCGGGACTTCAGCGCAATAATCTAGGCTCAATCTAGATACAGGCTATTGAACATGAAAATAACAATACAGTGTCAAAAACACAAATCATGGTATACAAAGATTTGTAGGCATTTGGAAATCGAAACCTTGACACAAGACTAATAATGTTAGCTTAATCAATTTCTCACTAGCGCAATGTACATCATCAGATCCCTTATATGCTAAGGGACCGTTGCTTACGTATGAAGTATGAACAAGCATTAAGTTCTATAAAACTTGCACTTCGTTTTTCCAAGAATTGCAATATCCTCGATTCGTGTAAGATTACATGCTAGTATTAGATGAAGTTGAATTAAAATTCTCTCAAAATGTTAGCTATCCTATTTCTATCTCATGCAGGACTAGAGTGACGAAATTCTATTCCGTTCGACAGAAAATCCGCGTCTAAAACTGGGGATCATTTCCCACGGGCTCTTCGTGCGTCCCTCGTCTCCGCAAGAGCTGCTCCTCTCCCCATCTTTCTCACCTAACCAGGGCTTCTCCATCTCACGCCTCATCTCCAAATCGTAGACAATCCGGGCGAGAGCTTGTGAATTTTCTGTGGGCAGAGGGTGATTTTGGACGGAGGATAGGCGGATAGCGGCGGGGCGTTGATTATCTCAGGGGTGGTTGCGGTGGCGGATGAGGAGGAGGCTGGGTCATGGCTTGGCTAGGGTTGCGGCTGGGGCTCTGGTGTGGGTCTGTGCCTGGGTTTGTTCGCTCATAAGTTCAGGGCTCGAGGTGAAACAGGCAACAGCTAACGAGCAATGCGAATGGTGATGCGAGAGGCGCCGGGGGAGGGGGGTGGGTGGTGGTTGGGTTTCCCGGTGGTCTGGAGTCAGGAGGAGCGAGGGATCGAGGGCAAAGCGTGGACTAGAGAAGAAGGTGAACACAGAAACGAGTGAAGAATCAAAGGTCTAAGCTTCGCAGTCAGAACGGAGCCCGATCGGAAACACTACTGGACAGCACCGGAATCTTAACCGAAGGAGTGAACCGGGTCGCGGTCGATGAGGAGTAATTGTGACGTGAGGATGAGCCGGAAGAAGTGGTGGTGATTGGAGATGGAGCGGCCGTGGAATTAGAGGAACTCAGTAACTTTTGAAAGTCAAAACTCAAGCCGAACTCCGAACCGCACTGAGCCGAAGAAAGAACACAAAAGCCTCGCTCGCTCTCTGTTCTCATTCGCAGAAGCAACTGCCACGTAGCTCCTCCGCAAGCACCCAAGCCCGATCGAAGAACGCTGCGCAGTCCGATGTAGCGCGGGAGACTCAGGGACCCACAGATAGAGCCCGTGTGCAGTGAAACATGAGATTGAATTTGCAATTTAGTTCATCCGACCTTTGCGGACTTGGACTCGAGCTACCAGGGCTCAAGCAGTTGGGGAACCTGGGCTCTGTACGTACGCGTTTCCTTGACTGTCGGTGATTCCATTTGGTTCAAAGGCGTTTATAAGGGATTTTTAGTCAATACAAATGCTTAAAAGCCTACTTGGGAAATACAATTGTGTTTTGTAAATTTTTTTCAAAATAGATTTTGAGTTGAATGTTTTTTCGCAATGGGTTTTGATTGATAAAATATGTATTATAAAAATATATATATATTTTTGAAAATTGAACTAAACCCTTCGTCGAACCGGCGATGAAGGGCTGCCTCTTTTTAGTTAAAAAAAAAAATAATCAAGGGCAAAATCTGAAATATGAAAAAAAAATTAGTGAAGGGCGTTACAACCAAAAGGAAAAAATAATTTCAGGGGTTTTCAAGCTTGAAAGCCCATTGAAAATGGAAAATGCAGCTGGTGTCCAAGTTATTGAAAATAATGCATGTCTATTTTGTCCTTTTCATTTCGTGTTGCTGCTTTGGGAATGTTTGTGAATGAATGGATACCCTGCAAGAAAGCAAAAACCTGACTTAACCACACGCAGATAATGGAATCAATTTCTACCTTGGCTTTATAGGACTATTGCCAAAACCGGTTTTAAAAAAATTGAATCAAACGGTCCAAGGACATTTGCCATAACTTTTTTCGGTAAGGGGGACACTTAAGTGCTACCTCCTGCGACCTCGAAATCCTACGCCACGTGTAAAATGCCCTTGGAAAAAATGACTTTGCAAATAAAAAATAATTAAATTAAATTAAAAATTAATTTTAAATAAAAATACTCTAAAATTAAAAAAAAAAAAAAAAAAAAAAAAAAAAAAAAAAAAGGGACAAGTTATTGAAGCCTGAATAATGCATATCTATTTTGGGGAAAGAAAAGGCATAATAGTACCTTTTCATTTCGTGTTGCTGCTTTGGGAATGTTTGTGAATGAATGGATATCCTGCAAGAAAGCAAAAACCTGGCTTAACCACACGAAAGCAGATAATGGAATCAATTTCTCCCTTGGCTTTATAGGACTATTGCCAGCTAAACTGACAGCAAACTACTCCCATGAAAAACTCGTTACTCGATTGTTGGATTGCAAAGGCAAGATGCCCCATAGAAAAGAACTAGCATGGAGTGCGGTGCAAAACCCGATGTCACGGGAAAAAGTCCACCGGGAATCAATTCCGGCGGATTCATTGGAAATTTGTGCGATCTGCTTTGGGCATAAGAAAATCTACTGCTGTGGAAAATGATGCGCGAAGCCAGTTTGGTTCTCCACCGACGGTGCTAGGCGGGCCAGAAAATGTCCGCAGCGAGCGCCTTTTTAGGTGGTCTCACTTCTCGAGAGGAAATAGGATTTGGTAGAGGGAAGGTAGCGAAAAGACATAGTTTTGTTGAGAGAGACGAGAGAGATGGGGGTGTGTTTTGGTACTCCTGACTTCCCTTCTCCTAGCTTTACCGGTAATCCCATGTCAGGTACTCTTTAAATTTTTTCCCTAGAATGGTGTTTATCTTTATATCTATGTAGTCTTTATAAAATGAATCTTTGCGCTTCAGACTGGAGCCTTTGATCTTCTTCTTGTCATCGTCTGAAGCAATTTTCTCTGTTCTCTGTTTTTCTTTTTGGAAACTACAGGAGCGAAGTGGAAAATCACTACTTCATCTTCTTCTGCAGCCAGCAATGGCCATAACTTGCCGGCTGCCCGCAGTACTTCATCATCTTCTGCAGCCAGCAAGGCAGCCAGCAATAGCCATGACTTGCTGGCTGCCCGCGACAGAAAGGCCTTCGGAGATGGAAAGATTGTGGCAGACCCCAGCTTGACCGTCTTCAGTTTCGCAGAGTTGAAAGAGGCGACCAAAATTTTCCAGTCCATGCGCTGCTTGGAGAGGGAGGATTTGGTCGTGTCTATAAAGGGATGCTTCATGGGAAGCAACAGTCTGGAAGTACAGAGACTAGAATAGCTGTGAAAATATTAAACCGGGATGGCACTCAAGGGTATATAGAGTGGCAGGTAAGAACTAAGTCGTCTTCAATTCCTTTCTCGTAATACAAATCTTTGCTTTGTCAATTACAAAACCGAAGCAACCCAAATGCACAATGGTACTGATGGGAGCTTGTCATGCCCAACTCAACTATGTCAATAAACACCCTCGCTGTGAAAATGGCAGGAGAAATACTTGACCTGAATTATGATGGCCATGTAAACGCAAATCCAAATGCATTTGAAGTTGATTAACCCAGGATTTCCATAAGTGGTGGCCTGGCCTTTTAATTTTGTTTGTGAAAGGGCTCTTGTGGAATTGCATCTGATTTTGGTTAAAGAGAGATCAAATATTTTTGAGAGTCATTGATGGCCTCATCAACCCTTGGCGAGGCCGCGCCTTGTCGGCCGAGCCTCGATTGGGTGAGCAGCCTTGGCTAGGTTTGGCGAGGCCGAGCTTGCCAAGTAGTCGGTAAGGCTCGACCTCGTTGGGCCACCACGAGGTCGAGCCCCATTGGCAGCTAGATTGAGCCTCACCACTAGCTAGGCAAGCCTCGCCCGACCAGCGAGGCCGAGCCTCACCGGTGGCTGGATGAGCCTTCGGTGAGCTTGCTGGACCTCGCCCTGGCCTGGTGAGTCTCCGAAGAGCTTGCCAAATTCGCCCAACCAATCGCCGACAATTGGTGGCGGGTGGCAACGACGACAACGGTTGAAGAAGAAGAGAGAGGGAAGAAGAACAAGAAGAAAGAAGAGAGAGGAGGAAAAATAGGTTGGCTTGATTCTGAAATTGTTCTCGGGAACAAAAAATTAACTTTCTTTTACTTCTTAATTATGTTCCAAACCTACTTCCGAAAACGAAAAAATAAAAATTTGTTTTCTGAAACAAAAATTTTACCAAACAGATTTCTATTCCAAATCTACTCGTGGGAGCAAAAGAATAGAAATTTTCATTGTTTGGTCGGTTGCCAAACGCGGCCATAGAATAATTCGATTGCAAGGAGTGAAGAAATTGTGCAAATATAAGTTCAGTCTTCCATCCATGTAATGATCAACCTTTTTGATGTGATCATAGCCCTTAGGTAACTCGTCTTTCTAAACTTCTTTGACTAATGCAATGCGGTTCTTTTCATAGTGAACTTGTTTTCTTCTTCCTTCGAGCGAATTCTTCTTCTATATTCAAGAACCGATAGGGTGGATACACCATTGCAAGATAAAGTCATCAATTTGATCGCAAATTATAAATGGTTTCAGTTACAAATTCCAATGATTCTGCATAGCTACTATTGGTTCATGGGGAGCTAGATATTTTTTTACAGAGCTAGTATGACTTGAAGTACATTTTACCAATATTGATACGTATTTTATATTACAGGATGCACAATGATTATGAGTCTTTAGTCAAATTACTAGTTAAACTGAACATTTCATTGGAAATTAGGTCTCAGTTCCCATTATGTACGTTTTGTTTCGATATCAACTGTTCCATCATGATTGTTTCGTTTCGTTGACCATTTGAACCTTAAGGAGAAAAAATCTAGCTGGTTTAATGTGGGGGCTTCCATTTCTTTCATATCTTTTACTATTGACCATGTGCGAGACTCTTTTGCTTATTTACGTGCAGAGGGAGATAGGATTTATTGGAGGGATATCTCACCCAAACCTTGCCAAGCTCCTGGGATTTTGTCATAATGATGAAAATTTAGCTCTTGTTTATGAATTCATTTCAAATGGCAGTTTGGAAAATCAGCTATTCAGAAGTAAGTGGTCTAATCACTCTATAAATTTCGGAAAAGTCTTCTTAAGGATGCCAATTGTTTAGCATATCTACTTGATTAGTTTATAGTCATAGTCGGTGCATGTGCTAATTTCAAAATTCAGGCTAGTTTGAACACCTATTTGCTTTTAAGAATTACTTACATTTTACACTGTCCATTACTCTGGTACAGAGGGCTCCGTAGATCATCTTTCATGGGATGTACGCCTCAAGATTGCGGTCGGGGCTGCCAGAGGCTTGGCCTTCTTGCACGGTTCCTATAACATGATACACAGGGATTTCAAAAGTGCAAATATATTGCTAGATGGGGTTATTATATTATCCTTCTTGTAATTATTATGGTCTCGTATCACAATATTCATAAGAACACTATCATCTTGGGGTGTGCATGGTCCGGGCAGACGGTTCCTGACCTAGAATTGGGAATCGCCCGCTAAAGACCGATTCCGAAAACTGGAACCGAGATCCACCCGTTAGTTGCATGGATCCACTCAGGAACCGGACTGTCGGTCGGTCCGGTTCTCGGATGGATTCATGAAGCCAATCTAGATGCGAAACAATTTTGGTTTTCAACCGAAATTGCTGGTTATTCGCCCGACCTATTCTTCTTCTCCTCCTCCTACACCACTGCTTCTTCACATTCTTGCTTTTTGCTAGAGGTGGCAAATGGGTGGGTCGAGTTGGGTATGGGTCGGGTCGAAAATGGGTCGACCCATATTCGACCCATTTAACCCGTTTTGACTCATATTCTTGTAGTGCAAATATATTGACCCATACCCGACCCGACTCGTATCGTAACCCATACCCGACCGACCCATATTGCTAAAACCTAATAATATTCTAAAAAATATCTACGCTTACTTTAAGCTATATGCTAATTGGATAAAAACCTCAAATTAAATTAAAAAATAGTAAATAAAATAAAAATGGTTAAAAAACCTTAAAATTTAAATTAAAAAATAGTAAATAAAATAAAAATTGTTAAAAAACCTATAAATTTAAATTAAAAAATAGTAAATAAAATAAAAATTGTTAAAAAACCTAAAAATTTAAATTAAAAAATAGTAAATAAAATAAAAATTGTTAAAAACCTAAAAATTTAAATTAAAAAATAGTAAATAAAATAAAAATTGTTAAAAAACCTAAAATTTTAAATTAAAAAATAGTAAATAAAATAAAAATTGTTAAAAAACCTAAAAATTTAACATGATGGGGACAAAAAATTCCTAAATGCTTAAGCTGTCTTTTGCCCCGACAAGACATCTTGTGTGGCGCATGGTTCAAATTTTAGACACACATCCCTTTGCCTTTTACTAGTGTTTGTTTTCATGCAGCCATCAAATAGAGCAAGAAAGCCTTGCAGTGTCAACAAGAAATTATTTCCTTACTCGAAAAAAATCCTCATTCAAATCATCAAGAATTAACCACGAGAACTGAAAAATATTTTAGGAAGAACAAAGGAGTAACGTAACTTCAATAATCATCTCCATGAACATCACAATCATCGAGAAAAGTAGTTGCCCTCGATAACAACGATGTCATCAAGCAGTGATACACAGCTTTGTCTGGCTTCAAACCGACATGCTTCATCTCTTCAAAGCATTTCAAGGCCTTCTCTGGGTGAGATGCATGTGCCCACCCATGTATTAAGGTCGTGTAGGTTTTGACATTTGGTTTCACCCCCAAAGCTTCCATTTCTTCCATTGTCTTTGATGCTTTCTGAGAAAGTATGTATGTATCTGCACTAGAATGTAGTATCTGCAATAGCGACTAGGCCAAAAGGAGAAAATAGGGTAAGCAGTAAATTATGTCAGACTAGAAGCAAATGACAAAGCTGAGCTGCTACTTACAAAGTGGAAGGGAGTTTGGGGGAAGAACATGAATATGCTGCTAAAGGGGATTGAAAGAACCATGAAAAAAATGATACTACTGCAATCGATGAAGAAAAGCAGCTACACATTACAAGTCACTTCTAGTCCAAATCTCTAAGAATTCCCAAATAATTCGATGCGAAGAAACACTCAATTCAGCCAACACAAATTCCTCCACTGGCATCTAAGAACAAGTTTCCCAGTAAAACAATAAAAGAAAGTACCTAATACAAATAGTCTTGGAAGTCGACAATGAGAGACTCGTCCTCAAGATCTTCCTCAGGCGGAACTCCAAATAACCAATCTCTAGTGCATAGCTCGGCCTCCACATTTTCAGGCAAAAGGGAACTACGATATTTATTTAGGATGCGTCCTCCAATGCTAAAGGCTGACTCGAGGCAACGGTAGTGATAGGAATACTCAATATATCACGTGCCATGAGAGATAACTCGGGATATCGATGTGAATTAGCTTTCCAATAATCAAGGACATTGAGATCAGGGAATTTTTTTCTATCAACCCTGGGCTCCTCTAAATACAAATCCAATTGTGATTTAGTAGATTGCGAGCCAAAGTGTTCACTCTCAAATGCATCATACTCGTCAAGATTGTCCCCAATGTTTTCGACAATGTCCTCAACTGAAATGTTACCTCGACTAGTTGAAGATGCAAACCGATCATCTCTCGATATAGATGTCACATATTCATCAAAAAGCATATAAAGCTTTTCTCGAATGCTCCGTACAAATTCCACATGATCATCCATCTCCAACTTCGAATAGCAAAATTCTAACAAGTGCAGCTTATAGCGAGGATCTAATACAGCAACAAAAGATAAGACAACACTGTAACACTTCCAATATTTTTCAAACTTCTTTAGCATTGCCATAGCCATAGATCTAATAGCTACATCCTCACTATTCCTTGCATTTATCAAACGAAGTTGAATCTGCCATACTCCATAGAAATATAAATTTGCCGTGGGATATCTAACTCCAGAGAAGAGAGTAGTAATATCATAGAAAGGTTGCAACAAGAATGCAATTTTCTTGGCTCTAACCCAATCCTCGGGTGATGGACATGTAAGAAAGTTAGAATCAATTAGCTTCAAATGCGAAAATGCATGTTCAAAGACCAAAGCACCTTCAAGCATTAAGTACGTGGAGTTCCATCTAGTTGCCACATCTTGCCGTACCTTTTTACTCGTCTTCAAGCAAGACGTGTTATACACTCAACAAATTTTGCTCTCCTCCCTTGTGTAGCTCTCACATATTTGACAGATTCTCTAATATTTTGCAATAATCCATCAATCATCCTTAGACCTTCTTGGACAATAAGATTCAGAATGTGTGCACCACAACGTACATGAAAAAACATCCCATCACACAACAAAGACGATCTCATAGAAGGTGTACTTTTCCAAATATCAACCATACTATCATTGTATGATGCATTATCCAATGTGATACTGAAAATTTTCCTCTCAATGCCCCACTCTCTCAACAAAGTCAGCAATTTTTCCAATAAAATGGCGCCACTGTATGGAGGTGGCACATAGGAGAAGCACAAAACCTTTGCATGCAATTCCCAATTCTCATCAATGTAATGAGCAGTGACGGTCATATAATGATCGGTTGTCACGAAGTCCACAAGTCGAAGTTAAACAAATTCTGCTAGAAAGAGACATTATATTTGATTTCAAATTTCTCTTCTCCTTCTCATAAACTTTTATCACATCACTTTTTGCTGTATTCCTCGATATGTGCTTCACTTTGGGATTAAGATAACTAAGCAACTCTCTGGTAGCCTCATGCTCTACAAAAGAATATGTGTAATTGTGTTTGACTATGGCTTTTGCTAGCTTGCTTCTAAACACGGTTTGATCAAACTGTTACGTGGACTCATTAACGTTGGCCTCTCGATTGGGACAAGTATGTAAATGACGCAACAAATTTTTTGTCCCATGGCTAGCCATGTAAGCTGATTTGCACCATTTACACTTGGCCTTTTTCTTGCCATCCTCATCCGTGAATTTTTCAAATTCAGACCATACGAGAGAAGTGCATTTTTTTTCGATTGTTTAGAGCAAGTAGAGCTATCCTCCACATCCTCATGAAATAAGGATACAACTCTACGCCTCTTAGACCCTTCATTGTTGAATATTCTTCTTGATCCTCGTTAGACCTTGACATGTCAACTAGTTTGTTAAAGAGAAAGAGAGGCTAGTCCCTCCTACCACTCAATTCAAAGCGGCATTGAGTAATAGGCCAACCTAATACTTCCCCACCTTCCTCGTCACCATTTTGGCATGCTCTTTCACACTCTGTTCATACAAATCCAGCGCCTTCCTCCAATTCACCGTCCAAAAAAACTGGAAATCTGCATGAGTGATCTGCCGAAGCAGCTATATCAGAAACCCAGTAAAACCCAGAAAACAAAACTGATCTCCAATCCTACCCACGAACAGCAGCATAATTGGAGCTCTAGTAGTTTGTATGCAAGAATTTACATGCAAAACCAATCATGTGCCTTACTAACCTCCGATAAATGTAAGCAACAAGTGCTGGAAGACGAGCAATCAAATTAAGAGAGTCCTCAAATGTTGTTTCCCAGTATCTGAAAATGAAGAGGCCTCTTAAAAAACTTAGTCCACATATAGATGATGCGTGACCAACATTCAACTCCCAACCAAACTGGCAGGAATTCGTACAGCTACAAAGATAAACAATCTATTTACAAAGTAGTATCTACATGTGTATATATGTGTATTAAAGGATTACCCAAAAGTGAAATTAAATGAATCATGTGGTACACCAAGGTCCACCGGGCTACAAACATTCCATCAAAATCTACCACGCAGTACAATGCTACCTGGTTAAGAAATTCCAGCAAAGGAACAGAACATCCCTAGAGACCTGCTGCTATGGCAATAAATCGAGGTCTGGCACCCAATCTCAATTTCTTTTCTCCCCGGTTTCCGTGTTGTGTAAAAGGTATAGTAAGGCACCAAGGAAATACCTATCCATCTAAACCAAAAAGAATTCATCTCTATACAAGAGAACTCAAATCCTAAAACAAATCTACTAACTAGAATAAAAACAGTGGAGCACCGACAACCGACTTCACTAAACCCCGAAAAGATGATAAAACAAAATAAAAACTACTTAACTTAAACAATATGCCTTAATCTCCATCATCACGGACTAAGGATCAGCTACACGATCTTGTCACCTACCTTTGCTTCAAAGTCGACGTTCGAGTAATTGAACAGGATCACCCCAACCGGGCCTTTGTAGTCCGCATCAATCACGCCCACGCCGACGTCGATCTAATGCTCCCACGCCAAACCCGACATCGGATGCTGAAGCAACAAATGCACAAGCGATTCGATTCAGCCCTCGTCGATCGTCCAAAACAAGGTATTGAGACAATGTCTTGAGATGAGAAGTTGCACATTTGCTACTCCAGCACATGTTCCTTCGGGTATTGCGATGCTCAGATCGGTAGGGACGAGCGCTTTTCCTCTCGCCGGTACTTCTCGTCTCAGCCGCGCTGTTTTTAATCCGCAAACGGAGAAACCCACGTTCGAAACCATCGCGTAACCCACTCGTAAACAGCTAGAGAACAAAAAAAAAAAAAAAAAAGAAAAAGAAAAGGTCCAAGGATCTAAATCGAACCACGATTGCCTCGTGTCCGAACGGGAGTCAAACGACCGCTGCCGCTAGAGAGGCGCAATAAAAAAAAAAAAAAAACGCAAACGACGAGTAATCCGACGCCGACATTTTGCAGTCCAATGCCGTCCCCGACGCCACAATCGGCCGCGGACGAACCGCTCCCGCCCGATTATAAGAACCGCCCCACTCCCCCTCCCGTCCGGTCTGATCCATCGCCTCCCTCTCCGAATCTAACGAGACGTGAGCGGCGGCCGAATCGAAGCCCCGAAAGAAGAGAAGAAAAACAAAAGAATGGGTTCCTTCGACGGGAGCGGATCCGGACGCGGGAGGGAACGCGAAACTCGAAGGCAAGAGGAGAAGAGAAGGGAGTAGGAACAGAGGGAGCGCATACGAGCAAAGCAAAGCGAGAAAGCGACGGAGAGAGAGAGAGAGAGAGAGAGAGAGAGAGAGACACCGGTTGTTGCTATCGTCGAGGACGGAGAGAGAGAGAAGGGAGGAGAGATGGGGGGGCTTTGAAAAGGGCGTGAAATGGGTTTCCACTTTGGCTTTGGGCTTTGAAAATGGGTCGAAAATGGGTCGTAGTCGACCCATTTTCGACCCATATAAAATTAAACAAAAAAGCGGGTCCAATATGGGTTAATAGTTGTGATGGGCTATTAACCCATATTCGACCCATATGGTAGAAATATGGGCGCAAAATGGGTCCATGACCCATTTTGCCGCCTCTACTTTTGCCCACTCACTGCTCGGTGTGCGCTTTGAACTTTTTAGCTTCTAGACCTCTTCATTTGGTTTAACTGGAGATTACCTAGCCCTGCTTCTTTGCAATCTGGACTTTTTTTTTTTTTTTGGTTATTTGATTTGGGTTTATTAATTAGTAATTTCAATTTTTTAATATTAAAAATTAATATATTATTTTAATATAATTAGTTTGGTCCGAGTGGGAGGGTGGATGGATCCGCCTATGGAACTTGGAACCGGATCGGTACCCACCGGTTCCCATAAATTGGAACCGGGAACCATACCGGTTCCCTCAAGAACCACCGATTCCGGACGGTTCCGATTTGGTTCCGATGATTCGGGCGGGTCCGGTTCTTTTGCACACTTCTACTATCATCATTCTAGTCAAATTCTTGGGAGAAGGATAATGATGACAATGACATTCCTAATATCTCATTTTGAAGACTTGGAATTTTGTCCTCTAACCACGAGAAAAGAGTCTCGATAGCAGAGGAGATCCTATGTTTCCCTATGCTCAATTATGGACAGGTTTTAGTTGATTGCAAATCTGTCCTTAGATTTGATGTTAAGTTCAAAACCTGAGACAGGACCCTTAACCAGTCCCCAGCTGCTTTTGGATATCTCCATTTTGTTTTTTGCTAGAATCACTAAAGTTTGCAATTGATATTAAGGCTGGAAACCGAGTCTAATCCGATGTCCGATTGTTCTGCAATCTTACACAGCCAAAGTCTCGGACTTTGGATTGGTGAGGTTTGGTCGTCCAGCGGACAAGTCACATGTTTCAACACAGTATATGGGTACTTGTGGCTATGCTGCCCCGGAATACAGAGAAACTGGTAATTTTTCCGTTGCAAAGTGCTTTTTGGTGACTTAGTGCTGATTGACGCTCGGTCTTGAATTTTGACTATAATATGGGGAAGTTATTTGCCGATGCTTCGCTGAACATCACATAAAACTCTTGGATTTTACAGGGCATCTTACTGTAAATAGTGATGTTTACAGTTTCGGCATGGTGTTGCTTGAGATACTAACAGGTTTGAGGTCGTATGATCCAAAGCGTCCAGCAGCCAAGGCTAATTTAGTGGAGTGGGCCAGACCACACTCATATAGTAAAGAAGAACTGAGGACTATAATGGACTCTAGATTGGAGGGCAAATATTATGCAGACTCTGCACTCCAAATAGCACAGCTAGCTTTAATATGCCTCCAACGGGAACCTAAGCAGCGGCCTTCCATGTCTAAAGTCGTGGAAGAACTGGAATCAATAGAAGCTGCCGGTGCTAATAGAATACTATGGAATGCGTGAATTTATTTGTTATGTTGTTTGTACTTCATGTGATGGGATCGAAGTCTGTTGCTTCTCAGGATTAATCTTGGGCTTAGAATGTTCTCCATGGTACCCAGTAGTTACTAGGTGTTGTGTTTTCTTGCAAGCTATTTGGAATGTTCGTACTTGTCTATCATTGTGTGCATCAACTTCTGAATTGAGATGTCGTGATTACACTTTCTTTAAGGGGGAACGCTTTTTTGATGACTAATCCTCAATTTTGTTAGCAATATAAGGTTTAGCAAAAGAAGTCTATAGCTCTTCAAGAGTCCGAGCTCTTTTGTTTCTTTTCATGCTCAGGTCTTAAACATCAGCAGAAGCTCATTCCTATTGCTGTCATGAAATTGTTCATGCGGCACTCGGCCCGCCACCAATCTCCAGGAAGAATTATGCTGTTCGGTACATTCTCATCGTTATTTTTGAGCTCTGGGATAAGGTTGGGTTACCGATTGAGTCATTTAAAGTAGAGTTGCCCAGTACATTCCAATCGAACAAGATGTAATTTGGTGCTATTTTGTTGCAGCCAAGATATGTCCAATTGTTTCGTTATCTTTTCTTGGTTCCCTGGAACATCGATAACAAATTGGAGGCAGGACTCGAGCACAATAATATAGGCTCAATCTGGATACAGGTTGTCGAACATGGAAACAAGAATATAGTATCAAAAACAGAAATCATGGTATACAAAGATCTATAGGGATTTGGAAACTGAAATCTTGACACATGACTAAAGTTAGCTTAATCAATTTTTGATTATCGTAATGTATATCATCAGGTGCCTATGCTAAGGGATCGTCACCTACGTTTGAATTATGAACAAATTGCATTTCTTTTTTTCGAGAACTAAAGTATCCTCAAATCGTGCAAGATCACATGCTAATATTAGAAAAAGTTGAATTGAAATTCTCTCAAAATAATAATCGCAGGAACTTGTTTTCACTTATAACCAATGACTTACCTTTATGGACCATAGCTTGAATATATGGTCCGCAATCGTAATTTGAAAATAGTAACACTCAATAAATAATCAATTATAGAAGATAAGTTAGTACTCTTTATTCGAATATTGTGATTTACCTCCAAAGTCTCCTAAGGTTGAACTTGTGTAGGCATGCTCTTTCATGCACATGCATTGGGTTTACATTCTCCCTTTTCCCCTTCCACAAAACAGTGCCCAAGTAGAACAACGTTCTTTGTGTTGCCACTCAATACAAGAGGTAAAGTTGATTGTAGATACTCTTTTGCGTCCCAAGAGCAATGTGTCTATTGATTTCGCCATAGGGGCGTGGGGTCCATGAATCTAAGAAGTAGTGAGAATTCTTGATCAAATCCCATCTACGCAACATCTTCGCAATAAAAAGGGATTTGTTCCAAATATTTAATAACTTGATTTATAATAACGAGGTTTTCTTTTTATTTCTTACTTTATGTACCTTTCTTCAATTTGGAGGTACAACTCGAAAATCGGGACAATGCTTCCTTCATGTATGGTAATGTGGTGCCATGGAAGGCCTACTCCCATTTTGGCTCCCATATGTGCCGCTTCTATGGTAGCAGCAGGCATTTTTCTTGGAGCTCGACTTCTTCCTCTTTTTATAATCATATTTTACGTTCAATGTCCATCAGGACCATTCCTTCCCTGGCAAAGTAACCACAGAAGAGACACTCCCCTACACGTTGCTGCTGAAGTAAGATGCTTTGAAACAACTCTGCACTGCACTATGCAGCGAGAGAAATTGCTGGTTGAAGAAGATCATGAACCGTGTAACATTTTTAATGCTGCCGATGAATCCCCACTTTCCGTGGCGACTGCACAATGGGCTTATCAAATTACTAGGTTGGTGTTAGATGCATCCCTATCGTTGTCCTCTTGTAAGGGCCCTAGAGGAATGAGTGCTTTGCATGCAGCAGACTATGGTTGGTCACGCTGAAAGTATCCCAAGACTCTTATGGGAACCTGTGTCAATTTTCTGCAGGCGGAGGGGAAATTTTGGATGGAGGAGAGGTGGATTGCTGCAGCAGCGGCGGGGCGTTGAATGTCTCAATGAGAATAGTGATGCGAGAGGCGGAGGGGGGCGGTTTCCCGGTGGTCCGGAGTCAGGAGGAGCGAGGGATCGGGGGCAAAACGTGGACTAGAGAAGAAGGTGAACACAGAAACGAGTCAAGAATCAAAGGACTAGCTTTGCAGTCAGAACGGAGCCCGATCGGAAACACAACTGGACAGCACCAGCATCTTAACCGAAGGAGTGAACCGAGTCACGGTCGATGAGGAGTAACTTGTGACATGAGGGATGAGCTGGAAGAAGTGGTGGTGATCGGAGATGGAGCGGCCATGGAATTAGAGGAACTCATTAACTTGTGACAGTCAAAACTCGAGCCGAATTCCGAACCGCATCAGAGCCGAAAATTAAGAACTCAAAAGCCTCACTCGCTCTCCGTTCTCATTCGCAAAAGCAGCTGCCACGTACCTCCTCCGGAAGCACCCGAGCCCGATCGAAGAACGCTGCGGGGTCCGACTAAGTGCGGGAGACTCGGGACCCCACAGGGAGGGCCCGTGTGCACTGAATTTGCAATTTAGTCCATCTGACCTTTGTGGACTTGGACCCGAGCTAGAGCACCGGGATCCGGCACGAGCATCGGCGCGGATGCTCGTGCCTCGATAAACCAGGGATCGGGCAGTTGGGGACCTTAGGCTTTGTATGTACATGTTTTCTTGACTGCCCATATCCAAGTTATTGAAGCCTAAATAATGCATGTCTATTTTGGAAGGAAAAAAAAAGGAAATTTTTTTTATTAGATGATGGAAAATATTTTCCGGCTCTTTTTTAGATTTCAGCTAAATAACGAAAATATTGTCAATTTTTTAGGAAAATTACAAAAACATCACACTTTTCGTGAATTTCATGAAAATTCAAGACTTGTCTATCGCTCATAAAAATGAATGGATGAAATTTTTTTTTCATTGTCCATGAAAATAGTTAGGTATTAATTGTTATTGATAACACAAACATTTTCCATTGACTAATTTTTGTGAGCAATATGACTAATCATTTTTTAGAAAACTAAACATTTTCCATTCACTAATTTTTCTAAGCAACATAATTAATTATTTTTTGAGAATTTTTTTTTTTTTTCAAATCTTAAGTTTTCCGTGAAACAAACATACCCCAAGACGAGAGTTGATCTTCCCTTATCATTTGCCATCTATAGGCTTGAGAAAGGAACGACTGAAACAAATTCGGGATTGTGCTATGTAAATGAAATGATTTTTTTGTCCAATGATTAATATTTTGTAAGGGCGTTTTGGGAATGTTTGTGAATGGAAGCTCTGTAAGAGAGAAAAAACCTGGCTTGACCATACAAAAGAAGATAATGGAATCGATTTTCCTCTCGGCTTTATAGGACTATTGCCAGCTAGGCTAACAACGAACGATTTCAATGTCATACCAATTATCTGACTGTTGGAATGCAAGAAAGACGCCTCAGAGAAGAGAACGGTGCAAAGCCCTCCATAGGCATTGACATCTCCATTTAATAGAATTCAACATGAGCTTTAAAAATGATGGACTCTGATGAAAAAGCATCGACCTTTCTATTCTGGCGTTGGCAGGGCGGATGACTTACTGGAAGGAAGAGAAAGCTTCTTCTCAATCAACTGTGTGTATTTCTACATTTTAATGGATAGGAATTAGTTTGATTAGTTCATCATACCTCTTTATTATAACTTTTAATTACAAGAGAAAGATAATATATATACTTAGTAACTATTCATGAGCTCAAGTCTAAACTACCAATAAAATGTGCTCAAACTATGAAAATCCTTTGGTGGCCTGGGGGTGCCACCCCTTGATCCCAGCTGGGGCGGGCTCCATATTGGAGTATGGTTCATATTTTCCATCAACAAGATGGCACATGGGTCCCACTCCTCCGTGAGTGGATAGCAATATTATATTGGGGTGTGGTTCATACTTCTTATCGACAAAATGACATGGGAGTCCTGCTTCCTAGTGAGCGGACGGGGGTTTGGGGTTGCTCAGCAAGGGTCACGAGGGTAGTGTAGAAGGTTTCTATAGTTTAAGCCTATATTTTATTGGTAGTTTGGGTATAGGCCTATGAATAATATCTTTCTCTTGTAATTGAGGGTTATCACATATATGTGCAAGGCACTAACTATAGTGGAATCATATTATTAATGTAGCTAGAATTTAAGGATGAATTAGTTGTCTCTTGAATTTTCTTTCTTGCTTTACTTTCTATTTCCTTGTGATTGCACATTGAATCCTAACACCCCGGCTCTTTGCCCGCTTGTGGGGAGCAGGACCCCATGCCATCTTGTTAAGGGAGTATGAACCACACCTCTCCTCGTGTATAGGTAAAAGCAAAAGGAAAACCAATAAATAATGCATCTTAAGTATTGATATTTAGTTTGAAGGAGTTGAAAACTGTCTTAATTCTTCTCATGAGTCTCATAATGTTGCACTAGCGAAGGCTTCCTAGACATGATCATTGAGGGGAGGCTAGGAATGATAAGAGAAAGAGTTGAGATTGGGTGGGTTCCTCTTCATCATGCCGCTTGCTTTGGGTAGAGTTGAAGCAGTTATTCCAGCGATATGATAATTCTACAACATTAGACTTGTCAAACGGGTAGATCGAATTAGGTTTGGGTCGTGTCATAAATTGTTTGACCTAAATCGACTCATTTAACCCGTTGATAATGCATTTATCGTAGCGCAACATTATTTACCTATACTCGACTCGACCCGACCCATTCCTAACCCATATCTTATCATTTTAATTAAACTTAAGAAAGTTTATTTCTTGTGATATTTTTAAAAAAATGGTATTGCTAAAACACTTTCATGTGATACAAATTTAATCAATAATTTATACAATTTTTTTAAATAAGGCTTCTTCTTTTTTTCAAAAAAATATTTTCCAAGAAGTATTTTTTTTAATGAAAATTACAATAGTTTTTGGTTTTTGCCTCAAATTTGAAAATAAATTAGAAAATACTTTTTGTTGTTTGGTATGAAAAATATGACTAAATTTTCATCCTTGACTCCTTTTAATGTTTTTATTTATTTTTTAAAATTGAATTTTTAATTATTTTTATTTTTTAAATATAATTTTTTTCTTTTTCTTTTTCTTCTTCTTCGGCCGGTTGTCGGCCATTGACGTTGGTGAGCTTGAGGCTTGCCAGATCGGTGAGGCTTAAGCCTTCCTAATTGTTGGACTAAGGAGGAAGAAGAAATGAAAAAAACAAGGAAATAAAAAAGGAAAAAATAAAAGAAAAATAAAATATAAAAAATAATTATAATTTTGATTTTTATAAAAATATTTTTATAAAGTTAAAGTGGGAATGAGAGAGTGTAATACTTGAGTTGGAAATGGGTTCCGAGTTTGACATATTTAAGACTCATTTAAAATCCATTTATATTAAGGTTATAATTTTTAAACTTATTAAAATGGGCCATACGTGGGTTTAAGGTCCATTTTGACACCTCTAGCTGCATAACTCTAAGACTAATAAGCAGAATCCCCACATCATATTGCAGCATTACAAGGCCACACCAATATCGTTGACGAGCTAGTCAGATTTCGTCCTGACGCTTGGGATGCAATAAAAAACGAGTTTGGGACACCTGAGTGCCATAACTTGGCACGGGGGGACACTTAAATACCATAACTTTTTTTCGGTATACTTAAGTGCCACTTTTTTTTTTTTAAATGGGATACTTAAGTGCCACCTTCGGCGACTTTGCCGGAAATCCTACGTGGCACGCGTTTATTATTTTTTAATGCTTGCGTGGCTCGCCGGAGAGCTGAGTTGGCGCCGACTCGCGAAACGACGCCGTTTATATAATAAAAAATTAATTAAATTAAATTAAAACTTAATTTTAATTAAAAATACTCTAAAATTAAAAAAAAAAAGGGGGGGGGCGGACGAAGGGGCGGGCGGGCGAGGGCGAGCCCTCGCCGCCGCCGCCTCCCGCCGTCGCCGGGAAGGGCCGGCGACGGAGGAGAGGGAGAGTCGCCGACCCCCGGCCGGTCGCGAGCCCTCGCCGGATCGCGGCGAGGGCCGCAAGCCCTCACCCCGGCGAGGGCCGCGACCCCGCCCTCGCCGGCCCTTCCCGCGGCGGAGGCGGCGGCCCGCAGCCCTCACCGGATCACGGCGAGGGCTCGCGGCCCTCGCCGGATCTGGCGAGGGCTCGCGGGCCCTCGCCGCGATCCGGAGGGCTCACGGCCCTCGCCACCGGTCGGCCGAGGGTCGGCGACCCCTGCCGACCCTCCCCCTCCGTCGTCGGCCCTTCCGGCGACGGCGGGAGGCGGCGGCGGCGAGGGCTCAACCCCGCCCGCCCGCCCTTCGTCCCCCTTTTTTTTTTTTTTAAAAATTTTAGAGTATTTTTAATTAAAATTAAGTTTTAATTTAATTTAATTAATTTTTTATTATTTTTACACGTCGACGCGAAACGGCGTCGTTTTGGACCTCCATCGCCGGAAAATTGCCACGTCGGCCGTTTGGCCGGATTTTCGCCGGAGTGGCACTTAAGTGTTCCATTTTACTCCGATATTGGCACTTAAGTGTTCCATTTGAAAAAAAGTGACACTTAAGTGTACCGAAAAAAAAAATTATGGCACTTAAGTGTCCCCCGTCTTGAAGTTATGGCACTCAGGGTGTTCTTTTACTCAATAAAAAACAATGGGCAAACAATTCTTCATGCTACTGTTCCAGGTGGAAGAGTACATGTGGTCAATTACAAAACCAGAAATGCCTAACCTGGAGGGTCTTTGTATGCAAACAAGACAAGGATGGCAACACGGCTTTGCCTCAGGCTCCTCTCAGCAGCCAATACAACATCATCTTCGTAGTTGCACGAGACAGAAGGGCAGACGGTTTGGTCACTAAAAAGGACCATTTGACTGCCCTTGAAATTTTCATAGTCATAAGGAGGAATTCTCAGTACCCGGACACTTTAAGTTAGTGCTTCGTTCCCTTGTGGGGACTTGATCTATCTATAGTCGTGGACAGAATCGCCGGTAGTCAAACATTTTCTTCAGTATTTTCCAATGTGAAACTCATTTGGCCTATCTGATCATATAAGCATCCACTCCATGCTCAAATTTTTAAAAGCATGGATTATTTCGTCACTTGTGATACCTAAATCCGAAAAATGGGTTTAGAGTGAGGGAAATTTGACTGTGTGTTCAAAAAAGTAACTGCTCGCTTAATTTATCCTTAAAAATGGATATTTTTCCTTTAGAATATCTATTTTGCCAAATTATCTCAAAGAAGAAAAAAATATTTCACACATTCAGTTTTTCTTTCCCTACGTTAAGATAATTTGAGGTAAAAGAGAGAATCTTCCTTCTGTCCTGAGAAAAAAAACTTTGGACAATTTCTCGATAGCTTCATTTGAATAGAGTGCGCTGTAGCTTATCTCTTGTCAACCAGTTCAATCAGTTCTCTTGTTTAATAATCTCGAAAGGCAGCAGTCTAAGGATGTTCTCGTTGATTTCCTAAATGATATGATTTTGCTAAAGAGTTCAGACACCTGTTAGGAAACTATCGAAAACTATTTAAAGTAAGTATGTGATTTTCATAAATTATTTTTCTTCTGTCACATATAATCGAGAAATAATCGGCTGACATGGCATATATTTTTCTGAAAGCCATAAAAAAGACACGTGTCCATGACATGGCAAATAAATAAAGAAATAAAAACTTAACTTATGTGTTTTCTGACAAAAAAATAAAATAAAACTTGTGTTTTCTCTCTCATCTTCTTCCTCCGTCTACCGCCATCTTCTTCACCGGCGGAGTCGCCGGTGCTGCGTCTCACCGTCTACCGCCATGTCCTTCGTTCGACCACTACTGCTTGTCACCGGCGTCAGTGCTCGATACCTTCCATCCACAGAGCACTATAGTCGCTCACGGCGTTCCATCGACGAGCCATGCCCTCAGATTCGGAGCTTGTCCTGCAGATGGAAGATCAACGAGTTCCTCCAGATCTGCACCATCTGATCTCAAATTCACCCTCCTCTCTCGATCCAAACTCAACCCAACATCGATCCACTCTCTCGCTCCCTCAAAGTTAATATTTTTATCCCCAAATCCGATGCGTAAATGAAGGCTCCGACCACGTGTCGGTGACCCGAACGAGACCCAGATGCGAAAACGCGCTCTATGCTCCGGCCTCGTATAGCTTGTTGCGTGGGCTGATTATGGTTGCCATGGGTCTCACTCTCGAGCTCAAGGACTTGTTCTCTCTTTCCCCAATGAGGAAGCTTCATTCTAGACAAAAACAGAAAAACAGAGGATGCTTCGTACGATGGACACGGCGGTGCTCTGAGGATGGTAGGCCGCTGAGCGACAGCTCGTTCGACAAGCAGTAGTGGTTGGCTTTGACGAAGCGCCGGCGACTCCATCGGTGGCCGAATGAAGGAGGAGGCGGCGGACGGAAGAGGAAAATGAGAGAAAAAAACACCGAAGTTAAGTTTTGATATATATATTTTTAATTTACTTGTCACGTCATGAACACGTGTCGATTTTTTTATTGATTTTCAGTATAAAATATATGCCATGTCAACTATTGACGTGATATTTTCTCTATATAACCGGTTATTAAGAGTGCGTTTAGTAATATTTCTGTTTAAAAATTGTTTTAGGAAATAGAAATAAAAAAATTATGTTTCTCCTTACCAAAAAAAAAAATTATGTTTCTATTACAGGGAACAATTTTTGAACAAAAAAACGCATTTGATAACGTTATAAAATTTATGTTTCTGAAATAGAAAAAAACAGAAACACAATTGTACAAAATTTCTGTTTGGTAACTGTACAAAATTTCTGTTTCAAAAGTGTTTTTTTCTTAATAAAGTGTAAACTTTGTATTGAATTATCATTCTCATGAAATGCTCATCAATTTAATTTTGTTCATAGTGAGTGAAAATAAACATTCTGAACAAAATTTCGTAAGTAAAATTTGTACAATAAGAGCTAGCTGAAAGAATAATATCTTATAGATCTCTATATAGACCCTTTCATACATAATGCTGGATCAAGGATTGCTAGTTGCAAGTTTGTGTCGAGGAGCGTTATGGGTGCAAAACAAGGTGCTATTTCGGCTCAACACAGCAGAACTGTGAGGTTGTTAATTCCAATGGGGTCGTTTGGACCCAGTAAAACTCACCAATCGATTTTTGTACCGGTGTTTAGCTTGAATGCAATCTCCACATTTCCAGCTACTTGCTAGAGCATATACGAACAGCAAGTGTCTCATGACTGCAGCAAAAGATTGGCCAAACAGCACACTCCGAGAGCAGCATTGGTTAGAAATTTTCCTAGAATAAATGGTCATTTCAAGTTCAATCTTCCATGTATTGTGTCCCTATTCTCACTAGATGCCCATAGGAACAGTTCACAAGAAAAATAATGCAATATATTTAGTAGAATAGAAGCAATCTTCCCTGTTTCAACAAATCTTTCAAAAAAATTATGGTACAGAATGCAGGAAGTACAAAAATTTCAAACTCCCCCCCCCATCGACTTCCACTGCTCCGACCGGGCAACTACCGAACCTGTGCTCTTTCCTTGTGGAATTCCCTTCTCGATGCAATCCTATATAAACATAAGGTGTTTGTCCAAAACGTGCGCCTTTAGTACAGTTTGTTGAACCCCTGGGATGGGGATGGCTCGCCCAATCTCGAGAGGAAACCCTCTCTCTCGAGCGATACCTGAAGGCTCGTCGTGACCTTCACCAAGGATGTCCACACTAGAGGCACGCAGCAAAATGCGTAGCCAAACACGGCAAGCGCCCTCACAACACCATCCTGATACCAAGGAAACGCCATGACCAAGAGGGCCCCGATGATCCCGAACCATGGGACCAAGATCGTTAAGAGTAGGAAGCAAAAAGGCATTGATCGTGATGGACAAGAGAGAGAAGGATCCAAGACAATAGAGGCTCCAACCCAGCAAGGGATGAATCGTGTGAGGGATGAGGAAGAATGGGACGGTGTAGGCTGCGAGGATGGACCACATGGCTACCAATTTGAGGGCTGTCTGGATTAAGGAGGTGTTCTCGTCGGTCCGCCTGTAGCACAGCTTGGAGAAGTTTGGCCGTGCTAAACGTGTCATTGCAATCATAGCTAGGTAAAACACAGTTTGGATCAGCGCAAAAGGCATTTCCGCGCCGTACCTGCACATAGAACAATGAGCGTCTGCTTGCTTGCTTCTCTGCTCTCCCCGAACTCACCATGGAACACCAAAATACTTTGAAGTACTAGATTCGGTCAGATGGATTAGGTTGGTCATTGTGGAAGGGATCGTCATGCATGTGAGTCATAGAACTTTGTGGATGCTTTGTTAATTGGATCAAACTTCTGGGCGCTATAAAGTGTTCAATAATTTTGCGAACGAATTTTTTGAAAGAGAAGATTGAGTCCTGTGGATTGCATTGGATTGCATTAAATTAGCAAAAGGAAGCTGTATTGAATAGCCATCTTAAAGAACTTTAACTCTGAGATATATATTCAGTCAATGCTCACGGATTACCTTTTACTTTTCCCATTATCGACGCTGATACTTTGAGAACTTCGGTGGATCCATCCAAAGTTCTGCCTTGCCGGTGCCAATCCACGAAGACGTATTTTTTGCTTTGAGAACTTCTGTGCAGTGTTCATCAATCCTTGCATCTTCCACACTGGCCTCTTCGTGTTGCAGGTACAATTTCGCTCTTGCCCTTAATCGAATCTAGAAATTCATGTAGCTGTCGGAACGTACGAGAAAAAAGTTAGGGAAATGATTACCTACTTATGGCAATATCCATTATGAACTTTTTCTTCTCATTTTTACCTTGCAAAATTCTGCATGTGACATTTTTATGATTGTCTTTATGAAGGTGTATCTGCAGCCGTCAGCTGGGGTGTTCAAGGACATGCTTTATCAGTTGGAAGTTGGTAAAAAGAATCCAGACGGTGCAGATCAGGGTTTTATCGGTGGCTACTTCCCTGATTTGCTTGATTAGCCCCTGTTTCATCCACCTGCGAATGGCACTAAGCTCGATGGAAAATATAGGCTTCCTTTGGGTTACCAAATGGATGCTTCCTACTACTGTAAGTTACAGGAAAATAGTCTTTTAGCACAGCTCGTGGAGGACATTATTTGATTGGCCTTAATTGTTTGTTGCCTTTGGTGTTCAGATCTTAGACTTCGGTGGAACATCCCCTGCGGTCCAAACAGTGTGATCACTTTCCCAGGTGCACCGTGGTTGAAGCCATGGTACTGTTGGTCATGGCCCGTCCTTCCTTTAGGAATATCTTGGCACGAGCAGCGGTGTACAAATCTTGGGTAAGATCAGAAGGATGAGGAATTTCCTTTCAATGATCTATCGCCCTTCTGTGAATGTCAATACAAACTGGCGAAACCAGTCTTAAATTTCTGATCCACGTTATCCTGTTGATTTCAACATGATATTGCTGCCTTTTTCCTGAAATTTGGAATGACAAGAGAGCAGAACTAAACTCTTTTCATGTGGCACGTTGAACCAATCTGTCTAAAATCCACATGTTATTACTGCGATATCGCAATTTTGCAGAAGCTTATCCACTCATTGTTCTATGTGCAGGTACGGCGCGGAAATGCCTTTTGCACCGATCCAAACTGTGTTTTACCTAGCTATGATTGCAATGACACGTTTAGCACGGCCAAACTTCTCCAAGCTGTGCTACAGGCGGACCGACGAGAACACCTCCTTAATCCAGACAGCCCTCAAATTGGTAGCCATGTGGTCCATCCTCGCAGCCTACACCGTCCCATTCTTCCTCATCCCTCACACGATTCATCCCTTGCTGGGTTGGAGCCTCTATTGTCTTGGATCCTTCTCTCTCTTGTACATCACGATCAATGCCTTTTTGCTTCCTACTCTTAACGATCTTGGTCCCATGGTTCGGGATCATCTGGGCCCTCTTGGTCATGGCGTTTCCTTGGTATCGGGATGGTGTTGTGAGGGCGCTTGCCGTGTTTGGCTACGCATTTTGCTGCGCGCCTCTAGTGTGGACATCCTTGGTGAAGGTCACGACGAGCCTTCAGGTATCGCTCGAGAGAGAGGGTTTCCTCCCGAGATTGGGCGAGCCATCCCCATCCCAGGGGTTCAATAAACTGTACTAAAGGCGCACGTTTTAGACAAACACTTGACGTTTATATAAGATTGCATCGAGAAGGGAATTCCACAAGGAAAGAGCACAGGTTCGGAAGCTGCCGGTCGGAGCAGTGGAAGTCGATGGGGGGGGGGATTTGAAATTTTTTGTACTTCCTGCATTCTGTACCATAATTTTTTTGAAAGATTTGTTGAAACAGGGAAGATTGCTTCTATTCTGCTAAATTTATTGCATTATTTTTCTTGTGAACTGTTCCTATGGGCATCTAGTGAGAATAGGGACACAATACATGGAAGATTGAACTTGAAATGACCATTTATTCTAGGAAAATTTCTAACCAATGCTGCTCTCGGAGTGTGCTGTTTGGCCAATCTTTTGCTGCAGTCATGAGACACTTGCTGTTCGTATATGCTCTAGCAAGTAGCTGGAAATGTGGAGATTGCATTCAAGCTAAACACCGGTACAAAAATCGATTGGTGAGTTTTACTGGGTCCGAACGACCCCATTGGAATTATTAACCTCACAGTTCTGTTGCGTTGAGCCGAAATAGCACCCTGTTTTGCACCCATAACGCTCCTCGACACAAACTTGCAACTAGCAATCCTTGATCCAGCATTATGTATGAAAGGGTCTATGTAGAAATCTATAAGATATTCTTCTTTTAGCTAGCTCTTATTGTACAAATTTTACTTACGAAATTTTGTTCCAAGTATGCACATGACCATGTTCAGAATGTTTATTTTCACTCACTATGAACAAAATTAAATTGATGAGCATTTCATGAGAATGATAATTCAATACCAAGTTTACACTTTATTAAGAAAAAAAACTCTTAGAATAGAAATTTTGTGCAGTTACCAAACGTGTTTCTGTTCTTTTTTTATTCCAGGAACATAAATTTTATGCAGTTACCAAACGTGTTTCTGTTTTTTTTTTTTTTCTATTCCAGAAACAGAAATTTTATAACGTTACCAAACACGTTTTTTGTTCAAAAATTGTTCCCCGGAACAAAACATTTTTTTTTTTTTTTCTGTTTCTTGGAACAATTTTTAAACAGAAACGTTACCAAACGCATCCTAAAAGAACATTTCCTACCAAAGATGCTTGACAAGAACCCCAAAGCACTCATCTAGCTAAAGATGGGATTTTTTAATTGGATTAATTTTACTAAAAACTCCAATATATCATAAATTTTATCCGAATAGATACATTTGTGATAAAATTTTTTTTGAGTACCAACAATCTCAAATTAGTAACTTGTAACAAATTTATCTTTTATTAGTTTTCGCTAAATTGGATTATACATCCGTGACCAATAGAAGGCAAAACTTCAAATTAGTGCACCTTTTTTTTTTTTTTTTTTTTTTTTTTTTTTTTTGTAATTGATGATCTGTCGGGCTCGCCTTTCGCTTATGCTAATCGGTAACCCATGGCTTGTATAGTGTATGGTGCACCTCAGACCAAATGTCAATACTTTGGAAGATGTTAACACAAGACCTCACTACCATGGCCCTTAAGCCATGTTAACAATGCCGAAATTCGAACTCATTCCCTCGGCAATGAGGTAGTAGAGCTCAACTAGTGCACCCTTTTATTACTACGTATTATCAAATTCGGTAATTTAGTATAAAATTTAATAAAAATCAATAGAGGATAAATTTATTATAATACTGATTTGAAATTTTGATGATATTAACCCATTGAAAACTTAGAGTGATCTAATTTTAGTGCCTCATTAAATTTTTTTCTCTATCTTCTATCGATTCCCATCTGCTATGGGAATGATAAGTCAACTAGTGTGACGAGGATTCGCTTGTCTGCCGAGAGACTGTTTGGTCGGCCAGAAAAAAAGTTCAAGAAATTAGGAATATTTAGCATAAATTAATCGACTGTTGTTACTGTTGCCTGACCGGGGAGCTTTTGGGTGGTTTGATTGTTCTCTTCTTCTAGGGAAGTAGGTTTTGGGAGAGGCAAGGAAGAGGGGAGACAGTAGTTCCTGCTCGAGAGAGGTCGAGATCGACAGAGAGAGATGGGGGTCTGTTATGGTACTCCTGACTTCCCTACTCCTAGCTTTAACGGTTATCTCAAATCAGGTATCTTAAAAGTTTTTGCGAGTGCGCTCTTCATCTGTACATCTATCTTGTCCCTATAATGAATCTTTGTGCTTCAGTTTGGAGTATTTAATCTTTTTCTTGTGATCGTCTAAAAAAATTTTCTCTGTTTTCTTTTTTTAAATTGCAGGGATGAAGTTGACAATCAGTAGTTCATCATCTTCCGCGGCCAGCAACAGCCATGACTTGGTGGTTGCCCACGACAATCTGGCCTACGGAGATGGAAAGATTTTGGCAGGACATAACTTGACCGACTTCAGTTTCGCAGAGTTGAAAGAGGCGACAAAAAATTTTCGAGCCGATGCGCTGGTTGGAGTAGGAGGATTTGGTAGTGTATATAAAGGGATGCTTCATGGAAGGGAACAGTCTGGAAGTAGAAAGACTATAATAGCCGTTAAAAGATTAAACTCGGAGGGTTTTCAAGGGCAAAGAGAGTTGGTGGTAAGAATTTAGGGTTCATTCATTTCACGGAAAATAAACTATTTCTAGACAATATTTTCTTAGAAGTCATTTTCCGGGAAAATGACAATATTTTCGATGTTTGGCTAAAACTTGAAAATGTTTCAAAAATATTTTCGATATTCGGTAAGGAAAATATTTTCGATGTTCGGTAAGAAAAATATTTTTCGCTCACCAGATTAGCGAGACCAGATCGATGAATGCGAGTTTGAGATCAACAAGCTTGGGGTTCACTTGGTCTGACGACTAGTCAAGAAAGAAGAAGATGAGAAATAAAGAAAAAAAGAAAAAAAAAGAAAATAAAAAGAAAAAATATAATTTGAATTAAAAAAAGAAAAAGAAAAATAAAAAAATAATTCGAAGAGAAAAAGAAAATAATAAGAAGGAAAGGGAGGAGGAAGTAAGGATTTATAGAGATGTGAGATAAGAGGGATTAAGTGTGGAAAATGTTTTCCACTTTTCAAAATAGAAAATATTTTTCCCTACTTTAGAAGACTTTTTCCTCTTGATGGAAAATATTTTCCTCAAGGAATTCATTTTCCATGAAATGAATGCCGGAAAATCCGGAAAACATTTTTCTAGAAATTAGTTTTCGCAAAACGAACGGAGTTGTCTTCATTTTCCTTTGTTGGAAAATAAATATTTTGCTTAGTCAATTACTAATACAAAGCAACCCAAATGCATGATTGTAGGGATGAGTTATGGCAGCTTGTCGTGCCAAACTCAAATGTGTCAATAAATACCCTCATTGTGAAAATGGCGGTAGAAAAGATACTAGACAACCCGATTTTCTATGGCTATGTAAACGCAAATAAAAATGTACCTGAAATTGATTAAGCCTGTATTTTCCATAGGTGGTGGCCTAGCCTTGCAATTTTGTTTTTGAAAAGGCCCTTGTGTGATCGCATCTGGTTTTGGTTATAGAAATATAAGATATTTCTGACAGTTCATTGATTGCCTCATCGGCTTTGTTAGGGTGCAAAGTGGTGGTAGTAGGCAGCATACAACAGTAGATCTAGTGCCTGACTACGGAGTATCAAATGTTTGGTAATATTGCCTTCACATAGATTCACTATCCTTGCGATGTTTTCAATTATAACCAAGAGTGTACACAATGCTTATATTATTAATATAAATAAAGTAAAAGAAGAATCTAAGAAGCTGTTTCGCTTTAGTCATTCCTATAAAAAGGAAAAAAATGAAATTTTTATTTGAGAGTACGCAGTTCTTGAGATTATTCAGTCAATAACCTCCTCAGTAGATTAGATAATAACGTTCCATTTAGTTAAAAGTGATGACCTTTTTTTTTTTTTTTTTTTTTTTTTAGCATTTCTTTTATTTTGTGATGGACAAAAGAATCCCATGCCTCGACAGTGCGAGAGGTGAATGGCTTGTATGATGCTATCGATTAGAAGAGCCCACTAAGTGTGACTTGTTAGATGCAAATTGTGCAACCTTAAGATCTCCATAACTAGAATAAGAACATGCATAATTGAGTAGAAAAATTAACGCACCTGTTTTGGGATCCATCGTTCTTGAAGCGAAAGCAGAAACACAATGTTCCATGCACAAATCCTTCTTTGCTATTGCCCTCCGTATCGCTAACTCATTGAGGTAGCCCCCCTCACCATTTAGTGTTAGGGAAACGCTCCTTATGTGAGGATATGTGAAAATTAGGGTTAGAGGAGAGACTTGAGCACTATTTATAGAGTTTTCAACCATGCCTCTTCATTACGGGCTAAGCTCAACTCGGCCCACACTAGCCAGTCTCATATTAGAATAATTAAGAAACATTCTATCTTACCTTAGACCAACCCCGTTTTACAATAACCGTAAAATGGTAAATTACAATATCAATTAATGTAACCCACATGAGGAAAACTCTTACATTCTCTCACTTGGGCTATATTAATTGAAATTGTACTGTATGTGCGCACTTTGGTCTAGAAATAATTCTTAATAGTTAATCCTATCCCATAAAGTCTCAAACATTGAATCATGGCGGTAACTGTATGTATATACACAGAGCTTGTCATGGTCACATATGTTCTCAACTTTATTGATATGGATTCAATATGGTAATGTGGCAAATGGATAATATCTTTCATAGAGAGATCTCATTTGTCAGTCACCATTCTCTTATCTTAAGCGACACAAAAAAACTTGTGCTACACCACCGTCCTTAGCGGCGCAGCTGGCTCGGGCTCTCTTCTTCTCACGAAAGGGAGAAGTTCGAATCCCAGAGACGTTGTTAGAGATTCTTACCTGGAATATTGTGGTTGTGGGTCTTACAGTCACTCCCCAAGATTTGCTCATCGGTTGTCGGCTTGCGAAGTTCCCTAGGTTACTAAAAAAAAAAAAATCTTGTGCTATTAGAGAATGTCTTTATGGTTCCAATGAACCTACATATGCCTTGTCTTTACGATTAACCGTTCTTTATGTATAACAAGGCATATACACAAGGCTAATAACCAGATACCTCTAGCATTCACTCAAGGCTTATATAATATTTTGAGACTTTATCAATATGTATTCAATATAATAACACCACATTCAAAAATATTTTATTGAATGCAAAAGTTGATACATATCAAACCATTACTAAATGTAACGAACACAGATGTGAACTTTATCAAAGTAAAGCCAAAATCGCTCCCACTAAACAACAGTATCCCAAGATATTCTTAGGCCAATGCTAATGACATGTCGCTCAAATACACGGGCGTAGGCTTTAGTTAGTGGATTTGCAACCAAATTATTTGTGAAAATATTCTATATTATAACATCACATTTCTGTACCGTTTCTTTATGGTAAAAAATATTTGACTGCCATATATTTAGACCCCTTGAGACATTTGTTGTTAAATAATACTACACATTTATTGTCTCAATACAACCATATGAGTCAATTCATAAAGTTAAAAAAAAAAAAAAAAAAAAAGGTCAACTCCTTCATGAGGTTTCGGAACCTAATAGCTCAAGTAATAGTCTAAAAGAATATTACAAACTCTGCTTACATAGTAGAAGATGACATAAAACTTTATTTACTGCACTTCCTGCTAACATAAATAGGAATTCTGTTATTAATATTATGTCATCCTAACAGCTAGCAAAGTTTACATCTAAATATCCTACTAGTTGCAAGAATAGAACATATTTGTATATTAACATATAATCTATTGTCCTCTTTAAGTACCTAAAAACCTTCTTGGCAGCAACCCAATGATCACGTCTTGGATTTGATTAAATTCTGCTTAAAAGTTTCGTTGTAAAGATGATATTTAGTCTAGTGTAAATTCGAGCATATATCATACTTTTAAGTGCACTGACACAAGGTACACCCTTTAACTAGATTTTCTCAATATTTAAATAAGGACAATGTAATGGATTCAATCCATCACCCTTAATGACAAGAATAGTTCTTGACTTGCAATGATGTATATTAAATATTTCCAAAATACAATCAGCAAATGTCCTCTGAGATAAATCTAATAAAATCCAATACATATGGCAAGAATAATCCTTACGGACCTTAGTGCAAAGGACAAAAGATGTCTCGAGGTCACCACTTGTAAACAAAATATCATGTACATATAGCATGAGAAAAATAAATTTCCTCCAACTGACTTTGCAGTATATTGAATTACTTTGTTCCCAATTGAACATAATAACAATACTATGAAACTTTAACAATATTGTCTGGAAACTTGCTTAAAATTATGAATAAGACTTTTCAGTCTACACACAAGTTTATTTGAATCTGTTGCAAAATCATCCAATTGCACTATATAGATTTTGTATCTATTTAACATAAGTCCAAATCAAAAAGAGCTATTCATGCCAAAAGTTTTCGACACCCCAGCGGCACGTGGCTGCGTGTGGGGGCATGTGTGGCCTCCTCCGGTGACGCACTGCTCACCGTTCGACTCGTCTCGTCGAGCCTAGTTCGAATTTAAAATTTTGTTTATTTTTATTTAACAAAAAATCTCAAAAATCTCAAATTAGGGCAAAATCCTTTGCGTTCAAGTTCTAAGGTTATAGAGGCTCTGATACCACATGTTGGACGTAAATTGTGTAACCCTAAGATCTCCATAACTAGAATAAGAACATGCATAATTGAGTAGAAAGATTAATGCACCTGTTTTGGGATCCATCGTTTTTGAAGCGGAAGCGGAAGCGGAAACACAATGTTCCATGTGCAAATCCTTCTCCTCTATTGCCCTTCGTATCACTAGCTCAATGAGGCGGCCCCCCTCACCGTTTAGGATTAGGTAAACGTTCCTTATGTAAGGATACGTGAAAATTAGGGTTAGAGGTGAGACTTGAGCACTATTTATAGAGTTTATATTGCAAGGGATGAAAAAATGGTGGAAAACTAAGTTCAATCTTCCATTCATGTAATTATCAGCCTTTTCGATGTGATCACAGCCCCTAGGAGACTTGGTCTCACTCATTAGCCTCAGTGGACAGAGTCCTTCAATCTTTTTAGACTATTCTCCATTCTTCGAGAGAATTCTGCTTCTATATTCAAGAACTAAAACAAATTGAAAGGCCAATCAAACGATATAGGGTGGATACACCACTGCAAGTTGAAGTCACCAGTATGATGGCAAATTATAATTGGTTTCAGTTTAAAATTTCAAAGATTCTTACATAGCTACTACTGGTTCCATGCAAGCTAGATGTATCCTACAAAGCTACTATAAGCTGAAGTACATTTTACCAATATTCATATGAATTTTATAATGACCATCAGTCTTCAGTCAAACTACTAGTTGAACAGAACATTTCATTGGAAAATAGGTCTCATTTCCCAGTTTGTAACTTCTGTTTTGATATTAACCATTCTATCATGATTCTTTCGTTCCTGCTGACCAATTGAAGCCTAAGGAGAACAGCACCCTACTTGGTCTAGGGTGGGGGCTTCCATTTTTTTCATATGTTTTATATTGACCATGTGTGAGACTCTTTTGCTTGTTTCTGAATCATTGTGTAGACGGAGATAGAATTTCTTGGAAGACTGTCTCACCCTAACCTTGCCAAGGTCCTGGGATTTTGTCGAGAGGATGGCAATTTAGCTCTTGTTTATGAGTTCATGCCCAAGGGCAGTTTGAACAACCACCTATTCAGAAGTAAGTGGCCTAATCGGTCGGCCAATTGTTCAGGATATATTTTGATCAGTCGAGAGTTATAGTTGATGCATGTGCTTATTTCAAAATTCAAGCTAGTTTGAACATGCACTTGCATTTAAGCATCGCTTATATTTTACACTATCCATTACTTTGGTACAGAGGGCTCCACTGCTCTTCCATGGGATGTACGCCTCAAGATTGTGGTCGGGGCTGCCAAAGGCCTGGCTTTATTGCACTGTTCTAAGAGGAAACCGATATACAGGGATTTCAATTCTTAGATGGGGTTGATACTTTATCCTCCCTATAATGATTAAGGTCCTGTATCGTAAAAATCGTAGTGAACTCTATCATCAATGTAGTCATGGGAGAATAATGACGATAAGGAAATGCCTGGTATCTCATTTGAAGACTAGGAATTGTGTCCTCTAGCCAGGAGAAAGAGTTATACTAGCAAGTAAAGATCCCATTTTTCCGTCTGCTTAATTGATGAAAGGCTATCGCTTGCAAATCTATTCTTCTTAGAATCGATATAAGAGACAAGACCACGAACCGGTCCCCAGTTGCTTTTAGATATCTCCATATTGTTTTTGGCTGGATTCATGAAAGTTTGCGTGTGATATTTTGACTGGAAGCTGAGTCTAATTGACTGTCGGGTTTGTCTGCAGTCTTACACGGCCAGGCTCTCAGACTTTGGATTGATGAGGTCTGGTCCTCCAGATGGCGAGTCACATGTTTCAACACGGGTTGTTGGTACCCATGGCTATGCTGCCCCTGAATACATGGCAACTAATAATCCAATAAAACGCTTTCCATTGTAAAGTAATTTTTGGTGACTTAGTGCTATTGAATTCCGACAATGACAGGAAGAGTATTTGGAAGATATTTTTGACGCTTTGCTGCAACATTACATAAATCTCTTGGATTTTACGGGGCATCTCTATGTAAAGAGTGATGTTTACAGTTTCAGCATCGTGGTGCTTGAGTTACGAATGGGCTTAAGGGTAATTGATTGTAATCGTGCGCGACGGAATATTGATTTAGTAAAGTGGGCTGGACCACTCTTATCCAGTAAAAAAAACATTGAAGACTATAATGGACTCTAGATTGGAGGGCAATTATTGTATGGATTCTGCAATCCAAATAGCACAGCTTGCTTTAAAATGCCTCCGAATTACTCCTTACGAGCGGCCTTCCATGACTGAAGCTGTGGAAGCACTGGAATCAATAGAAGCTGCCAGTGCTAATAGAATACCACGGGATGCTCGAATTTGCTTGTTATGTTGTTTTTACGTCACGTGATGTGATCAAAGTCCGTTGCTCCACATTTTTCCATTTTCACCAGGATTAATATTGGGCTCTGAATGCGCATCTCCATTGTACACAACAGTTACCAGGTGTTGAGTTCTCTTGTAGGTTCTTTGGAATATTCATGACAAAAGAAGTCCGTGGCTCTTCAAGAGTCTGAGCTCTTTGGTTTTCATTTTCATTTTGAGGCTTCGAACATCAGCAGAAGCTCATTTGTTTTGCTGTCAATAATTTGTTCGTACGGTACTAGGTCAGAATTCAATCTCCAGCAAGTGGCATGCAGTTCGGTTCGTTCTCATAATGATTTTTGAGCTCTCAGACATGGTTGGCTAAATTGATCGAGTCATCTAAAGCAAAGAGTTGCTCAGTTGTCCATTGAGAATGAACAAGATATGTAATCTGGTGCTATTTTTGTTGCAGCTAAGACCTGTCTAGTTGTTTTGTTGCTGAATAAGAGACATAATTCTTATGACATGTCATTATTAGATAAAGTTGAATTCTCTCTAAATTTTATCTATCCCGTCATTATCTCAAGAATAAGCAAATGCAGGACTAGGCATCAAAAGGGTGCTTCTTGAATCTTGGGTTTAGCAGAAATAATTGGGACCAGTATTGTATAAGACCTTAATTCAATTTTATGGATCATATATTTTTTCTAATCATCGTAAGTCGTTTTCACTTACAACTAATAACTAAATTTATAAATGGTAGCTTGACTATAGAGTCCGTAATGATAACCTGCAGATATCAACACTAAGCAATTGAGTCATCATGAATGACAATTTAGCAAATCATCCCTCAAATATTTTAGTTTATCTTAAAGTAATGTAAGGTGGAACTTCCTAACATTTTATAACTTTCCATAAAATATCGTAAACAATAAATTTTGTTCTCATATTCCCAGTAACTTAGCCCATTAAACATAATATTTTTCTGTAGAATTTGAAGATTTAGGGTGTGTTTGGCAATTTGCCACATAGTGACCAATTCTATTATTTTGTTTTTGGGAATAAATTTAGAAAATAAATTCTTTTGATAATTTTTTTGTTCTCAAGAATAAATTTAGAATAGAATTAAAGAGTGAAAAAAAGTTTTTTTTTTTTATTTATCGGGAACAATTTCAAAGTCAAGCCAACTCAAATTTCTTTTTTTCTTTTTTTCTCTTTTTCTCTTCTTCTTTTCTTCTTGTTTTTCTTCCTCTCTTTTTCTTCCATTGCCGCCACCATTGGCCACCACCGTTGGTTGCCAGCGACCTGTTGGGCGAGATCTTGTGAGTCTCGCCTAAGTCTCCCTCGACTATCAGTGAGCTTGCTTGGCTGGCTCGCCTAGCCATCGGAGAGCCTTGGCTAGGTGAGGCTTGACCTCGCTAGATCCTCGGCTTGGCTGAGCCTTGCCCAGTTGTTGACAAGGCGTGGCCTTGTTGGGGGCTGGTGATGCTCCAGCGAGGTTTCCAGCCCTTCTCTAGCCGATCATCAGTTATTCCGAGGTCGGTGACGGTCAAAGCTTAGAGAAGAAGAGAGAAAAGAAAAAAAGAAAGAAAATTTTAAAAAATTATTAAAAAATTAAAAAAATGATTTGGATTAAAAATTTTGAGGATAGTGCCAAATATAATTATATTTTGGGAATAGAAATTTTGGATCAAACACTTTCAAATACTTAAAAATTATTTTTGGAATAAAATAAAAAAATTATTTCTAACTAGAAATTGTTCTTGAGATTGTTATAGTTATCAAATACATCCTTAAGGGCCCTATTATTTAGTAATCATCTCAATATTTCATTACTTTCCTCATATATACTGGAATTAACAATCTTATGGTCATTTTTTCCTTAAAAGTTCATTAATTTTCATTTTTCTACAACCACCCGACGTCGAACTTTCCTCCCTTACCACAGAATTTCCGACATAAAGATACTGCACTGCAGTTCAGACCACTAGATTCTTTGTCATCTTGTTCGTTTCTGTCGCTTTTCTTCCCATTTTTGTTCTGCCCATTTTGCCCCTCCTCTCTCCTTCCCCACATGGACTCGAAGTCAGCGACTTTGAACTAGGGGAATCCGAGCAATACGAGTCAAAGAAAATCATCCGCCCTTTTCTCTTGTGCTATCATCGCACATAAAGAAAATAGAGAGAGAGAGAGAGAGAGAGAGAGAGAGAGAGAGAGAGAGAGAGAGGAGGAGGAGGAGGAGAAGGAGGAGGAGTAAGACACCTATGAATTGAATTGTTTATAAGATTTGATGAAAATAATTCCGGGTGATACTGGTTCATGTGTAAGAGTTTTCCTGATTTATGGACTAAATTATTTTGACATTGTTATTGTAATTTACCGTTTAACGTTTACCGTTTTACGGGGTTTGGTCTTAGGTGAGATAGAAGGTTTCTTAATTAGTCTTATATGAGACTGGCTAATGTGGGCCAAGTTGAGCCTGGCCCGTAATGAGGGGGACTGGCTGGAAACTCTATAAATAGTGCTCAAGTCTCTCCTCTAGCCCTAATCTCACATATTCTCACCTAAGGGACGTTGCTCTAACGTCAATCGTGAGAGGCTGCCTCATTGAGCCAGTGATCAGGAGGGTAATAAAGGAGAAGGATTTGCGCAAGGAACATTGTGTTTCCTCCGCTTCCGCTCAAGAACAATGAATCCTAAATCAAAGGTCAATCCTTCTATTTACAATTGCTTCTTCTTATGTTCTGGTTATGGAGATCTTGGGGTTGCATAAGTTGCAATCAACATGTGGTATCAGAGCTTCCATAATCCTAGAACATGAACGCAATTGGTTTTACCCTAATTTGTGCGAATTTACCCTAAATTATACTGATTTGCCCTAATTAGTATAATTCTTGCCCTAATTTGAGATTTTCGAGATTTAAAGTTCAATAAAAATCAAATTAAATTGCAAATTGGGATTCGGCTCGACGAGACGGTGAAAACCGTCGGCGGCGCGTCGCCGTGGGACGCCGCACGCGCCCCCACGCGCGGCCACGCGCTGCTGGGGGTGTCGAGCACGCGCGGCCACGCGCGGCCATGCGCCTACACGCGGCCGCTGACGTCAGCGTGATGTCAGCGACTTGGGTCAGACCCGATGTGTGCGTCGCACGTGCCGCTGACGTCACCGTGACGTCAGAACCGGGTCGACTCGACCCGGTCGCTAACCCGATGACGTCAGCGCACAGCCCATGACGTCAGCAGGCCGGCCGACCCGACCCGACCCGGCATCCGACCCGACCCGGGATCCGACCCGACCAGGGGTCTGACCCGACCTGGGTCTGACCCGACTCGGTCAACGGTTGACCGGTCCGGTCAGCCGGTCGGACCAGGCGGTCGGACCGAGCGGTCGGACCGGTTTTATGGCCGACTTGACGTCAGGCGTGTGAGCCCCACGCGCCGCGCACTCAGGCGGCGCGTGCGGGCGCGTGGGGGCTCCTTTCGGCGAGTGGTTGGCGGCGTTGGATTCGTATGAGGATTTCCTATCTTGTGGCATATTTATTTTATATGTTTGATGATTTTATGGATGTGAAATTGCATATAAAGCCCTAAATACGTGTATGTTAAGTGAATTTTTTGCGTATTTTTCTTGTATTTTTCTGTGATTTTGGAAATACAAGTGTCAAGTTACTGTGTATGCTATTTTGTTCATTCATAAGGCAGATTAATTAGCATGTTATGTGATTTGAGTGATATGTGCCTCTATCACTACAATTAAATCACATGTATATGGTATGTGTGAGATAAATATATCCCTGATATGAGAGAGTTTCAAGGGTTCAATTGAGTTGTGACCGCCAAAGTGGCACACTTGATTGGGTCTAAGAAATTTCTGTCTCGTATGTTGTCTGGGATGCCTCCTGGTCTAATGCGTAGTCATACTCCCAAAGAAGGTGATTATGTATTAGCTCATGGAGGGATACATGATGATGTGGTGGAGGATTGTCTAGTCTTAGTGGTTCTTCTGCCCAAAGGTGATGAATTCACGAAGATTGGAATACATTCTCCTGACCGCTGTCATGTGGGAGTGTACAATTGCATGTCATGTATTCTGCCCAAAGGTGATTATGTGATGTTGCATGTAACTCTCTGGATGTGTACTTGTGTACACAATACTCACATGATGCTAATTGTTATTTACTGCTGTTTTTAAGTCACCTTTTTTGTAAACGGTAACTCCGTCACTATTGAGGTTCTCACTGGTTCCAACTTTAAGAAGTGGAAAGAAGATTTTCTGTTTGCCATGGAGATGGCAGATGTTCATTTGGCTCTTACTGCTGATTGACCGGCAGCCATTACTGCGAGAGTACGAGAGGATCGAAAGCACACTTTACTTGCTCGGGAAAAGAGCAATAGAATTTGCTTGCTGTCTATGAAGCGTTCAATTCAAGAACACTTGAAAAGTGGTTTGCCTGCGAACTGCACTGTTAGGCAACTGATGGAAGCTTTGGTGGCTAGGTACCGTGTGTCATCTAATGCTGAAATAGGGACGCACATTCATACACTGTTTACCATGAAGTATGATGGTTCTAGTGGGGTAAGAGATTATATTCTAAGAATGGTTGATTTGCAGATCAAGCTTCAGGCTCTCAATGTTGCCATTCCCACTACCTGCATCGTGCATCAAGCTTTAAACACTCTTCCTCCTGATTTTGGGATTATCAAGACTAATTATAGTTCCCAAGATGAAGCCCGGGCGCTTAATGAACTGATTTCTAGGGTGGTGGCGAGAGGAAGAGAAATTGAAGAAAGACAAAGGGCACATTGCTCTTTATGCTTCATGTTCTGCCACTGATAAGGGTAAGAGTATAAAAAATTATACTCAGAAGAGAAATTCTGATGTAGCTGGACCTTCCACTGGTAAAGGAAATTTTGAAGGTGCTGGTCCTTCTAACAGTGTTGATCCTTCTAACAGTATGGGTCTTAAGAAAACATTCCCTAGAAATAGGGGTGTTTTTTGCTACTTTTGTAGGGAGAGATGACATGTAAAGAAGAACTACAAAAGGTTTAAGGATTGGCTGTCTAACAGAAACAAGAAGAGTGAGCCTAAAGGTAATGATTCGTTGGCATTAGTTTATGAATCCAATCTATCTGAAGTTCCGACTAATTCATGGTGGCTAGATAGTGGTGCAACTAATCATGTTGCGTTTACCATACAAGGGTTCATAAACAGAAGGACGCCAAATCAGGATGAATCAAAGCTCACTATTGGAAACAACATTGGAGTTGATGTCGAGTTCGTGGGAGATGTTGTTTTGGTTTTGGATTCTGGTTTTAGGATGATGTTAAGGAACACTTTTTACGTATCTTCATTTAGGCGGAATTTAATTTCTGTGTCTTGTTTGGACATGAGTGGATACTCTTTTGAAATAAAGAGTAATGCTATTGCCATCTTTTATGATTCCAATAAGATTGGGTGTTGCAATTTATCCAATAGATTATATCGATTGAGTTTATGTCCCAAGGACATGTATGTTGCATATTCAGCTGAAAAAGGTGTTTCCAAAAGGCCTCTATCTAAGGAACAGTCTTATACATTGTGGCATAAACGACTTGGTCACTTCTCCAAAGAAAGAGTAGAAAGGCTTGTTAAGGCTGACATCCTACCTACTCTTAAAGGTGATCAAGAGACTTGTGTAGACCTGACTGTTGTAGAGGTAAGATGACGAAAATAAAGAAGAAATCAGCTGTTCGAAGTTCGCTTGTTGGAGATTATTCACACCGATATTAGTGGGCCATACACAGCTACTTTATGCAGAAACTTTTATTTCATCACATTTATTGATGACTATTCCCGATATGGATACTTATATTTGATTAAAGAAAAGTCCGAGTCCCTTGACAAATTCAAGATTTTTTGGACTGAAGTGGAAAAACAGTTGGGAAAAGTTATAAAAATTGTCAGATCTGATCGTGGTGGTGAGTATTATGGTAGGCACGGTGATGCTGGACAACTTAAAGGGCCGTTTGCCAAATACTTACAGGATTCTGGGATAGTAGGTAAGTTTACTATGCCTGGAAGTCCTGAAAAAAACGGCGTAGCTGAAAGGCGCAATCGAACTCTTATGGACATGATGAGAAGTATGATTAGTAGGATCAATTTACCTACTTTTCTATGGGGTGAAGCTTTGAAAACAGCTCTCTACATTCTTAATCGTGTTCCTAGTAAAGCGGTTCCATTGACTCCTTTTGAGTTGTGGACTGGACGTAAACCTAGTTTGAATCATCTTAGAGTTTGGGGATGTCCAGCAGAGGTGAAGTTATATAATCCTACATTGAATAAGTTGGATTCCAAAACTACACGATGTTATTTTGTGTCTTACCCAGATCATTCAAAGGGGTATTGGTTTTACAACCCCAATGGGGGTACAAGAATTGTGGAATCTCTGACTGCAAAGTTTCTTGAATTTGATGTAGCTGAAAAGGGTAGCTGTTCACAAACTTCTGAAGATGATAGTATGGTGGGGATTACTGGATCCTCATCTCATCCTGTGCAGACAATTTTGGATCCTCTTGTGCCACAAAATGAACTTGTTGTGGCTCAAGATCCCATTGTTGAGATAGTTCCTGATGCAATTCCTCAAGCTCCTCAAGTTCAGAATGAGGTTGAAGTAGCTCCACTCAGAAGATCTGCTAGGGAAAGACGTTCTGCTATTCCGCCAGACTATGTGGTCTACCTAGGAGAGCATGATTATGATATTGGCTGTGTTGTTGATCCAGTCACTTATAAGGATGCTATCTCATGTCCTCAATCAGATTTGTGGCTAGATGCGATGAAAGATGAGATGCAATCTATGAAACACAATGGTGTTTGGGAGCTTGTTGAATTACTTGAAGGTTGCAAACCTATTGGCTGCAAATGGGTATTCAAGACTAAAAAGGATTCCAAAGGAAAGATTGAAAAGTTTAAGGCCAGACTGGTGGCTAAAGGTTTCACTCAAAGAGAAGGAATAGATTATGAAGCAATATTTTCTCTAGTTTCTTCTAAAGATTCCTTCAGAGTGATCTTGGCATTGGTAGCTCATTTCGATATGGAGTTACACCAGATGGATGTAAAGACCGCATTCCTTAATGGAGACCTCAATAAGGAGGTTTATATGGTGCAACCCGAGGGCTTTACGCTTGATGACTCGGTAAGCTTGTTTGTAGATTGAAGAAATCTATTTATGGCCTTAAACAAGCTTCTAGACAGTGATATTTCAAATTTCATAGTGTTGTCACTTTATGTGGATTTATTGAGAACAAAGTAGAATCAAAGCATATACACCAAGGTCAAGGGGAGAAAATATATTTTTCTCATACTTTATGTGGATGATATCTTGCTTGCAAGTAGTGACATTGGTTTACTGCATGAGACAAAACGGATGTTATCGAAAAATTTTGATATGAAAGACCTTGGTGAGGCGTCTTTTGTTCTTGGTATTGAGATTCATAGGGATTGCTCATGCCGTTCATTGGGCTTATCTCAAAGGGCATATATTGATCGTATTTTGGAAGGATTCAGTATGCAAGACTGCAAATCAGGAATTGCTCCCGTTATTAAAGGTGATAAATTGAGTCTTTCACAATGTCCTGTTTCAGATTTTGAGAAAGCTCAAATGAAGAATGTACCTTATGCTAGTGTGTTTGGAAGTATCATGTATGCTCAAGTTTGCACTAGGCCATATATTGCTTTTGCAGTTGGACTTCTAGGCAGATATCAGACAAATCCAGGATACGATCACTGGGTTGCTACCAAGAAGGTTTTAAGGTACTTAAAGAGAACAAAGGATTATATGCTGATTTACAGACATGTTCCTGACTTGCAACTAGTAGGGTATTTTGATGCAGATTTTGCTAATTGTCAAGATGACAAAAAGTCAACCACAGGATACATATTTATGTTGGCAGGAGGTGCAGTATCATGGAAGAGCGAGAAACAGAAATCCATATCTTCTTCTACCATGCAAGCGGAGTTCATAGCATGTTTTACAGCAGCTACTCAGGCTATTTGGCTCCGGAACCTCATTAGGGAGTTATCAGTTTTTGATTTTGTGGATAGACCCATACAATTGCATTGTGACAATAATTCTGTAGTGTTGTTTATTAACAATAACAGAAGTCTCAAGGGGTCTAAACACATGGAGGTCAAGTTTTTGACTATAAAGGAATCAGTGCAGAATGGTGACGTTGTTGTAGATTATGTCTCTACAGATGATATGATTGCAGATCCACTAACTAAAGGCCTACGCCCATGTGTGTTTGATCGACATGTCCTTAGTATGGGCCTAGGAGCATCTTGGGATGCTGTCATTTAGTGAGAGTTATATTTTATTTTTCCTTAAAAAAAGTTTATATCTGCATTTGTTACAATTTAGTAACGTTTTGATATATATATTTCAACTTTTGCATTCAATACAATATTTTGAATGGTTTGTTATTTTGTTGAATATATATAGTTATCATTCTCAAGGTATTACCTTGAGTGAAGGCTAGGGGCAATTCATAATTAGCCTTGTGCATATGTTCTTGTAAAAGGTTAACCATAAGGACAAGACATATGTGGGTTCATTAGAACCATAATTTCATTCTCTTGTGGCACAAACTTTTGTGTCGCCTAAGTAAGAGAATGGTGATCGACAAATGGATCTCTCTATGAGAGATGTTAGCCATTTGCCACACTACCATATTGAATCCATATCAAATAAAGTTGAAAACACTTGTGACCATGGAAGGCTCTGTGTGTATACATGCAGTTACTACCGTGATTCGGTGTTGGAGGCTTTATGGGATAGGATTGACTATTAAGAATTATCTCTGGACCAATGTGCGCACATACAATACAATTTCAATTAATATAGTCCAAGTGGGAGAATGTAAGAGTTTTCCTGATTTATGGACTAAATTATTTTGACATTGTTATTGTAATTTACCGTTTAACGTTTACCGTTTTACGGGGTTTGGTCTTAGGTGAGATAGAAGGTTTCTTAATTAGTCTTATATGGGACTGGCTAGTGTGGGCCGAGTTGAGCCTGGCCCGTAATGAGGGGGACTGGCTGGAAACTCTATAAATAGTGCTCAAGTCTCTCCCTTAGCCCTAATCTCACATATTCTCACCTAAGGGACGTTGCTCTAACGTCAATCGTGAGAGGCCGCCTCATTGAGCCAGTGATCAGGAGGGTAATAGAGGAGAATGATTTGCGCAAGGAATATTGTGTTTCCTCCGCTTCCGCTCAAAAACAATGGATCCTAAATCAGGTGCGTCAATCCTTCTATTTACAATTGCTTCTTCTTATGTTCTAGTTATGGAGATCTTGGGGTTGCATAAGTTGCAATCAACATCATGAACCATGATCAGCTTCAGAGGAAAAAGCCCTTTTTCTGTTTTTACACTTATCCATCATCGCTGAAGCTCGACAGACTTTGTTTTGAGGAGGGAAGATAAATCATCCCATGGGAAGCTAGGAGTTGGGTAGTCAGAACTCCCCAGCAATGAACAATTACTGGGTAGAGTTCTTGATGGGCAATTAGTTAGTGAAATACTAACAATTTCCTTGAAGACCCAAATTGCACGAGAGACAACGGTATGGACAGGAACTCAATCTGACTCTACTCGGTTAAAAGTGCTTACCACAAAGAAAGAAGTGCTGATATCCAGAATATTAAACTTCAATCATCATCTTCATTTCAGCCACTCCATGAGTTATGGAATAGAAATTGGCAAATGAAATCTTCTCCTCAACACCCCCTCCCCAACCCTTCCTAACCCCCACACCCCTAAAAAAAAAAAAAAAAAAAAGAGAAGAAAAAGAAAAACCCAAAAACACCCTCAACCCCAAATCTTTAGATGGACTTATGTCAAAATACTCTGCATAGATAATTTGCGCAGAAGAAACATATTACCTGATGGTACATGCCCCTCTATAACCGAGAGAGAGACAGTTGAGCACTTGTTCCTGCTTTGTCCATGGACTTCGCAAATCTGGGTAAACACTACACTAGAAATTGAGATTTGAAGGAGAGGATTGTCGCGAATTGAAGAATGGTTATTCAAATTTAAAGGAAAACATAAAAACCTCCCATCATTCGAGAATGTAGCTGGGGTATGGCGGTGCATCTGGAAGGCAAGGAATGATTTCACATTTCCACTATGACGCCCGAATCCAGCAAATCTCGTAAAATCAGCACAATACATAGTCAGAAATTGGGGCAAATGGAATTTTGAGCAATGGGAGCAAAAATCAGAAATATTTGACTCACCTCGTAGCTAGATTCCTCCAAAGGGACGATTTTTAAAGGCAAACTTCGTTGGTTTCTATGTCGAAGGATCAACCATGGGTTCCTTCGCTTGCATTATCCGAGATGCGTCGGGAACTTTGGTGGACGGAATGGCGGGATCGGCTCCAGCGTCATCAGCCTTTCACACAGAAACGATAGCTTTGCTCGGTACTCTCTCCCCTAATCCAAGACGCACGAAGTGGCTGTTATTGAGTCAAGACTTTTTAGAAGTACGCAGACCATCACCCGTGGGAAGTAAGTAGGGGTGATCGGGTCTAGACCTAGATTCTGTACCCGACCCTATTATAACTAGTTCCCTTTTTTTGGATCCTGTATCCGGCTCTATTTGTATTGAACCCTATAAGTGACCTATCTTATTTTTCCAGTTCTCTATCGGGTAAACCCTCTTTCCATCGAAACTTGTTTTGCAATCTCCCAATATCCTATACAACTTCGAATTTTATATTAATATTATCCTAATTTGCATTGAAATATTAAGTACTTGTGATAAATAAATACATAAATTTTTTGACTAAACAAAAAATTAAGAATCCACAAGGTTAATTATAATAAATAAAATCATAAGGCAAAGAATTAGCAATAAACATGGGTCTAATATTAGTTTTATTCCCATAATTATTACATGAAACTACTCTTTTATGCAAGCATAAATCCTCTTACAAAAGAGAAATTAGGCGAGCCAATCCACGTGATACACAAGAATTTGACGGCGACGAATATTGTCCGTTTGTCGGACGGTGCAAGAGGGAGCCGATGAGGAAGGGAAGCAAGTGAGGAAGAGGAACAATGAAGGAGGAGTGCCGTGCGTGTTTGAGAGAGCCAAGAGGAAAAACGTCGTGTGATTGCAGAAGTAAAAATAGAAATAAAGGGAAAAAAATTGGGTTTTAGATCTATACTTACAAAACCGATTCCAAAACTGGTTCGAAAACCGTTTCGGAAACCGATTTCTGGGTGGGTAATAAATCGAACCCAGTTTCTGGACCGGTTTAAACCGGTTCCAAATTTTGGAAACCAGTTCCCGACCCTATTTTCCAGGTTGGCTGGTCTAGTTCCTGGGTATATCCGGTTCGGTTGCACACCCCTAGAAGTAAGTGCTCTAATCATGGAAGCCTGCCAAGTGATGGGCCTATCTAAGAACCTTTCTATAGCCCACTGTTCAGGGGAATCAAATAGATTAGCGGATTGGCTTTGCAAGATCTACAATTTAAATGGTTTGCCTTCAAATTGGGTCACCATCCCCCTCGATTCCTTTGGGGTCTTCTTTGTTTGGATGCTCCTAGTGTGGGCTTTGATGTTCAAAGTACTTTCAATTTCAATGAAATTATACTTTGACCCCACCAAAAAAGAAAAAAAACACTTCTAGCTTCACAGTTCATCCTAGACCTGGTAATTCTCTTGTTTCCTCTGCCATTCTCTTGCTTTCTTGTTTGGTTTTCATTTAGTGTCTTTTTCACCATGGCTCGTGCGTTTTTAGGATGTGATCCCCAGCTTGGTCTTGTCCTGAGAATGCAGGTTCTTTTGTCCTTTTATGATAATTGTGGACTTATAATTGTGATTCCATGGGTTAAAGCTTGATAATTAGTCGTTTTTGTTGGATATGAGTTAGCAATTATGAACTTTTGCGATTGATTTTACTTCCTCCTGTGGTTGGACTTTGTTACCCTTCACATTTGGACGGGGCATTTCATTGGATGAATGGAATTGAGTTTTGATGCTTTAGCTAGAATTCTGAGGTAAAAGAAAATTAGAAAGAGAATGAGGCGATAAATAAGAATAATCTGATTGAAAGAGTGGATATGAACAGGGAAAAGAACAAGGCATTTGCTATGAGAATGAAACAAATTGGTCATAGCATACTTATGGAAAATGTTTGAAAATACAAATATGGACTCAATCCAACAGTTTGAGCGTTTGAAATGAAGGGCACTTTAACATCGATGTTGAAAATGTCGTAAAAAGTGTTCTTTTAGTAAAGTGGCTATTAAACGTGGGGAAGATACTAGCCTTAGTTTGAATGTTTGGTAATGACTTGCCAAAACCGTGTTCTCTTTTGCAGTTCCTTTTTTTTTGGCCAAACATGCTTATTAAGAGTTCGCATACCAATACTCTCTTGATTCTTCAGAACATTTGCATGAAAATACATGAATAAATACAAGGAAAGATTTCAAATAAAAGCCCAAAGTGTCATCATTTTCTCAAATTAATTACATAATGGCATTGAATGACTATGTTAGTTTCAAATAAGGACCTAAAATGACCATAGCTATTTCAAATAAGGGTTTGACCCTGTTGGTTGTCGACTAGCTAAATATTCTAATTGGTAAAGAATATTTTCGCCAAAAGACAATTTTACTTTTAAATTATTTATTTTTTCTTTTTTCTCTCTATTCTCTTTTCATTTTTTCCTTTCTGATGAGGATCCAATGACCATTACCGGCCGCTGGCGAGGGCCATGACCCTCACCTAGGCCGTTGCCAGCTGTAGGCAAGGCCCTTGTCTAGATATGGTGAGGGCCATGTGAGGTTGTCCTTCGCCTGTGGCCAACGAAGGTAGCCCATGCCAGATTAGTCAAGGGCAACCCTCATGTGGCCCTCTCCAAGCATCGCCTAGCCACTAATGAAGAATAAAGGGAAAACCAAAAAAAAGAAAGAAAAAAGGAAAACAAGGAAAAAAAGGGGAAGAAAAATTTTAAAAAATAATAAAGGATGAAAATGCCTTTAACTTATGGTAAAGTCAAGCCATATTTTAAAACTGATATAACCACTTCAGGCCTTTATTTAAAAAATCCATTTGAAACCTTTATTTGATAAAGTGATAGCACTTTAGGTCCATATTTGGAATAATATCCACTTTACGCATTTATTTGAGAAAATGACAACACTTCAAGCTCTTATTTGGAAATTTTCCTAAATATCAAGTCCATTATTGGCTTAGAATTTTGATATGCATTGCCCTATCTATAGGCAGATGAGTAAAAGATTCTTTACACCCACAATGCGCATAATTTCTAGGAAACATATGTACTTAGTAAAAATCTTAAACATAATCCAAGATTTTTTTTAATAAATACTATTTAATGCTTGTTAGCAATAGACTAGTCAAACAGGTAGGTCAAGTTATAAATGGTCTGACCTAAATCGATCAATTAACCTATATAGGACCAATTCATTTATAATGCAAATCTATTTACTCATACCCGATCCGACCCATATTTGATCCAACTTGACCGGTATTGTTAAAACGCATAATTATTTAACATAATGTAAGAAAACGAGAAAAAAACACTACAAGGGCCATAACTTCGCACAAAAGGACACTTAAATGCCATAACTTACAAAAGGTACATTTAAGTGCCACATTAAAAAAAAAAAAATGGATCACTTAAGCGCTACTCTGGCCAAAATTCGGCCAAAACGCTGACGTGTTAGTTTTCCGGGGAAGCGAGTGCAAAATGACGCCGTTTTACACGCTGACGTGCCCAAATAATGCAAAAACGGTGTTGTTTTGAGCTAATGTGGTAAAAAAATAATATAAAAATTAAATAAATTAAACTCAGTTAAATATTTAAGAATAATAATTTTAATATTAAAAAAATTAATTAAAAAAAAAAAAAAAAAGGGGAGAGGCTACCGAGGCGCCGTTGCCTCCTCGCCGTCGTCGGGAAGGGCCGGCGACGACAGGTGGAGGGTCGGCCGAGGTTACCCGGCCTTGGCCGGGGCCGCGACCCCGGCCGAGTAGCGACAAGGGTTCGCAAGCCCTCGCCCCGATCGGGCGGCGTCACGGGCCCGAGGCCGGCGGCCGACCCTCCACCCACCGTCGCCGGCCCTTCCGGCGATGGCGGGGAGGCGGCGGCAATGGTTGAGGGTTGAGCCCTCAGCCACCTCCCTAACTTTTCCTTTTTTAAAATTTTTTTTTAGTTTTTTAATATTAAAATTATTATTTTTAAATATTTTAAATAAATTTATTTTTAAATTAAATTTAATTAATTTTTATATTATTTTTTTACTACGTCAGCCCAAAACGACATCGTTTTTGCATTATTTGGCCACATCGTGTGCAAAACGGCGTCGTTTTACACTAATTTCGCTGGAAAAATGTCACGTACGAAATTTAGCTTGATTTTGGCGAGATTGGCACTCAAGTGATCCACTTTGCTTCTGTTTTGGAACTTAAGTGTACATTTTGAAAGTTATGGCACTTAAATGTCCCTTTCTGCCAAGTTATGACACTCTAGGGGTCCGCGTCTCGTAAGAAAACTCATATCCAAATTGAAGTGAGAGTACAAAAAATGAGTGAGTGCAAGATTGGGTGAGAGCAAGAGAAGTGAGTTGGGTCTAAATAATTTATAAACCTATTTATGACCCATTTACTACTCACTTATCACTTATATAAGGTTTAATTTCATTTATGAATCATTTATGCAATATAACTGACCTATGTAACAACTCAACTCATTAGATATGGGTTTATAAATGAGTTTATGACCCTTTTTGACATGTCTAGTTAGCATATGTGGGTGTGTTTTTTGTTCCTTTATTTGGAAATGGACGAACAATATCTTGCCGATTTATGGTTGTGCCCCTATAATATGAAAATGAAATTTATCTTGCCCACTAAAGATTGCTTGCGATCCAGTTTGCCAACTTATTTAGGATACCAACTTTACATATTAAATACTAATTTGGTATCTTTGGCGTACCGGCTTCATAGGTCGTCTCCAAATTTATCCTATCATGTTATGCTCATGGCTAACGTAGAGATGTAAACCCCATCTCTTGCATGCTCTTGTTAATCTTCCAAAGGATAGTGTTAAAAAGTGTTGACAGTTGTTAATAAATCATTAGAAACTATTTAAAGTAAGCTTGCGATTTTTTACAAACTATTTTTTTCTGTGATATATAATTAGATTTCTAAAAAAAAAAAATTATAGGGTTAATACCATGAAAAAACTCAAATTGTTACACCCAAGATATATTTATCCCAAACTAATCAAAAATCATAAACTAGTACACTTATGACAAATTTACCATCCGTTAATTTTCGTTATATTATACTATCAAATTGCTGAGTTAGATGATACGTGATAGTTGATAGATGTACTAACTTAAGGCTTTCCCCAGGTTTGTGATTTTTAGTGATATTAATATAATTTAATGCAATCACCACCCTCAGCGGAGCAGCTGACTCGGGTTCTTTCTCCCTCACGAAATGAAGAAGTTCGAATCCTAGAGACGTCATTAGGGATTCTTACCTGAAATATTGTGGTGGTGGGTTTTGCAGTTGCTCCCCCAAGGTTTGCTCACCGACTGTCAGCCTACGGGGTTCCCTGGGTTACCAATATATATATAATTTAATGCAAACTGATAAAGAGTAAATTTGTCACAAATGAATTGAATTTTTTGGGTTTTTGGTAGTAAAAAAAAATTAATTTGGAGTAAATTTTTCACAAATATAATAATTTGTGATTATTGGTAATAGAGAAATTAGTGTGAAATAAATTTACCATGTGTAATAATTTGAGATTTTTCGTGATATTAATACTTAATTAATAAATGCACTCCCATGGCTAGAGGGGAGATTTTCAAGAAACATCTAATTTTTTGTGCCTCGCTGAATGACTTTCATCTTCTCTCTCATTTATTGTTCCCGACTGAAAAGAGTCCACCGCCAGTTCGAACAAAAACTGCCTTGGAATTTTGTGGGATCTGCTATGGTAGAGATAAGAAAGTCAACTGATGTGGACAAAAAATGTGCGCGCGAGTCAGGTTGCTTTTCCGCCGGGAGTGTTCGGAGGACCAGAAAAGAGACGAAAAAAGACGTATGGAATTAGGAATTCAGCTTGAGTTAATCGACTTTTTTCCGTTGCATGACCGAGGAAACAAGATTTGGGAGAGGCAAGGCAAGAGATGGGGGTGTGTTATGGTACTCCTGACTTCCTTACTCCTAGCTTTACTGGTCACCTCAAATCAGGTACTCTTTGAAGTTTTTGCGAGAGGTTTCTTATATCTGCACATCTATTTTGTCTGTATAAAGTGGATCTTTGTGCTTCAGTTTGGAGTGTTTAACCTTCTTCTTGTCATCGTCTGAAGCAATTTTCTCTGTTTTCTCTGTCTCTTTTTCCGTTTGTGAAACTGCAGGGATGAAGTTGACAATCAGTAGTAGTTCATCATCTTCTGATGCCAGCAATAGCCATGGCTTGGTGGCTGCCCGCATCAATCAGGCCTTCGGAGATGGACAAATTTTGGCAGAACCCAACTTGACCGTCTTCCGTTTCGCAGAGTTGAAAGAGGCAACTGAAAACTTTCGAGCCGATGCGCTGGTTGGAGAGGGAGGATTTGGTTACGTCTATAAAGGGATTTTTCAGGGGAAGCAACGGTCTGGAAGGACAAAGACTATAATAGCCGTGAAAACATTAAACCCGCATGGTTTTCAAGGGCATAGAGAGTGGGAGGTAAAAACTAAATTCTCTTTATTTTCCTTTTCTTCAAAAAAAAAAAAAAAAAAAAAAAAAAAAAAAAAAAAAAACTTTGCTCCGTCAATTACTAAAAACGAAGCAACCCAAATGCATCATGGTTCTGATGGGAGCTTGTCATGCCAAACTCATGTGTCAATACACACCTCATTGTGAAAATAGCAGGAGAAATACTAGACAACCTGAATTATGATGGCTATGTAAACGCAAATTCAAATGTACTTTAAGTTGATAGTCCCATGGTTTTCCATAAGTGGTGGTCTGCGCTCGCAATTTTGTTTGAAAGGGTCCTTGTGGAGTTACATCTGATTTTGGTTATAGAGAGATCTGATATTTCTGAGGATTCATTGATGGCCTCGTTGGCTTTGTTGGGGTGCAAAGATATGGCAGTAGCAGCAGACAACATTATAGCTGGTGCCTGACTGAGTAGTATATTGTTTGGTGCTATTTTTAACACATGAAGTTTTCAGTTATCTAACCAACACAACATTAGTGAACATAATGTGAAAATTTCGAATTCAAATTAAGTGAAAGAAGAATCTAAGAAGGCTTTTTGCTTCAATCATTCTGATTGAAAAGAAATATAGAAGATTCAGTTACCATTGTTCTTGATAGCGTGCAGTCACTTAGGTCCTCAGCAGTTTTGATTACAGGGCTTCATTTAGCTAACGGTGAAGAACTTTCCTTTTGCATTTCTCTTATTTTCTAATGGACTAAAAAACCCATGCCGTGAGAGTGCGTGTGGCCGTTGGCTTGTATGATGCTTACTATTAAAAGAGCTTACTAGTGTAATTCAATTGCAAGGAATGAAGAAATTGCACAGATTTAAGTTTAACAGTCTCCCTTCCATTGAATGATCAATCTTTTCTATGTGATCATTGCCCTAAGAGACTTGGTGTCACTCATCGGTCTCTCGATGGACGGGATCATTCAATTTTCTTTGACTAATGATGTGTGGTTCTTCCCATGGTGAGCTTGTTTTCTTCGTCCTCTGAGCAAATTCTGCTTCTATAATCAAGAACTGAAACAATTGCACGGCCAATCAAACGATATAGGGTTGATACACCACCTCAAGATGAACTTACCTGTATGAGTGCAAATTATGATTTGTTATAGTTTCAAATTTCAATGATTCTGCATAGCTACTCCTAATTTAATGTGAGCTAGTTATTTATTAAAGAGCCAGTACAATCTAAATTACAATTTACCAAAATTGATGAGCATTTCATATTACAAGACGCACAATGACCATGAGTCTTCAGTCAAACTACCAGTTAAACTGAACATTTCTTTGGGAATTAGGTCGCAGTTCCCATTCTGTATCTTTTGTTTCGATATCAACTATTGTATTGTGATTGTTTCATTCCTATTGACCAATTGAAGACTAAGGAGAAAAACATCCTACCTGGTCTAGTATAGAGGCTTCCATTTCTTTCATGTCTTTTAGACTGACCACATGCGAGACTCTCTTTACTTATTTTCTAATTGTCGTGCAGACGGAGATAGAGCTTCTTGGAAGGATGTCTCACCCTAACCTTGTCAAGCTTCTGGGATATTCTAAAGAGGATGGAAATTTAGCTCTTGTCTATGAGTTCACGCCAAAGGGCAGCTTGAATAACCACCTATTCAGAAGTAAGTAATCTAATCGCTCTGTGAATTTCTGAAAAGTCTCCTTAAGAATGCCAATTGTTTAGCATATCTTCTTGATCAGTGGATAGTCATAGTTGATGCATGTGCATATTTCAAAATTCAAGCTAGTTTGAACTTGTACTTGCATTTAAGCATTACTTACATTTTCCACTGTCCGATGCTCTGGTACAGAGGGCTCCACTGCTCATCTTCCATGGGATGTACGCCTCAAGATTGTGGTTGGGGCTGCCAGAGGCCTGGCTTTCTTACACAATTCCTGCAAAATGATACACAGGGATTTCAACACGTCAAATATTTTACTAGATGGGGTAATATTTTATCCTCCTTATGATGATTATGGCCCTGTATCATAAAATTCCTATGAGCTCTATCATCAATCTAGTCAAAGTCCTGGGAGAAGGATAATGATGATGACGACATGCCCAGTATCTCACTTTGACGACTTGGAAATGTGTCCTCTAACCTGGAGAAAAGAGTTATAATAGCAAGTGAAGATCCTATGTTCCCCTCTGCTTAATTGATGAAAGTGGGATAGTTGATTGCAACGCTATTCTTCTTCGATTTGGTATTAAGTTCAGAACCCCAGAGGAGACCGTGAACCAGTGCCCGGTTTTTTTTTTTTTTTTTTTTTTTTTTTTTTTTTTTTTTTTTTTTTAAGATATCTCCATGTTGTTTTTTGCTAGATTCATAAAAGTTTGCAATTGATATTTAGGCTGGAAGCCAAGTCTAATCCACTGCTGGGTTCTTCTGCAGTCTTACACGGCGAGACTCACGGATTTTGGATTGGTGAAGTCTGGTCCTCTAGAGGGTGAGTCACATGTTTCAACACGTGTCGTTGGTACCTATGGCTATGCTGCCCCTGAATACATAGCAACTGGTAATCCAACAAAACGTTTTCCTTTGTAAAGTGCTTTTTGGTGACTTCATGCTGAAGGATATTTGGTCTTGAATTTCGACAATACTAGGAAGCTTGTCAGGAAGTTTATTTTGAGGTTTCGCTGCGACATTACATAAGACTCTTGGATTTTACAGGGCATCTATATGTAAAGAGCGATGTTTACAGTTTTGGCGTCGTGTTGCTTGAGATACTAACAGGCTTAAGGGCATATGATGTGAACCGTCCGAAAGCAAAACGTCTTTCAGTGGAGTTGGCCAGACCACTCTTATCCAGTAAAAGAAAACTGAAGACTATAATGGACTCTAGATTGGAGGACGATTATTCTATGGATTCTGCATTCCAAATAGCACAGCTAGCTTTAAAATGCCTACAAAGGACTCCTTACAAGCGGCCTTCCATGACTGAAGTTGTGGAAGAAGTGGAATCAATAGAAGCTGCCAGTGCTAACAGAATACCATGGGATTCTTGATTTCACTTGTTTTGTTGTTATGTGGTCAAAGTCTGTTGCTCCACATTTTTCCAATTTACCAGGATTAATCTTGGGCCGTGAATGTTCATCTCCATTGTACTCAGCAATTGCTGGGTGTTGTATTCTCCTGTCAGTTCTTCAGCAATTACTGGGCGTTGTATTCTCCTGTCAGTTCTTCAGAATATTCATGACACGTAAATCAATATGTACATTGGCTTGTGAATTGAGATGTTGCGATTGTACTTTCTTTTAGAGAGGAATGGTTTTTTCTTTGGCTAATCCTCGATTCTATCAGCAACCTTAGGTTTACAAAAGAACTCTGCAGCTCTTAGCCCGAGCTCTTATGTTTTTTTTTTTCAAGTTTCCCCTTTGTGCATCAGCAGAAGCTCATTTTCATTGCTGTCATATATGTTCATGTGGTACTCAGTACGAGATCAATCTCCAGGAAGTGTTGTGTGGTTCCGTCCATTTGCATAGTGATTTGGAGCTCTGAGACATGGTTGGACGATTGATGGAGTCATTTAAAGCACAGAGCTGCTGGTTTGTCCATTCAGAATAAGCAAGACATGTCATTGGTGCTACCATGTTGCAGCTAAGACATGCCCAATTGTTCTGTTGTTGAATAAGAGACACATTTCAAGTAGTAGAAGATTTCCTTTTTATTTATTGTGATGAATATATAGGTAGTAGTTGCTACACAATTGTTAATTGGTATCTTTTCTTGTTCTACCTGAACATAGATCAACAGTAAATTGGAGGCAGGTCAGATTTACAACTTAAGCACAATAATCTAGGCTCAATCTGGATATATGTTATTCAACATGGAAATAACCATACATGGCCAAAACACAAATTTATGGTAAATGAAAATCTGCAGGGACTTGGAAACTCAAAATCTCAACAATACAAAACTAATATAAACTTATTCACATTCTGACTATTGTGAAGTAAATCATCCGGTGCCTATGCTCAGGGCTGTTGCTTAAATATAAAGTATAAAAAAAATTTTGGTTCTTAAAATTATATTATACACTGGTCTATCCAAAATTGAATTATCCTCGAATCGTGCAAGATTACATGCCTTTATTAGATAGAGTCATTGTAATTCTCTCAAATTTATCTATCCTATTTCTATCTCAAGAATGAGCATGTGTAGGGTGCTTCTTGGGTCCATAAGAACGAAGCTGGACCGCTCTGTTTATACCCTGCCTGGGTCCGGATGTGGTATTGTCCAAATTGCAAACTACTGTGCTAGGAACCGTACCTTCTGTCATGGCCAGCTGTCTCATTATTATTTACCTGATTGTTGCTATGATTGAACCTGCTTCTGCTTTGGTAGATCCGCCACATTGACGCGCAAGATATGGCCGAGAGATGCTTTATAAGTACTGAATAATCTAGCACATCTTTCTACTAAGATAGCCTTTTGGTAGAGAAGATACACACAGCAGAATTTTGAGTTGGAAATGATATTCAAGAGGACGAATGAGTTTTTCGCTTAGTTAATCTGACTTTGTGATTATCTTTAGATTCATGTTTAATTAACATTGGGAAAAGAGCAGCCTTTGTTTCCTTCACCACCTTAATATATTATTTAGTGAAGGCGAATGTCCTAAAATAGCGCATTGAAAATTGCCGGCCTTGAAGAGGGAGAGAGTGCCATTTTTAATCATCAGGATCACGTAGATGACAGACATATATAGAGTGACAACTTGGTCATTTCACCTAAATTGTCCGTGTACCTAGGCACTACAGTTATGATAAGCGAGGACTTTCTTGCTGAAGAAGATATTATTCAACCCGCGTAATGGTGGACATTACTTGAGATTAAATACAACATATAAGGAGAATATCTGAATGTGACAAGATATAATATGTTAAAATTCATGAATTGAGGTGAATAAGTCCAAAAAAGTATAAGAAATTAGGAATATTCAGCATAAGTTAACTGAGTGTTGTTACTGTTGCATGATCGAGGAGGTTTTGGGTGGTTTCATGTGTCTATCTGTAAGAACAAGTCAATGTCCTCTTCTCCTGAGGAAATAAGATTCTGGAGAGGCAAGGAGGAGGGAAGACAGCAGTTTCAGTGAGAGAGAGATGGGGGTGTGTTATGGTACTCCTGTCTTCCCTACTCCTAGCTTTACTAGTTATCTCAAATCAGGTACCCTTAAAGTTTTTGCGAGAGTTTTCTTTGTGTGCATCTATCTTGTCTCTTTAAAATGAATCTTCGTGCTTCAGTTGGGGTGTTTAATCTTCTTCTTGTCATCGTCTGAAGCAATTTTCTCTGTTCTTTTTTTCCCCATTGAAACTGCAGGGATGAAGTCAACAATCAGTAGTTCATCATCTTCTGCAGCCGGCAATAGCCATGATTTGGTGGGTGCCCGCAGCAATCAGGTCTCCAGAGATGGAGAGATTTTGGCAGAATTCAACTTGGCCGTCTTCAGTTTCATTGAGTTGAAAAAGGCAAATAAAAACTTTTGAGCTGATTCGTTGCTCGGAGAGGGAGGATTTGGTTATGTCTATAAAGGGATGCTTCATGGGAGGCAACAGTCTGGAAGGACGAAGACTATAATAGCCGTGAAATAAATAAAACGGCATTCGGTACGAGGGTATGGAGAGTGGCCGGTGAGAACTGTCGTCTTCATTTTCCTATCTCGAAGAATAAGTACTTTGCCTTTTCAATTACTGAAACGAAGCAACCCAAATGCATGATGGTACCCATGGGAGCTTGTCATGCTATACTCAATTGTGTTAATAAACACCCAACTCGTTGTGAAAATAGCAGGAGCGGGAACACCAGACAACTTGAATCATGATGGCTATATAAACGCAAATCCAAAATGTACTTGAACTTGATTATCCCAGGATTTTCCGTAAGCGGTGGCCTTGCCTTGCAATTTTGTTTCTGAAAGGACCCTTGCGGAATTGCCTCTGATTTTGGTTTGAGAGATCAGATATTTCTGACAGTTCATTGATTGCCTCATAAGCTTTATTAGGGTGCAAAATGATGGCAGTAGGCAGCAGACAACAGTATTGCTGGTTCCTGACTGAGTAGTATCAATTGTTTGGTGATATTACCCCATGTTAGTGTACACAATGGGCATATTTTAAATTTAGATGAAGCAAAAGAAGAATCCAAGAAGCGATGTGGCTTCAATCTTCCATAGAAAGGAAAAATAAAAAATTTAGTTACAGTTGAACCACACTTTAAGGTTTATTCTCGAGTCTTTTCCATCTCTAAGATTCTCAGCGGAGTAGATTATAAACCTCCAATCAATAAGCAGCAATGGACTTTCTTTTGGCATTTCTTTTATTTTGCATTGGACTAGATTAACCGATGCCATTGGAGTTTGTGACCCATGGCTTGTATGATGGCAACTATTGGAAGAGCCTACAAAGTGTGATTCGATTGCGAGGAATGAAGAAATTGCGCAAATCTAAGTTAACAGTCTTCCATCCATGTAATCATCAATCTTTTTCGATGGGATCATAGCCCATAAGTGACTTGGTCTCACTCATCGGCCTCGATGGACGGAGTCATTCAACCTTCTTCGACTAATGAAATGGGGTTCTTTCCATAGTGAACTTGTTTTCTTCATCCTGCGAGCGAATTCTGCTTCTGTATTCAAAAAGTGAAACAAATTGCCAAGCCAATCAAATGACACGGGGTGTATACACCATTGCAAGATAAAGTTACCAGTATAGTTTCAGTTTCAAATTTCAATGATTCTGCATAGCAACTCCTGGTTTCATAAGAGCTAGATATATTCTACAAAACTAGTATGATCTGAAGTACATTTCACCCATACTGATGTGCATTTTATTTTACAAGACGCAGAATGACCATAAGTCTTCAGTCGAACTACTAGTTGAACTGAACATTTCATCGCAAGTTAGGTCTCAGTTCTCATTCTGTACCTTTTTTTTTTCCGATGTCAACTATTGTATTATGATTGTTTCATTCCTGTTGACCAAAGCCTAAGGAGAGATTTTTTCTACCTTGATCTAGTGTGGGGGCTTCCATTTATTTCATGTATTTTGTATTGACCATGTACAAGAGGCTTTATTTGCTTAAATTCTAATTGTTGTGCAGACGAAGATATAGTTTCTTGGAAGGCTATCTCACCCTAACCTTGCCAAACTCCTGGGATATTGTCGAAAGGATGAAAATTTAGCTCTTGTTTATGAGTTCATGCCAAAGGGCAGCTTGGACAAACACCTATTCAGAAGTAAGTGGTGTAAAGTCTCCTAAAGGATGCCAATTATTTAGCACATCTTCTTGTCAGTTGACAGTCAGTTGACAAATGTAATTATTTCAAAATTCAAGCTAGTTTAAGCATGTACTTGTATTTAAGCATTACTTACATTTCACAATGCCCATTACTCTTGTACAGAGGGCTCCGGTGCTCATCTTCCATGAAATGTACAAGTCAAGATTGCGGTCAGGGCTGCCAGAGGCCTCGCTTTCTTGTGCAGTTTTGAGAAAAAACTACTACACGGATATTTCAAAACTTCAAAAATCTTGCTAGATGAGGTTAACATCTTGTCCTCCTTATAATGATTACAGTCCTGCATCATGAAATTCTTAGTCAAGTTCTTGGGAGAAGGATAATAACGACGATGGCATGCCTATTATCTCCCTTGGAAGACTTTGGACTCGTGTCCTCTAACCAGGAGAAGAGTCACAATAGCAAGTGGAGATCATATGTTTCCCTCTGCTTAATTGATGGAAGGGCTGTAGTCGATGGCAAATCTTCTTAGAGTAGATGTTATGTTTAGAACATGAGACGAGATCATGAACCTCTCCCCAATCGCTTTTAGATATCTCCATTTTTGTTCTATGCTAGATTCACGAAAGTTTGCAATTGATATATAGGGTGGAAACTGAGTCTGATCCACCATTGGGTTCTTCTGCAGTCTTACTTGGCCAAACTCATGGACTTTGGATTGGTGAGGTCTGGTCATCAAGAGGACGGGACACATGTTACTTGTGCTTATGCTGCCCCTGAAAACTTAGCATGTGGTAAGCCAACAGATCATTTTCCATTGTGAAATGCTTTTTGGTGACCTAGGGCTAAAGGATGTTTGGTCTTGAATTTTGATAACGATAGGAAGTGTATCGGCAAGTTACTTTGATGCTTCACTGCAGCATTATGTAAAACTCTTGGATTTTACAGGGGTTCTCATTGTAAAGAGAGATGTTTACTATTTTGGCGTCATGTTGCTTGAGATACTAACAGGCTTAAGTGTAAGAGTTTTCCTGATTTATGGACTAAATTATTTTGACATTGTTATTGTAATTTACCGTTTAACGTTTACCGTTTTACGGGGTTTGGTCTTAGGTGAGATAGAAGATTTCTTAATTAGTCTTATATGGGACTGGCTAGTATGGGCCGAGTTGAGCCTCGGCCCGTAATGAGGGGGACTGGCCGGAAACTCTATAAATAGTGCTCAGTCTCTCCTCTAGCCCTAATCTCACATATTCTCACCTAAGGGGCGTTGCTCTAACGTCAATCGTGAGAGGCCGCCTCATTGAGCCAGTGATCAAGAGGGTAATAGAGGAGAAGGATTTGTGCAAGGAACATTGTGTTTCCTCCGCTTCCGCTCAAGAACAATGGATCCTAAATCAAAGCGTCAATCCTTTTACTCACAATTGCTTCTTCTCATGTTCTGGTCATGGAGATCTTGGGGTTGCATGAGTTGCAACCTACATGTGGTATCAGAGCCTCCATAACCCTAGAACATGAACGCAATTGGTTTTGCCATAATCTCTACGAATTTGCCCTAAATTATACTGATTTGCCCTAATTAGTATGATTTTTGCCATAATTTGCGATTTTCGAGATTTTAAGTTTAATAAAAATCAAATTAAATTGCAAATTGGGACTCGGCTCGACGAGACGGTGAAAACCGTCGGCGGCGCGTCGTCGTGGGACACCGCACGCGCCCTCACACGCCGCTGGGGGCGTCGAGCACGCGCCTACACGCGCGGGGCGTGCGTCGCACGCGGCCGCTGACGTCAGCGACCCGGGTCAGACCCGATGCGTGCGTCGCACGTGCTGCTGACGTCACGGTGATGTCAGCAACGCGGGTCGACCCGACCCGATCGTTGACCCGATGATGTCAGCGGACTGCCCATGACGTCAGCAGGCCGGCCGACCCGAACCGGCGACCGACCCGACCCGAGATCCGACCCGACCCGTGATCCGAACCGACCCAGGGTCCGACCCGACCAAGGTCCGACCCGACCCGGTCAATGGTTGACCGGTCCGGTCGGCCGGTCGGCCGGGCGGGGCCGGACCGGGCGGTCGGACTGGGTAACCGGTCGGACCGCCACCGGTCGGACCAGTTTTATGGCTGGCTTGACGTCAGGCGCGTGAGCCCCACACGCCGCGCACTCAGGCGGCGCGTGCGGGCGCGTGGGGCCTCCTTTCGGCGAGTGCTCGGCGGCGTTGGATTCGTATGAGGATTTCCTATCTTGTGGCATATTTATTTTATATGTTTGATGATTTTATGGATGTGAAATTGCATATAAAGCCCTAAATACGTGTATTTTAAGTGAATTTTTTGCGCATTTTTCTTGTATTTTTCTGTGATTATGGAAATACAAGTGTTTGGGTTACTGGTATGCTATTTTGTTCATTCATAAGGCAGATTAATTAGCATGTTATGTGATTTGAGTGATATGTGCCTCTATCACTACAATTAAATCACATGTATATGGTGTGTGTGAGATAAATATATCCTTGATATGAGAGAGTTTCAAGGATTCAATTGAGTTGTGACCGCCAAAGTGGCACACTTGATTGGGTTTAAGAAATTTCGGTCTCGTATGTTGTCTGGGATGTCTCCTGGTCTAATGCATAGTCATGCTCCCAAAGGAGGTGATTATGTATTAGCTCATGGAGGGATACATGATGATGTGGTGGAGGATTGTCTAGTCTTAGTGGTTCTTCCCGCCCAAAGGTGATTAATTCACGAAGATTTGAATATATTCTCCTGACCGATGTCATGTGGGAGTGTACAATTGCATGTCATGTATTCTGCCCAAAGGTGATTATGTGATTTTGCATGTAACTCTCTGGATGTGTACTTGTGTACACAATACTCACATGATGCTAATTGTTATATACTGCTGTTTTTCGTCACCTTTTCTCGTCAATGGTAACTCCGTCATTATTGAGGTTCTCACCGGCTCCAACTTTAAGAAGTGGAAAGAAGATTTTCTGTTTGCCATGGAGATGGCGGATGTTCATTTGGCTCTTCTGCGATCGACCAGCGCCATTACTGCGAGAGTACAGAGGATCGAAAGCACACACTTTACGCTGGGAAAAGAGCAATAGAATTTGCTTGCTGTCTATGAAGCGTTCAATTCAGGAGCACTTGAAAAGTGGTTTGCCTGCGAACTGCACTGTTAGGCAACTGATGGAAGCTTTGGTGGCTAGGTACCGTGTGTCATCTAATGCTGAGATAGGGACACACATTCATACATTGTTTACCATGAAGTATGATGGTTCTAGTGGGGTAAGAGATTATATTCTGAGAATGGTTGATTTGCAGATCAAGCTTCAGGCTCTCAATGTTGCCATTCCCACTACCTGCATCGTGCATCAAGCTTTAAACACTCTTCCTCCTGATTTTGGGATTATCAAGACTAATTATAGTTCCCAAGATGAAGCCTGGTCAATTAATGAACTGATTTCTAGGGTGGTGGCAGAGGAAGAGAAATTGAAGAAACACAAAGGGCACATTGCTCTTTATACTTCAAGTTCTGCCACTGAAAAGGGTAAGAGTGTGAAGAATTATACTCGAAGAGAAATTCGATGCGGTTGGGCCTTCTAATGGTAAAGGAAATTCTCAAGGTGCTGGTCCTTCTAACGGTGTTGGTCCTTCTAACAGTATGGGTCTTAAGAAAACATTCCCTAGAAAGAGGGGTGTTTTTTGCTACTTTTGTAGGGAGAGAGGACATGTAAAGAAGGACTGCAAAATGTTTAAGGATTGGTTGTCTAACAGAAACAAGAAGAGTGAGCCTAAAGGGGTTCATAAACAGAAGGACGCCAAATCAGGATGAATCAAAGCTCACTATTGGAAACAACATTGGAGTTGATGTCGAGTTCGTGGGAGATGTTGTTTTGGTTTTGGATTCTGGTTTTAGGATGATGTTAAGGAACACTTTTTACGTATCTTCATTTGGGTGGAATTTAATTTCTGTGTCTTGTTTGGACATGAGTGGATACTCTTTTGAGATAAAAAGTAATGCTATTGCCATCTTTTATGATTCCAATAAGATTGGGTGTTGCAATTTATCCAATGGATTATATTGATTGAGTTTATGTCCCAAGGACATGTATGTTGCATATTCAGCTGAAAAAAGTGTTTCCAAAAGGCCTCTATCTAAGGAACAGTCTTATACATTGTGGCATAAACGACTTGGTCACATATCCAAAGAAAGAGTAGAAAGGCTTGTTAAGGTTGACATCCTACCTACTCTTAAAGGTGATCAAGAGACTTGTGTAGACTGTTGTAGAGATAAGATGACGAAAATAAAGAAGAAAACAGCTGTTCGAAGTTCTGGCTTGTTGGAGATTATTCACACTGATATTAGTGGGCCATACACAGCTACTTTGTGCAGAAACTTTTATTTCATCACATTTATTGATGACTATTCCCGATATGGATACTTATATTTGATTAAAGAAAAGTCCAAGTCCATTGACAAATTCAAGATTTTTCGGACTGAAGTGGAAAAACAGTTGGGAAAAGTTATAAAGATTGTCAGATCTGATCGTGGTGGTGAGTATTATGGTAGGCACGGTGATGCTGGACAACTTAAAGGGCCGTTTGCCAAATACTTAGAGGATTCTGGGATAGTAGGTCGGTTTACTATGCCTGGAAGTCCTGAACAAAACGGCGTAGCTGAAAGGCGCAATCGAACTCTTATGGACATGATGAGAAGTATGATTAGTAGGACCAATTTACCTACTTTTCTATGGGGTGAAGTTTTGAAAACAGCTCTCTACATTCTTAATCGTGTTCCTAGTAAAGCGATTCCATTGACTCCTTTTGAGTTGTGGACTGGACGTAAACCTAGTCTGAATCATTTTAGAGTTTGGGGATGTCCAGCAGAGGTGAAGTTATATAATCCTACATTGAATAAGCTGGATTCCAAAACTACACGATGTTATTTTGTGTCTTACCCAGATCATTCAAAGGGGTATCGGTTTTACAACCCCAATGGGGGTACAAGAATTGTGGAATAGATTATGAAGCAACATTTTCTCCAGTTTCTTCTAAAGATTCCTTTAGAGTGATCTTGGCATTGGTAGCTCATTTTGATATGGAGTTACATCAGATGGATGTTAAGATCGCATTTCTTAATGGAGACCTCAATGAGGAGGTTTATATGGTGCAACCCGAGGGCTTTGATTTGATGACTCGGGTAAGCTTGTTTGTAGATTGAAGAAGTCTATTTATGGCCTTAAACAAGCTTCTAGACAGTGGTATTTCAAATTTCATAGTGTTGTCACTTCATGTGGATTTATTGAGAGCAAAGTAGATCAGTGCATATATACCAAGGTCAAGGGGAGAAAATATATTTTTCTCATACTTTATGTGGATGATATCTTGCTTGCAAGTAGTGACATTGGTTTACTGCATGAGACAAAACGGATGTTATCGAAAAATTTTGATATGAAAGACCTTGGTGAGGCGTCTTTTGTTCTTGGCATTGAGATTCATAGGGATCGCTCATGCCGTTCATTGGGCTTATCTCAAAGGGCATATATTGATCGTATTTTGGAAAGATTCGGTATGCAAGACTACAAATCGGAATTGCTCCCGTTATTAAAGGTGATAAATTGAGTCTTTCACAATGTCCTGTTTCAGATTTTGAGAAAGCTCAAATGAAGAATGTACCTTATGCTAGTGTGCTTGGAAGTATCATGTATGCTCAAGTTTGCACTAGGCCGAGATATTGCTTTTGCGGTTGGGCTTCTAGGCGGATATCGGACAAATCCAGGATACGATCACCGGGTTGCTGCCAAGAAGGTTTTAAGGTACTTAAAGAGAACAAAGGATTATATGCTGATTTACGACATGTTCCGACTTGCAACTAGTAAGGTATTCGATGCAGATTTTGCTGGTTGTCAAGATGACAAAAAGTCAACCACGGGATACATATTTATGTTGGCGGGAGGTGCGGTATCATGGAAGAGCGAGAAACAAAATCCATATCTTCTTCTACCATGCAAGCGGAGTTCATAGCATGTTTTACAGCAGCTACTCGAGGCTATTTGGCTCCGGAACCTCATTAGGGAGTTATCGTTTTTGATTTTGTGGATCGACCCATACAACTATATTGTGACAATAATTCTGCGGTATTGTTTATTAACAACAACGAAGTCTCAAGGGGTCTAAACACATGGAGGTCAAGTTTTTGACTATAAAGGAATCGGTGCGAGAATGGTGACGTTGCTGTAGATTATGTTTCTACGAGATAATATGATTGCGAATCCACTAACTAAAGGCCTACGCCCATGTGTGTTTGATCGACATGTCCTTAGTATGGGCCTAGGAGCATCTTGGGATGCTGTCATTTAGTGGGAGTTATATTTTATTTTTCCTTGAAATAAAGTTTATATCTGCATTTGTTACAATTTAGTAACGTTTTGATATATATATATATATATATATATATATTTCAACTTTTGCATTCAATACAATATTTTGAATGGTTTGTTATTTTGTTGAATATATATATTGTTATCATTCTCAAGGTATTTCCTTGAGTGAAGGCTAGGGGCAATTCATTATTAGCCTTGTGCATATGTTCTTGTAAAAGGTTAACCATAAGGACAAGATATATGTGGGTTCATTAGAACCATAATTTCATTCTCTTGTGGCACAAACTTTTGTGTCGCCTAAGTAAGTGAATGGTGACTGACAAATGGATCTCTCTATGAGAGATGTTAGCCATTTGCCACACTACCATATTGAATCCATATCAAATAAAGTTGAAAACACTTGTGACCATGGAAGGCTCTGTGTGTATACATGCGATTACCGCCATGATTCGGTGTTGGAGGCTTTATGGGATAGGATTGACTATTAAGAATTATCTCGGACCAATGTGCGCACATACAATACAATTTCAATTAATATAGTCCAAGTGGGAGAATGTAAGAGTTTTCCTGATTTATGGACTAAATTATTTTGACATTGTTATTGTAATTTACCGTTTAACGTTTACCGTTTTACGGGGTTTGGTCTTAGGTGAGATAGAAGGTTTCTTAATTAGTCTTATATGGGACTGGCTAGTGTGGGCCGAGTTGAGCCTGGCCCGTAATGAGGGGGACTGGCTGGAAACTCTATAAATAGTGATCAAGTCTCTCCTCTAGCCCTAATCTCACATATTCTCACCTAAGGAGCGTTGCTCTAACGTCAATCGTGAGAGGCCGCCTCATTGAGCCAGTGATCAGGAGGGTAATAGAGGAGAAGGATTTGCGCAAGGAACATTGTGTTTCCTCCGCTTCCGCTCAAGAACAATGGATCCTAAATCAGGTGCGTCAATCCTTCTACTCACAATTGCTTCTTCTCATGTTCTGGTCATGGAGATCTTGGGGTTGCATGAGTTGCAACCTACATTAAGTGCATTTGATCAAAGCCGCCCAGCAGAGAGAGTGTTTAGTGGAGTGGGTCAGACCACTCTTATCCGGTAAAAGAAAAAAAGACTAATGGACTCTGAATTGGAGGGCAATTATTCTATGCATTCTGCATTCCAAATAGCACAGCTAACTTTAGAATGCCTTCAAGCAGCTCCGCGCATGCGGCTTTCAATGACTGAAGTCGTGGGAGAACTGGAATCAATAGAAGCTGGCGGTGCAAACAGAATGCCACGAGATGCTTGAATTCACTTATTATGTTGTTCATACTTCATGTGATGTAACTCAAAGTCTGTTGTTCCACGGTTTTTCTTGGGCTAATCCTCGATTCTGTCAGCAATCTAAGATTTACAAAAGAAGTCCATAGCTCTTTAACAGTCCGAGTTCTTTTGTTGTTTTCCATGCTTAAGCTTTGAACATTCGCAGAAGCTCATTTTTATTGCTGTCATGAATCTGTTCATGTTGCGGTCAGCCCCCAATCAATCTCCAGGAAGTGTCATGCATTTCTATCCATTCTCATAGCAAATTCTGAGCTCTGAGACATGGTGGGGTTATTATTGATGGAAGCAAAAGAGCTGCTCAGTTGTCTATTCAAAATGAACAAGATTTGCGGTTGGGAGCTATCTTGTTGCAGCTAAGACATGTCCAATTGTCTTGTTATCTTTCGTTTTCTTCTTTTCCCTGAACATAGATAATAGTAAACTGGAGGCAGGATCAACTCTACAACTTGAGCGCAATGATCTAGGCTTCATCTGGATAGTTTGTTGAGACGTGGAAAGAACAATGCAGGGCTGAAAACACTACTTATGGTATACGAAAATCTGCAGAAATTTGGAAATTTGAATCTCGTCGAACAAAACTAATGTTAACTTAATCAATTTCTGGCTATTTTGATGTACATGATGGGGGTGCCCAAGCTTAAGGACTGTTTCTTAAATGTAACATGAACCTATATTTTAGTTCTTTAAATTAAATTACAGTCTGATTTTTCCAAAAGAAAATTATCCTTAAGTCATGTGTGATTACATGCCAATATTAGATAAAGTCGGATTGAAATTCTTTCAATCTTACTTGTCTCGTATTTGTCTCAAGAATGAGCAAATGTAGGACTAGAATCAAAGGAGTACTTATTGAGTCTAAGATAGGTCTAATATGAGATGATAATTGGTCTTGCTTTATTTTCAAACATCAAAACTCCTTTTAAATCGGCAATCATCCTTCGAATAGTGTAATTAATCTCAAAATCTCATATGGTTCAACTTTTTTTTTTTTTTTGGCATTTTTATAACCTCATCAAATTTCATAAACAACCTTGAACTTACTATAAGTTTTTTCCTATTCTTATCGACTTAGCTCAATGATCGTAACATTTTTCTTTACGGTCTATAGATTTAGGAGCCCTATTATTGAGCAATCATCTCCATAAATCGGAAATTTCCTTAATTAATAGCAAAATTTGACAAATTTATATAATCACTTTTTTCTTAAATATTTGTCAATTACTGAAGTTGTTGTTTTGGTCGGACAGTTACTCAAGTTCAGACAGCAAGTTCCGTCTGCTTTCGCTTGTTTCCCTCGCTTTCTTGCAACTCTCCTTCTACCGATTCTGCCCCTCTTGGCGTCTTTATATAATCACTTTTTTCTTAAATATTTGTCAGTTACTGAAGTTGTTGTTTTGGTCGGACAGTTACTGAAGTTCAGACAGCAAGTTCCGTCTGCTTTCGCTTGTTTCCCTCGCTTTCTTGCAACTCTACTTCTACCGATTCTGCCCCTCTTGCCACCGTCCCCACGCGGACTCGACGTCGGCGACTTGAATCAGCGGAATACAAGTCAAAGATTATGAGAAGAAAATATAGAGAGGGAGAAAATGAGACACCCATGAATCGAATTGTTTATAAGATTTGATAAAGACGGTCCCGGGTGATGATATTTCAAGAACCATGATCAGCAGCAGAAGAAAAAGCCCTTTCTCTGCTTTCACACTTGCCCATCTTCTTCTTCTTCTTCTTCGTTGAAGCTCGAAAGATTTTGATTTGAGGAGGGAAGATAAATTATCCGATGGGAATTTGCTGGGGAGTTCCTGACTATCCAACTCCTAGCTTCACCGGTCATCTTAGGCCTGGTAATTCCCTTGTTTCTTCTGCAATTCTTTCTTGCTTTCTTGTTTTGTTTTCGTTTGGTGTCGTTTTCACCATAGGATGTGATCTCCAGCTAGTCTTGTCCTGAGAATGCAGGTTTTTTTGTCCCCTCGTGATAATTCTGGACTTCCAATTGTGATTCCATGGGTTAAAGTTTGATATTTAGTTTTTTTTTTTTTTTTTTTTTGGATGAGTTAGCAGGTAGGAATTTTTGCGACAGAATTTTGGTTTTACTTCCTCCTGTGGTTGGAATTTTCTTCTGGATATTCTGCATATTATTATAGTTATTGTGCTCCTGCTTTCTGATTTATCCTGAAATTCATGCCAGCCCCAACTTACAGAGAAAGCATATTATGAAGGAATATGCTAATATATATGTCCAGTAAAAACTTCAGATTCTAACTACCCTAACTCACTCATTTCCCACCAGCTGACATCTCTATAACTCAATTAGTTCCTGCTCATCTCTAGCACCTGTCTTCGGCTCATGACAATTTTCTTCACCTTTTTCTCTTCAATTGTGTAATCACAGGAGGACCTGTTCTGAGTATAAGCAGTTCATCATCTTCTGAGGATGGCCTGAGCATGAGCTTGGGAGGGAGGTCGAATGAGTCTATTCCAAATGGTTATGTTGCTCCCAATTTAGAAATAAGGGCCTTTAGTTTTGCAGAGCTGAAAGCTGCAGCCAGAAACTTCAGACCTGATACATTAGTCGGTGAGGGTGGTTTTGGTAAAGTTTTCAAAGGCTTCCTTGATGAGAAGAAAACGAATCCAATTGCCATCAAAAGGTTGAACCCAGAGGGCATGCAGGGATTCAAAGAATGGGAGGTAATCTTAGTTCCTCTCAGGAATTTCGGGTTGCATGTGCTTCGCAGTATTTAATGTTATTGCTTTGCTTTTGTAGCAAGAAGCTTTATTATAATGGTCGGAGAAGAATAGTTTCCAGATATGTGGTTTGCTGTAGAACAATGAGAATGAGATGATAGATATTAGTGGCCTCTTTTGTGGCGAGATTGTTCTGGTTTTGCGTGGCTAATTTCATTTGAAGCTCACTGTCTTAGTTTGCTTTCTTCCTTTTGAGAATATAAGTCATTGCCCAACTGAACACATATCTGGGAGTGTTATAAATGACATGGACCAGATTATTCTGTTTAGGAATCGATTATTTAGGAGAAGACAGAGCATGCTTCTCTTATCCTTTATTTAGGGTCCCTGGCTTTTCCTGTGATCAGGAGCATATGTGCTTGGAGAAAGGTCGGCTTTGCTTTTCCACTGTATAGGTCAAGTCCACATAAAAGCATTGAAAAAATCTTGTGAGATTCTGTTTTCAAGGACTTCTGGGGTTATTGCTAGTATTTTCTAGACATGCAATAGAAAAGTAAAAATTTGCTTATCCTGTGCCTTGTGCCATTTGTTTTCCAGTGTTTATTTATCTCTATTCCAATCAAAACAGCAGGCACAGTGCTGGGTGAAATATATGGCCCCAGACTCATGTACAGTTGGATCTTCATATGGTCAAAATTTTTTGAGAAGAGCTGTTTCTAAAAATTTGCTGAACAGGTTATCAGGGTGAACAGCAAAGAGAGATAAATGGTTAAGGCATATCCATTTTGTAACGCACATCTGAGTGGCTGTGAGGGGGTGTGTGGATGAGAAGGCAAGCTACTGTAAATCCTAGGACCATTTGATCAATAGATACCTAAAGTAAGCAACTGTGCCATTGATCTATATCTTGTGATTCCACAATCTCGTCCTACTATCATTATGTCTATGTTGTGTAGCGCATGTTGCATGTATGTCTGTCTTCCAGCAGCCAAACAGTGTGGAAATGTAGGAAACAAGTTGGAGGAGGAAAGAAGCTTTGCAAGCTTTTGTTCTATATCGTAGACTCCTGAGAGCTGGAGTAGAAAAAGTCTTCTGAGTCATGTTTGTTGTTTATAAATAATGTAGTAAAGTCCCATTATAGCTTGTAAGCTTTGAAATGTGGGGACTCTTCTTGCATTCCAGGGAAGGACTTTGGACCCCGCATCAGAAAATATTATCTACATCCTTGCCTTTTAGGCTAAACTCAGAGGATGACACTACAAAGTACCTGAAACATATCCCAATATTAGTTCTATGACAGTAGAGCCGCTTCCTATAAAATTTCTCAACATAGTGCTATGAACTAAAACCAGCCTTCGTGAGGATAATCTATTTGTGGAAGAATATGCAGACAGGCCTTGAAAGTGAGTGACATTATTGTTTGAGTCCTAGCTTATGCTACTTTAGGAGAAACTGGACATAACTATTCTTCTCCATAATCCTTCAATGAACAAATAAGATCCTGCCATTTACTTTTTGTGAGTTACCTGGCGAATGATGGTCAACATGTTATTAGCATACGAGTCTTTCAAAAGGTAAAAGATGAGGAGGGAAGGACTTAAATCTAGGTAGCACTTGAATTTTTCAAAATTGATCATTACTCGAGATGCTATCATCTTTCTTGGAAGGTGGACATCTACTGTGTACTACACAAGATGAGTGCATTCTTTCTATTGTGTTGCGTGTCAGAGCTCGTCTGATATTTTAGACTCTAGATGGTCACCCTTACAGCCATCAATCTTATCCTCTGTAGTCTTTGCCAATGTCAAAATCATGTGAGGGATGCTGACTTGCTTTATAAAATGGTGCAACACCTAAAATTTGCTTGCTCCTTGTTTATTTTCATGAAATTAAGGTTGTGTACTTATAGGAAAGCATATGACATTCAACCATGCTGATCACTTGTCAGGATTTACTATTGAACACCGGTGATGATGTATCATTGGATTATTCATCCCAGTTTTTGACTCAGATTATTTGCTACCATCTGAAATACTAAGGGTGCCATTGTGGGTTTCTTTAATTTCTCATCACATAAATTGATCGTTCTGTCTCCTCTCTCTTTCTCCAGGTGATGCCTGTTTTCTTTGTTATACTTAAGAAAAAAAGAGAAATTATAAGGTCTTGCCCAATATTGATCTGGGATTGATAACTTTCTGCAGGCGGAGGTGAAGTTCCTAGGCAGCTTATCTCATCCAAACATTGTCAGGCTCCTGGGATATTGTTTGGAGGATAAAGAGCGACTTCTTGTCTATGAGTTCATGCCCAAGGGTACCCTAAAGAACCACCTCTTTGGAAGTAAGGTTCTTTCTTGTGTGATACATGCATGCTTGCTTTGAATTTAGGGCAAATATGATCTTTTCTTGGTTCATTGTACAATATGAATCACATGTCTCTCCTGTTGCAGGGGGCTCGGCCATTAAACCACTTTCATGGGCCACGCGGCTTAAAATTGCAATAGGAGCAGCCAGAGGCCTTGCGTTCATGCACCAGTTAGAGAGTCAAATAATCTGCAGAGATTTCAAGCCCTCAAACATATTGCTGGACTCAGTATGTACATGTTCATTAGTTAGATTAAATTAAGCAGTACCACAGTGTTTTTACATTTGAAATTTTGTTCCAAATCTTCTCCTGAAATAACTCACCCATGTTTGCAACATCCCTCTTTCTGCGCTCCTCTCTTGCCACTCTAGAAGCAGAAAAATTTGAAACCTTGCGCGTTCAGGGTTTCACTCTGTCAAGGTTTTCATAAAACATGGGAGCTATAATTGCAAAGCATCTTCATAATGATGCTTAAACTGGTTCGCCAGATCTCACTTCCATGTATATTTTCTTTCTTTTTTGGTCAGAGGGCTTTGTCATTATGGCCTTTGAAAAATGTGTATTCCCAAGCTACTCTGTCCATTGTTAGTTTATTATACCAATCACTGCCCAAGCTAAGCTTATTAAATCTGCATAGTCTAAGTTTTTATGTACATAGATCACACTAGCAGTAGAAGAGACCTTATCCACTTTGACCTTTTGTTTGGCATGTGTTTTGACAGTCCTATAATGCCAAAATATCAGATTTTGGGTTGGCAAGAAAGGGTCCAGATGAAGACAGATCACATGTGTCAACAGAGGTTATTGGAACTTATGGCTATGCAGCACCCGAGTACATAACCACAGGTAATATGATGGGCTTTCCAAATTGCTTGTGGGTGATCGTTGCCAAGAACATTGCACTTTGGACTTGGTTTGACCATAGCTGAAGCTGTGTTTAGCAAACTCATGGAGTATCACATCATTTTGATTGAACAGGTCATTTGTCCGTAAAGAGTGATGTCTATAGCTTTGGGGTTGTACTGGTTGAGCTTTTGACAGGAATGCGAGCATATGATGCAAATCGTCCGACCGATCAGCAGATTTTGGTGGAGTGGGTCAAGCCTCATCTTTCTAAAAGAAAATTGACAAGAATCATGGACCCTCGGTTGGACGGGCGATATCCTCTGAAGGGTGCTCTTGGCATAGCCACACTTGCATTCCAATGTCTTGATAATTCGCCCAAGCACCGGCCATCGATGAATGAAGTCATGAAAACACTGGAAGGAGCTAGTGGTAGCTGATGGAGAACACCGGTGCCTAGACAATTGATCCCAACTCAGAGAAGTTTCTCAGGCATGGTCACATTCTTTATTCATCAATTCCTCTCACTGCTGTTTCATCGTCTCTACTTTATGTACATGCCGCTTGTCCAGGCAACTACTTTTCCCTTTCCGTTTCAGGATTTAGATTTTGTAATGCAGTGTAGGTTAATGATGTCACTGTCATAATGACTCACAAGCCTGCCCAGTTATGTTTAGTCATGCTAGGAGTTGGCTCTAATATTACTTGTATCATTCTTTGGGGGTGGGCGAGGTCTGGCAGGAATTGTGGCGAGTCCAAGATCCTCAGGCTGAGTGTTCCGGATGATTCCGGACCATCTGGACGAGGTATTGGCTCGATTCCTGAGGATAATGTAGTCCTTCTCTCGATATGTACTGGCCACGGCATTTCTTTGACACACGCACCATCAATAATTGCTTTATGCAAGTGTGATACTATGAACTTGATACATAGACTTGTAACTGGCATATTTCACAGGAGCAAATAAAAGTTAGTTTTGCTGCAGAAGCGAAGGTGGTTCGATCCTGAGTGCGTGTCATGTCTGGCTGGGCCAAAAAGGCTTTGTGCGTGGGCTACAGCTAGGCCGATTGATTCCCTCCATTGGCCCACGTCGGGTTGGTCGTCCGTCCATGCTCCCTTTTAACATATGACAAATTTAGAAAATGAAGAAATGAAAGACACGAGGCATTATTATTAGGGAAAAAGCCACGAAAAATCTCAAACTTTGCCTCGAGTGACACATTTACCCTAAGCTTTTTTTGTGCCGTGAAAAACCCCAAACTTTCCAAACCGTAACACATTTATCCCAAACTTTTTTTTGCGACACCAAAAACCCTGAACTTTTTAAGTGTGACACATTTATCCCAAAATTGGAGGGCATTTTGGTCTTTTCATTTTTAAAATTTTTTTTCATTTTTTCATTTTTTTTTCTTCTTCTTCCCTCTGCCGACCATGGCAGAGCCGGCGGAGGAAAGCCGGCACCGGCGAGGGTCGCCCTCGCCGGCATGGGGCTCGGGCGGCCCTCGCTGGCGTCAGGTGAGGGCGGCTCTCACCGGATCGGCATCGGGCGAGGGCCTCCCTCACCGGATCCGGCGTTGGGCGGCCCTCGCTCGACGCCGGCGAGGGCCGCCCTCGTCCCACGCCGGCGAGGGCAACCCTCGCCGGCGCCGGCTTCCCTCCGCTGGCTCCACCATGGTTGGCGGAGGAAAGAAGAAGAAAAAAAAAAAAAGAAAAAATAGAAACTAAAAAAACAAAAATGCCCTTATGGGGTAAATGTGTAACGGTTTGGAAAGTTTGGGATTTTTCACAAAGACAAAAAAAAAAAGTTTAGGATAAATGTGTCACTCGGGGTAAAGTTTAGGGTTTTTCATGACTTTTCCCCTTATTATTATTAAGGATGCTGTTCGCATGCACTTTAGTGAAAAACACTGCAGCGATGGGGCAAAGTGAAGGAGAGAGAAAAGAGAGAGAACCAAAGAAAAGAAGAAATTCTCTCTCTCTCTTCTCTCTAAGAAAGACGCTTGGTGTTTCTCGTGATATTGAGAACGGATCTCCAACCTCTCCGATGACCGTGGGATGAAAAAAAGGCTTGAATCATGCCCGTTGATCGTAATATGTTTTCAGTTTGTGTACAACAACATGTAGGGAAACCTTTTGATTATTATGATGTTAGAGAATATAATTTCGTGAAAATGAGGATATCTATAGGTTATTAGCAGGTGTATTTGGGTAGGATTCTAGCTTTGCTTATGCTTTCTTTGTCAATTTTTTTTTTTTTAAATAATTACTTTGAACTTCGAAGTAGTTTCATGAATTTGGCAATACTTGAAATTAACTTAGGTGCGAGTACTTTCGCAACTTTTGATAAATATTTGAGGTATTTAGTATCTAAAATAACTGTTAAGAGCGGATTACGAGAAGTAGAAACCAGAAATAAAATAAAAGTCTCAAAAACAAACGCCATGCTTATTTCATTAGAATACTCGCTGGTTTTTACCGCCCAAGGAAAAGTTGTATTTATACTGATTTTAAGATAAATTAAAAATGGAAAGTCTCTCGTTACTAAATCACGCACGTGTACATGGCAGACGGAAGGAGGCATTCCTCTTTCGACTGTCTCAAGTCAAAGGCTAAAGGAGTATTTATATTGGCTATAAGATAAACCAAAATGGAAAGTCTCTGGTCATTAAATCTGTAAGGACCTGGGCCCTCATTGTGTGATATTGTCCGTTTTGGGTCACCCACCCTGGGGCGGACGAACTGCCATCCCAGCCACGGTCTTTTCCCTCACGGTTTTAAAACGCGTCACACATATTAAAGGACCCAAGCCTTATAAAGGCTCCCAGGACTCCCCCCTAAGTGATGTGGAACAGAAGAAATGCCCTTAGTCTCGCCTGCGTATTGCCGAAGCGATCTTAGTCCGTCTCTCCGTACTACCTCGGGTCTGGGTCGTCACAAAATCAGACACTTGTAAATGGTAGGCAGAAAGAGCCATTCCTCTTTCAACTGTCCCAAGTCAGAGGAGGCTCCATCAAGGACAACTCGAACTAATGAGAATATATGTTAGATCCGGAATGAGTTGGCATAATGAATCAATCAAAAGGAAGAATCATATAAGTATAACATCAAATGAGGCGAGATTTCAACCCAAAAAATTTATAGATAAGATTTATATCATGTGATTAACATATAGTAAAATATCAAGGTCACTATTGTAGCTACTCAGCAACCCTGGCAAGTTATGCTTAGTCATCCTAGGAATCAACTTAAGCTTATTTTGACATCATCCTTGAAGCAAAGGTTCAGTTAATATAGAGAGCCCATGGTTCTCTTAGTGGAGGGTTTGAATGCTGCCAAACCATCCAAACAAGGATTTTTTGGACCCTCCGAGAAACATCAGAGTCCTTTTCTTGATATGTCTCCAGCATGGCATTTTTTGACACACTTTGTCGATAAATTTTTCATATATGTGGATTGTATGGGAATTGTTGCAGCACTTTCGTGACTATTGCGTGTGCTGCAACTCTTGCTTCATCAAGTGTCGCGTCTTTGAGTGAATTAGATTATCTGGGCCGTAAAGAACTTCTGTGTGAACTCGCTCAGCCGATGGATTCTCTTGTTGGCCCATGTTGGACTGAACTTGATTCTCTGCGGAAGCTTTATGGCCCATTCTTTGACGCTCTTAATTTTTCCCTCGCAAACATTGACCAATGCTGTCTGCGCGCTCGCCCGAACACCGGTCCGGCAAAATGAGGCGAAATGCTCACAGTTGTTATTAATGAGGTCATATTCACCAAAATTGTTGCACTGGTGAAGCTCGCGAGCATTATTCACAACTTCCTGGGATGATTTGGTATCAGGCAAGGTCGTGCGAGTCCCCCATCTCGTCAGCCAATACTCCAGTAGTGGCCGCCCGTATCCATACAAGTGGAGGGGATGGAGATTTTCGCCTTCTCGCCGGAAGCAATCGAGACACGTCTTGTTGACTCCAGTTCTTGTGAAGTGAATTGATCGTGAGTATGTGCAACTATAGAGAAAGAACCGAGTTTTCCAAGAAATTCCACCCATATTAGCAAGTAATGCTAAAATGATATCAAGCATATATAACTACCGTTCTTCGGCAAAAATCGAAAGATAGGAAAGGATTAAATCTAGTCGAGTCACTTCACATAACCAAAAGAAAAAGTTATAGTTATAATAGGAGAAGGAAGAAAAGGATGATGAATGACTAACCATGATGGGTGTATAAGCCATGTAACCGATAAGTATAGATGTGATCCCCAGGCTTGAGATCTTCCTGTCTTACCACATTCCATGTCAGTAGTAGCATCAATATTGCGAATGCTTTTTCGATCATCTGAGGCACCATTTTCCCTCTTGGGCAGCCCTTCTTCTCTCTCTGGGACTCGTCCGCTCGAGCTAGTCTTGATAAGCTTTTACGCGCCTAAAGAGCAAAACGAGAGAGAGAGAGAGAGAGAGAGAGAGAGAGAGAGAGAGAGAGGAGAATTGATGGAAGATTCCTCGAAGGGTTATATATATATAGGGAGAGAGAGAGAGGAGAAATGATGGGAGATATACTCGAATATAGAAAGCTTAACGTTGAAGGGTTATAGTAGAAGACTCTCCAAGGGTTACACATGTCTAGTCTGCACGTACAGTGCTTAACACCGATAGTTTACGGAACCTTCCATATCTAGACGTGTTTCTATATCACCAGACAACATTAAGTCGAGTGCCCCTCTCACTGCTATTTCAATTTTTACTTTTGTAAATCGATGGAATCTAGATGTTAGTTTTTAAAAGGAAAAAAAGAGAGGGATTAACTCTTCAATTACGCTCTCGGCCTCTCAATTGCTCCATCATTTAATTTCCATTTAATCGTTTATAATATTTCATTTTTTTTTCGTTCCGTTTCATATTATTTCTAAAAGTTTGCTCTATATATATCTAACTAGTGACGCCACATGCACATCGTGTAATAATAGAACTCAACAAGCTTCAATTCGTGTTGGATATACCACATACTGTTGATAGGCCACAAAAGGGTCTACTCTATCGTGTGAACAAGAGAGATGATGAAAGATCTCCTCGAAAGTTGTGGATATACAAAGCTTAATGCTGAAGGGTCATAGATGGTTCCACTCCAAGGATTACACACGTCTACTCTCCATGTGCTGTGCTTAATGTTGACAGCCTATAGAACCTTCTACATCCAGACGACTTTCTACAACCAGACAATATTAAAAAGGAAAAAAGAGAGAGGGATTAGTATCATACATCTGACTATTTTCGAGACATGCACGTCGTGTAATAGAACTCGAACTTGGCATGCTTTTAGCAAGCTTGACGATCATGTTAAAAACTATATCTTTATGTACTTGAGTTGAATTTTTTTTAACGCACTCATGTGGGTGTGGTAATTGCTGTCACAACGCAAGAATGTATAAGTGCACTGTGAAATTGTGTCCACTAGACAAATCATGTTAGCTATCTTGATTAAATGGGAAATTAGTCATGTTGCATCTATCACTTGTTGAGAAAAAAACATTCAAACCTTCCATCCCAAATTGATTAGTGTACTATTACAAGTATTTCCTTTCAAATACATATGATCAATATGTGAATTGTGCATTCATATCATATACTCAATCCAGGCTAATTTAGCCTTGTTCAAGTTTGTTGATGTACATGATACCTTTCATAATTCATGAGAAGGCATTGGAGAAAATTGACTAAAAAATCTTAAATTTATTGCACTTTGGTCAATTCAATCTTAAAATTTTTTATTGTGTTAATTGAATCCTAAATATTTTTACACTTTATTAGTTGAGTCCATCTAATAAATTTTAACTAAAAATCGCTAGCATAGATGTCGATAGTATCATGTAGGATAGCGGGTGCTGATGGACATAATTTTTTATAATTTATTAAATTGATTTTTTTATAGCTTTTAGAAAAATTGAGCTCTTTACATTTTTATATTTCTTTTCTTTTCTTTTTATTATTATTTTTTTTTCCTACAAGTCTAGTGGTGGTCACAAGCGAGGACTAGTCAACCCTCGCTGATCATAGGTTGTCGGCCGGCCCTTGCTTGTAACCGGTCGACCCTCGCTAACCATAGGCAAGGCATAAGAGACAAGTCGATCAATGCATCCCCCCATTTAACAGAATGAGAAATACATCTAGATGGTTCGTTCTCGCTGAGGACTCCAGGCCTAGACGACAAAGAGCACGCATAGGAACTTTGAAATCGTGCAGCTCCTTTTTCGTCTTTATTAAGAAGTTAGCTTGATACAAACATGTGAAAAGTATCCCCCTCGCGTCAAAAGCACGTGTTTAGAATGCATAAATTAGGTACGATGTGCCTAATTGATGGGAACGTCATAGATAAGAACGAATAGTCTCTTGTATGCCTTTGATGGTGACGTTGTTCAAGGTGATGCAGCTTGGACTCTATTAAGGGAACCTGACGTTTGATGCGGTAATAAACTTTCTGTTCATATGTCAAATTTCCGTTGAAATAAATATTCTCTAATCAATGAAATGTGCGAATACATATGTTCAAATTGTATTAATTAGAAACCACCCACCGTGGTGGCTCCGCTGGATAGGCTTCAGGCTTCCTTTCGCTGAGAGGTCTGGAGTTCGAAGCCCCTGCGACGCAAGTTGTAGGGAGGCTGGCGTGAGACATTGGTGACTTACCCGGTGGCATGTGTGTGGTGGCTAGCACGTGTCGTCCCTAGTGATTTATCTTCGGCTGCCGGCCGTGCGGGGTTCCCTGGGTCATCAAAAAAAAAAAAATTGTATTAATTAGAAATTGATGGATAGTTATCATTTACCTTGTAAAGATTATTCGGATCTCTCAATATATTCAACGTGTATTAGGTTGATTAGTGTCATTTATTCGACCCACCCTAGACTTAATCTAGTAGCAAGGCCGTTTTGCGTACTTTCAGTTAAGGAATTAATAATTAATAATCCGATTCGTGCGGTCAAGGGAACTCAGATTTAAGTAGGAGGTCATAATGGTAGCATTATTGTGCTAGTTAAACTGGCTAATTAGAAACGTGCCTCTAAATCATAAAAAAAAAAAAAAAAAAAAAAAAACAAATGAAACAGATATGCATACTTTGAATATTTGGTATCTCCCCATTTTCGTTTCCCCTAGATAGTCCCATCAATTTTTCTCCAATCTAGAGAACCTTCTTTGCCATTTTACTTTGAGACACGACAACCTTAACCAAATAGAAGAAGGTCGCGTCCACACATGTAAGTTCCTAGAACAAGACAATCTGCAACTTGGGATGAAAACCTAACTTTTGTTTGTCGTTGATCCCACGTTTGACAAAATGACAAGCAGAGTTCAAATCATACTTCTCTCCCGGTCCACCGCTACGAAATTTATCAATCGGCCCATTTCAAATTTGTATCATGATATTATCCCCCTTTTATGGAATAATTAAAAATTCTCATGCAAGGACAAAACGATCTAATATACATCCAAGGGGCCCACCCTCTTGGCGTCGGACGTGATTCATTGGCAGTTTGAGCCGTCAATCTCTTTTGGAAATGTTACGTACGTCTACTTCAATTCGTGCATTTTTTTTTTTCCGAAGGACCATCTAATCCGAGTTAGCATGTGTGAGATTGTTTCGGACTGTGCATAAATTGACTAAGGGTTTGTACTGCATAGCAAATGTCTGGCCCGGTCATGGTGAAGTATATCAATTTCCCTACGAGTCTCTGATATCCTGATGGATCTTTTAACGGTGGATCATCAGAAGCAGGAGATATGCCATTATCATAATCAATAGATGTCAATTTGACATTTTGTTCGATAGGCACAATTGATGGCCTACAACCCGATAAACCTGTTTCTGATATGATTTCCATCACAAATTTTCGCTGGCTTAGCGAGATTCCCAGATCTGAATGAGCTATCTCAATTCCAAGGAAATACCTTGGTGACCCTAGATATTTAATATGAAAAGTGGAATGTAGATGCTCTTTAAGATTCTTGACAGCAGAATCATCATTTCCCATAATAAGGATGTCATCGACATAGATCATCAAATAGATAGATGACGTACCTTTTGTCCAGGTGAATAAGGCATAGTCATGTTTGGACTGTTTGAATCCAGCAGCCATAAGTGCACTTGTGAACTTGGCATACCATTGTCGAGGGGCTTGCTTCAGTCCATAGAGAGATTTGCGGAGACGACATACCTTCGACTCCCCTTGTCTCCGTAATCCTGGTGGAAGATCCATGTATATCTCCTCGTCCAGGTCACCATGCAGAAAGGCATTATGAACGTCCATTTGATGTAGTCGCCAGTCACGAAAAGCAGCAATAGATAGAAAAGTATGAACTGTCACATCTTTTGTTACTGGTGAGAAGGTTTCATGGTAGTTGAAACCTTCTCGCTGTGTGAATCCTTTTGCAACTAGCCGGGTCTTGTATCTTTCTACAGAGCCATCTGCTCTGTATTTTATCTTGTATACCACTTACACCCAATGGGTTTGCGATGTGCAGGTAATGGTACAACATCCCAAGTATGATTTTCCATTAAGGCACGTATCTCAGACTCCATTGCCTTCTGCCAACGAGGATCATTCTTTGCTTCCTCATAACTGGAAGGCTCTTGTTATTCAGATATACGGCTCATACAGCATAGATGTTCCGGAGATAATCTATCAAAGGAAATGTATGACAAAATAGGATAACGGGTACCTGATGATTTCAATGAACCACATATATAATCCTTTGTCCAAGAAGGTGGACGAGTGACCCGAGTTGATTGCCTTGTTGGTTCTTGCTCCCGTAGCGGCTCATGTAATGGCAAGGATGATTCTTCCTCAGTAGCCTCTTCTGAAGAGTCTCTCGGCTGTGTTGATTCTTCAATAGAAGTTGTTGTAGTCGAGTTGTCAGCAACATTCTCCACCTGGAAAGATACACTGGGTAATGTGCCAGTTGATCTTGGAGGAGAAGTAATAATGAACGTGTCGTTAGGAGATAAATCCTCCTCCAACAAGAATTGCCTATTGCTTGTTCTCTCATCAGCTGATAAGTGTGTCCCTGTGGAGAAAGGGAAGATGTCTTCATGAAAGATAACATCCCTACTTACAAAGAACTCTCCCGTGGATGGTTTATAAAGCCGATACCCCTTTTGTAAGGTTGGGTAGCCCATAAATATACATTGTGTGGCACGGGGTCCCATCTTGTCTTTGTGCCCCATCGTAGTGGCATAGCATAGACATCCAAAAACTTTGAGGTGACATAGGTCTGGCTTCCTTCCATATAGCAATTCAAACGGTGTCTTTCCTTTTAAGATGCGTGATGGCATGCGATTGATCAGATATGCCGCTGTGATCACACAATCTCCCCAAAAGGTTTCAGGAATAGAGGCCTGAAATTTAAGTGCACGTGCTATCTCGAGGAGATGACGATGCTTTCTCTCAACAACCCCATTTTATTGTAGTGTATATGTGCAGGAACTCTCATGTAGGATTCCATTCAGAGAAAATAATGAGGCACATTCAGCATTGAAGAATTCTCTCCCATTATCAGTCCTTACCCGACGAATTGTTTTTCCAAATTGAGTCTTGGATAAGGAAATGAAGGTTTTTAAATGAGAAAGGACCTGGTTTCTGGATTGCATGAGGAATGTCCATGTTGCACGAGAATAATCATCCACAATTGTGATGAAGAATCAAGACCCATCATGATTCAAAGTATGATAAGGTCCCCAAACATCGGCATGTAGAAGAGAGAAAATGTCATCTGCTCAAGAAGTGCTATTTTGGAAGGGAATGCGTGTTTGTCTAGCTAAAGGACAAATGGGACATTCAGGACAGGGAAATAAGGCATTGTGGCCCAATCTTTTATGATTAAGAAAGTTCATATCACTGGTAGTAGCATTACACAATGATTTATTGAATTCAATAGAAGGCAATTCAGAAATAAATGGGAGGTCCACCCAAAAATACAGCCCTTGATCGACTCTATCCAAGCCCATCAGTCTGCCAGTCGAAAGGGCATGAAAAAAGCATTTATCAGGATGAAAAAGGATGCGGCATGAATTTTCTTGACAAGCTCGAGCAACTGAGATTAGATTAAAATGGAAATTTGGAACATAAAGCACGTTCCGAAGAGTGATGATGGAACTAAGCTTCACAAAGTGCCGATCATAGTGACTTTAGTGATATTTCCATTTGGGAGTTGAACGGATATGGGTAAAGATAACTCAGCGATATTGGAAAAGAAAGCTTTGTCACAGACTATGTGGTCACTAGCACCTGAGTCAATTATTCATGCATCCTTCGAAACTGAGTGCATTAAGCAGTAAGATGTACCTGTAAAACTTCCACCCTTGTCATTTGCATCCAGCTTTCCAAGAGCTTCCATTAGCTCCAGATATTGTTCATTGGTAATTGTTCTACCATTGGGTTGGCCCGATATCTGAAAAACTGAGGAAAGTTTCCCCTTTTCTCCTAGCTTTCCATGCAATTTCTAGCAATTTTCAATTGTATGGTGCGGGCGTCTACAATAATCACAATACATTTTACCTTTGCCTTTCGACCCATTAAATTTCCCAGCTGATGAAGACTTGGGAGCAGGCCGAAAAATTTGGGCCGAAATAGGCCCATTTGAGCCATCTGACCCAGCCAAAAAAGTCATTCGCGGCCCATCAAGCCCATTGAGGCGCGTTGAACGCAGGCCGTCCGATCCATCAAGATGGATCTCGTGCGGACCGTCCGATCGCGCAAGATAGGCGCTGCGCGAGCCGTCAGATCCACCTAGGATGATGCTGCCTGGATCGTTGGATCCCGTCGCCCCCAGGAAGAAATGCTGGCCGTCCGATTGCTGGAGATAATCTCCACCGTCCGCTGCTGGCTTTAAAAGGAGGGGTCTAGGGTTTTCGAACCCTAGATACGCCTCTCTTCCTCCTCTTCCCATGTTCTTCGCATGCGAGGGGCGGATCTGGCTCCTTGCTTCTAGAGCCATTCCCTCTCCTCCCCCACCATGATCCACGGTTCTTTGTTGGCTTTCTTCCTGTACAGCCAGCTGATAGATTCGGCCGAGGCTTGGGAATGGCTCCATGGTCAGTATTTGGGATCGAAACGGCAGGTAAGTGTCGTTGAGCATGAGGAGGAAACGGGTCGCCTTTTCCCTTTCCCACATCTTCTTATACTCTTGCTGGATGTTGTCGGGCCAGTCAAATTTTTCTTCGGCCGCCTCTAATTCGTTCCACAGAGCCGAAAGTTTACTAAAAATCGCTGCGATGCCCATATTTCCTTGCCTCAGATCTGAAATTTGTTGTGTGAGGCCAAAAATTTTAACTTGATCCAGTTTTCCATACATCTCCTTTATATTTTCCCACATTTTCTTCGAATCCTCCGTCGGGGGAAGTTCGGCCGTGACTTCGGGCGCGATGCAATTACCAATCCAAGTTCGGACTAATTGGTTGCATCTCCTCCAAAGCCGCGCCATTCGCTCGTCGGATGGAGTCGGGAATGTTCCGTCGATAAAAACTTCTTTATCTTTCGTTACTAGGGCTCGCCGGAATTCGCGCGACCAGCTCGAATAGTTATCGACGCCGGTTAATTGCTGGTTGATGATTTTTAACTCTGGTCCGTCGCCGTTTATTGTGTATAAAGGGTCGCCGGGTTTCGACCGGCCATTGGTAGCGATGATTTGATACGGAAAGGCGCCTGGTGCGAGGTTTGGGTAGGGATTAGTGCCCTGACCCGAGCCGCCCAGTCCAAATCTGAGACTCGCATTGTGAAATCCTGGGTAGGGATTTGTTCCCGTACCCGGTCCAGTGAATCCCCCATCTGCTCCAAGCCAGTGGTTGGATTTGCCCCTTCGTTGGCAGGTGGATCCCCATTGGCTCGCACGTCGTGATGGTGGCCAGGCGATGATGCACTGGGAAACATCCCAGGATACCAAGGGAACGGTGTCCATTGGTAGGGGTACTCCGCGAAGGGTTGCCCTAAATTTGCCTGAGCCTGATGCTGCCATTGCGCGTGTTGAGAGTGGATCTGGATTTGGCTTTGCTATTGGTCTGATGCAGGTACTACAGTGGAGGAATTTTGGTCACCCAAGCTTTGTGATGACACCTCTTCCACTGTTTGATCGACTGGAACAGAGGCAATGTTTTCTGGATTCGCCATGGTAAATAGAGAATTGATTCCTCTGGTAACTCCTTCTGCAGATGTGGTTACTACTGCAACACAATCTCTGGAAATTGGAGTTCCTCTGTGAGGAGCAGAAGCAAAAGTTAGCTCAGAAGCACATATGGCTCTGATACCATGTGAGATTTTGTGGGACCACTACCAACTATTCTAAAAGCTTAAGCTGTTAGATGAAAGCGTGGTTTATTATTTAAATATTCCAACACTCCCCCTCACGCTTAGTCTAGTCTTTTGCCTAGTACTAAGCGTGGAAATTTAATCGGGGAGGCAAATAGGGGCCTGGAAGATTCGAACTCAAGACCTCCTCGCTCTGATACCATGTGAGATTGTTTCGGATTTGTGCATAAAGCCGACTAAAGTGCATGCTTGCATAGCAAATGTACGGCTTTGGTCATGGTGAGGTATATCAATTTCCCTACGAGTCTCTGATATCCTGATGGATCTTTTAACGGTGGATCATCATAAGCAGGAGAAATGCCATTGTCATAATCAATAGATGTCAATTTGACATTTTGTTCGATAGGCACAATTGATGGCCTACAACCTGATAAACCTGTTTACGATATGATTTCCATCACAAATTTTCGGCGCTCGGCGAGATTCCCAGAATCTGAATGAGCTATCTCAATTCCAAGGAAATACCTTGGTGACCCTAGATCTTTAATATAAAAAGTGGAATGCGGATGCTCTTTAAGATTCTTGACAATGAGAATCATCATTTCCCATAATAAGGATGTCATCGACATAGATCATCAAATAGATAGATGACGTACCTTTTGTCCAGGTGAATAAGGCATAGTCATGTTTGGACTGTTTGAATCCAGCAGCCATATTCACCTGGACAAAAGGTACGTCATCTATCTATTTGATGATCTATGTCGATGACATCCTTATTATGGGAAATGATGATTATGATGTCAAGAATCTTAAAGAACATCTGCATTCCACTTTTCATATTAAAGATCTAGGGTCACCAAGGTATTTCCTTGGAATTGAGATAGCTCGTTTAGATCTGGGAATCTCGGCGAGCCAAATAAAAATTTGTGATGGAAATCATATCGAAACAGTTTATAGGGTTGTAGGCCATCAATTGTGCCTATCGAACAAAATGTCAAATTGACATCTATTGATTATGACAATGGCATATCTCCTGCTTCTGATGATCCACCGTTAAAAGATCCTGATAAGATCCATCAGGATATCAGAGACTCATAGGGAAATTGATATACCTCACCATGACCAGGCCAGACATTTGTTATGCAAGATGCACTTTAGTCGCTTTATGCACAAATCAAACAATCTCACATGAATGCTGCTTTAAAGGTTGTGAGATACTTGAAGACATGTCCGGGCTTAGGGATACTCCTTTCTCGAAATGTAACATGGAGATGACAGCCTATTGCGATGCAGACTATGCTACATGTCCTATGAGCAGGAGATCTATTACTGGTTTTTGCATCAAATTTGGGAATCATTACTTTCTTGGAAGACAAAGAAACAAAATACAGTATCTTTATCTTCAGCCGAAGCTGAGTATCGCTCCATGGCTAAGACCGTTTGCGAAATTGTCTGGTTGAGGGGTTTACTTATGGATCTCGGGGCAGAGGTTAAAGGACCGACTTTACTCTTCTATGACAATGACTCAGCACTCAAACTTGCAGCGAACCCTGTGCTGCATGAAAGAACAAAACATATAGAAGTCGATTGTCACTTCACTCGAGAGAAGATTCAAGAAGGAATTATCGAGACGAGAGGAATCAGAACCTTGGAACAGCCTGCCGATATATTTACTAAACCTCTTTGTCAAAGACATCACACATATCTTCTAAACAAGCTAGGCGTCTTGGACATATACAAGCCACCAGCTTGAGGAGGAGTGTTAGAAGATATACTTGTATCTGCCAGAGGATATATTTGTATCAACTAGGAAATAGTTAAAATAGGATTGTAAAGATAGGAAAAGATAGAGAAATATTTGTTTTCCTTTATTAATCTTTTCTTGTAATTATATACGAGCATCGTACAAGCTTTACAATCAATAGAGTGAAAACCTATTCCTCTGTTTCACCTATCTTCCACATCCCTCTCTATTTCGTGACACGTGCATTATAATTTCTCCATTTGGGAATGGTTAAATGGTATCTTGTCTGACTACGATCATAATGCCCCTATATTATCAGAAAAAAAAAAAAAATATATATATATATATATATATATATATATATATCTTGTCGACCAAAGATCAATTGCAATATAATTTGCCAACTTATTTAGTATACTAACTTTACATTTTAAATACTAAATTATTTTAAATACTAATTTATTGCTTTTTGAAATACCGGCATGTTGACTAAGGGTGAGTATGGTTTAGATTAGACTGGTCCAACATTTAACCTAGGGATTGACCTATACAGCATTGGTCATCAGTTTTTGAGACTGAAGACCGACCCTATTAAGTTTGTGATCAAGGATTGGACTGTTCCTATGGGTATGGTCCGGTTTCAAAGTCAACTTGGGACTAACCAATTATTATTTTATCTAATTTTTGTATTCATTGAAGGATAAATATTATATTTCAAATTACATATCCATCAATAATGCGACATTGAACAACCAAACTATAAATACTAGTATATCAAATATAAATATAAAATAAGGTAACAATAGATATTCCACACTTGCTTAAAGTAACAAACCATAAAAAGAACACTTGAGGTGAGTGAGGAGAGGCCGGAGGATAGTTAGGCAAGTGGCAAGGCAAGCAAAGAGAGGCAAGCCACAAGGTGAGTGAAGAGGGTTTTTACTTTTTTTGGTTGAATTATGGCTGGGCAACAATCTACTTTCTAATTTACATGGCAAACTAAATTGCATATGCAAGAAGGGATTAGAGGAGAAGGCGCTAAGATTTATAGTGAACAAAAGCATATAGTATATAATATACATGATTGGTCCAAATTGGAGCAACTCTAAACTCTCAAGACTAAAAACCAACCTACACAATACAAGGTCCAAGGGTTCAAGGACCAAGGACCAACCCGACTTCCTAGGGAACCGGACTAGAACCGGCCGAGTTGGGCCAGTCAAGGATTGACCCTAGATCGAAGCTCACCCTTAATATTGATGCTTGAATTTCACCAATTGAATTAAATGTATATTTCCAAAGAAAATTCTTTTCTAGGGTCGGATAAGTCATTAAGGGCATGATTCGATCCTTGACAGAAAAATAGTCAATTTTTATGAACATAGCATCCTTTTTGCATGTCGAGACGTGGTGCATTACGCTCCATTTGGATTTAGGTTGCATCTTATAAGATTACACGTTAAAGGTTGAATTTTTAGTCAAATCGAGGAATTTGACCATTAATAGAACAAACCATCGTCTCCTCGCCCCGCACTCATTTCTTACGGTAGGTTTCTTTTAGATCTTTAATCCTGGGACATTCAAGTTGAGAGACCTTGGGCCTGAATAAGAAAATCGTAATTAACGGTGATTTCAAAGAGCCTCAACCACACCGGTTCACGTTTGGACCCCATCTCCCCCCTAATAATTTCGACCCAACTTCTAATCAAATGAAGTCTCAAATGAGCTCAGAAAATTGCAGGTCAGGTATCACGACGACCATCTTCGAGTCTTCTCTTGAACGGTGTATGGCTCATGCACTAATTCCAAGAATACCAATTTTATTGCTTGTTGAACTCTCTCCCAATTGACAGAGTTGCGATTTGTGAAGGAAGAGAAAAATAATATTCTATTCATACTTTCTACCATAGACGGATGACAAGTTCCATTATGTTTTGATTCTTTGGAACACGTGTACGACATTTATCACTCGGTCCATCTTGCACGGAGTACCACAAATGCTCATGAAAGGACAACCATCTATATATGGCGAAGGGACCCACAATTTTGGCCTTCTCTTGATCGATTGGTTTAAGCGTGCGCTTTCTTTTCAAGCCGTCAACTTCTTTTCGAAATATTACGATCGTCTTGAATTTTGGTCCGTGAGCGGAACGCGTGAAACACCGATATAACCACGTACCATAAAATAATAATAATGATGACGATGAAAGCCTACATCATAACGGGGCCTTGACTATCGGCTGGTTATGTAGGCTATAGGTGGTAGCCAAGGGGCATTTCTAACGATGAGGGCCGTCCCTACTAATTCTCTAGTGGAGTGCCCGGGATGGTGGTATTCCTTAATTTTACTTATCGGTGTCCACAAATCTCATCCCCCTAATTGTAAGTGTATATTTTTCTTCTCCACAACTAGGGAATACCGACAATTTTATATAAAAAAGAAACTGAAGATTGATAAATTCTCACTTCAATATCATTCCTATACCAGGTTTTTTCTAAGGGGTAAGTGATTTCTTCCTCCATTTGGAAATGGTGGAATGATATCCAGTCGACTTACGGTAGTTTCCCCCTGTTATAATAAAGAAATGTACCTCGGCGAGAGTGCATTTGTTTTACAAAAAAACTCAAGATTTTGAGAACATTTTCTGAAAAATGGTTAGTTACGTTGTTTAGAAAAATTAGTTAATGAGAAATATTTTCGTTGTCGAGGTTAATTTATACATAACTGTTTCGATGGATGATGAGGACAATAATTCATTCATTTGTGTAAGCAATATAATCGATTATTTTTTTAAAAGCGTTTTTGAAATTTTGAGTTTTCAATAAAACAAACGTACCATAAATATCAATTGCAATCCAATTTGCCAACATACTTGGTATACCAACTTTGCATGTTAAATACTAACTTGTGCATATTTGGTATACCGGTGTCGTAGATTGTCTCTATACATATGCCTATCATGTTATAGACCTTCAAAAATTCCGGAACATCGTAGTTCATTCGAATCTTTGGAAATGAAAAGAACATGGCTCTTGCAATTTTCATGATGAATGCGTATTATTGTCCAAACTTTGATGACTGATCTTATAAGATTGATTTGACGGTTTTAGTCGGGCTTTGCCGAAATTTGTTAGGACCAAAGTCATCTATCGAGGCCGGATGGGCCCAAGGTCTATTAAAAAAAAAAAGAACTTCAAATTAAATCATAAAAATTGCCCTTTTTTTTTTTTTTCAGTCCTACTTTATTCCTACTTTACACTCACTCTCAGACTTTTACGCTGCCTTTTACAGGGCGTGGGAGTTGAAACTCACTCCTGAAATTTACGCATCCCCAACCCATCTCCCCCTGAAAAGATGGGGATTTGAACCCCTCACCCCCGCTTCGCTGCTCTACTATGGCAGATCTAGAAGACCCGCAACTCAACAGTGTTCCAAGGGAAGAAGCCTGATCCATCTTGCACTCTAGTAGAAGCTCGAATCGTAGCAAAGCTCTACACGAAATGGTTTGCAAAAGGGAAGAAAGGAATTAGTCGACATCAAACAAACCCTAGCAGATCAGAAAATTGGAAACCACCAGACCCACAGACGCTAAAGGTGAATGTTGATGCGTCCTGGTGTAGCTTGACGCTGGAAGGCTTGATTGCGGGAATATGTCGGAATGCTGCTGGACTCCTTGTCGCCAGTTTCACAAAGAAGATTTCTGCTCCGACTGCCTAGGTTGCAAAAACCCCAGCCGCGAGAGAAGCACTGATGTGGGTAAAGGAGAAAAGGACAAGTCGAACTAGTTGAACTGATCTCCAACTAGAACCCCTAGCTGCAACTTATTTGCAAGTGTGCATATCTTCAGATAGCCTTTCTCTTGTTGAGTGCTTATTGGGCCGAGAAGAGCCCCCTTGGTAGGCCCAATCAATCGTTGCTGACTGCACAGGTTTTCTAGCCCGGATCAGTGACATTTTTGTCTTCCACGAGCCAAGGGAATTCAACAAAGCCGCGGATTAGGTCGCTAATAGGGGTGAGCATGGTCCGGGTTGGTCCGGGCCACCCCTTAACCCTAGGACCAACCCGTACAGTGTTAGTCCTCAATTTTTAGGACCAAGGACCGGACTGACCCAATGGGTTCGGTCCGGTTCTAGGGTCAACTCGGGACCGATCGATAATTTTTTTCGTCTTATTTTTTATACTCCCTAAAAAAGCAAACCTACAAATTCAAATTACACATCCATCGATAATGCGACATTGTGCAACTAAATTATAAATACCAATACATATTTAGCAAATTTAAGATAACATAATAATAAAAATTTCGTACGATGAGTGAGACAAGATGGAAAGTTCTTGTAATCATCTATCTTTAGTATTCATAACACCATATGCAAAAGCGTTTTCCTGCATTTGATTATATAGAGTCCACTCAACTGAAAAATGAGTTTCACACCACTTGACTAGCAAATCACCGTAGCGACTATAGTACTACTCTACTTTTCAAAAACTTCTACCATTTGACACAAATTGAAAAGTAAAGTGCAGCTGAAATTCATTAGTAAAATACAATTAAACCATAAAAAGTTCAAAATACTTAATATAAACCATGAATATATAACTTCACATCTTGTTAATTCACTTGAACTTCTAAAACACCTAAAAACAAAACAAACGACACATAATTAATACTCAACAAAAGTTTTAAATTGAAATTACTATTAGTGTTATTGATAGAACATCTTAATATAATATAATATAATATAATATAACAGACATTTAGATTTGTATTTATAAAAGAATTATAAATAATATAATATAATATAATATAATATACAAGGTTGGTCTAGGGTTGGACCGACCCAAAACTTTTAGGACCAAGAATCAACCCGTACAGTGTTGGTCCTGGAATTTCAGGACCAAGGACCGAACCAGTCTCCTTGGGAACCGGACCAGGACCGGTAGGGTTGGGCCGGTCCAAGGTCGGTCTAGGGTCGACCCTAGACCGTTGCTCACCCCTAGTCGCTAAAGCCCACCAAGCCAATTCCCTTCCTAGTACTTGGGTTTATCTTCATCCTCAACCCTTAATCTCCTTACTATGTTTAGACTTTCCAACTAATGGTGTCCTTTTTACGGACTAGTAATGATATTCACTATCTTCCAACAAAAAAAAAAAAAAACTCCTAGTCCGGTTAATTGAAGCTGATGCATCTATTGGAGTGGCAAGATCTAGCATGAAAATAAATTTTGTTGCCGCGAACTGTCCAATAATGTATAGGAATAAAGACTCTGACGATAAAGCCCCTAATCATATTTAAGTAATGAGATTTCTCTTTATGAACACTGCACTCGAGCTTTCCACATTAAAGCATTTATTGGGTCCAACAGACGCGATGATCTCAATTAACTCTTGTTGGGGGAAGGTCCAATGGTCATTTCATGAGTCCTGTCGTGACCAAATTTTCGGGTGAATCACCTAAGGTTTGGCTAATGAATTGTTAAGCCTAGACTTAACTCGGGCTCTCCCAAGCCCATATCAATTCGCGACTTTTAAATTCAAGTTCTTAACATGCAATTGATTTCTTAATTGGGAGTCGCCACTAATCAGTTTGTGGTAAGTCGATTAGACACCTAAGTAAAATAATGGGAGAATTATTCTACTCCTACGAATCAGAGACTAAGGGTACGGGAACTTGGTTACATTAGATTTTTGTAATGCCCTCTCGGTACCATTCTTTTTATTTTTGAAAAATGTTTGGCAAGCAACTTGAATTAATTTTAATTATCTCCCTAACATATGAGGTGATCATGCGGGTGCGCAAACCACCAATTTAACACCCAATAAAGCAATGAATAAAATTACGGGGCTTACCTTGTAGCAACGAAAGCATCTGCATTGTTAGATCAGAATTCACATCATCAAACCTAGATATGATTTCTAATTAACACGCAATTCCTTTTTGTGTTTTCACTTTATTTAATGGGAACTTAATCTATATGCAATGCATGCTAATAATCTAATATAACACGGCAATATGACCTAAATTACATGACATGGCAATATGATTTAAACTATATGACATGAGTAAAGTAAGTCCCAAAGGAATGTAATCATTAAATGCAATCTAAATGACCTAATTCTATTGACAAGCAATTTCTAATTAAATAGGCTTAAAGAAAAATTAAAAAAAAAAAACTAAATAACGTGCATTTGATGGATCTAATCCTAAATGACATGCACATGACATTTTTTTTTTTTTTTTTTTTTCCTAAAAGAATGCAATTTATCCTAAAGAATGGAAATTATCTATCCTATGACATTTTTTGGATTTTTTATGAAGTTCGAAATTAGGTAAAATGTGAAAAATTATTTAATTGGATTAAGATCCTATTCAATTTATATTAGGAATTAGGTTGAGCCAAATCCTAATTTAAACTAAAATATTATCTTAACCTAAATAATCCTAAAATGCAATCTATCTAATATTATCTAAACTTAAAATGAGACAAGCAATTCTATTCTAACATGCATGATGATGATTTTTTGTTTTCTTTTTTATGAAAATTAGTAATTAAAAATCACTAAAAATAAAAATCTAACTAAAGCGAGACATTATCTATTTTAAGTTAGAAATAGACCAATCCTATCTTATTCTAGAAAATTATCTCGTCATGCAATCCTAAAAATATTATCTAACCTAGATCTACATGCATTTAAGAAAACCTATTCTATTATGCAATTTTATCCTAATCTATGTGGAATGCCAATGCAATTTTTTTGTATGTTTAGGATAAGCAAAACAATTAAGAGATAAAAATCAAAACATCCATGATTATCAAAAAATGCAATCCACCATTTGAATTGAAATTTAAGCTTAATTATTTCGCTAATAAAATCGATAAATTGATCTTAGGCCTTAAAGATCAAAATATCAATTTTAATCCCGCGTGAATAATTATTCCATCTAAAGCCTTATAGATAGAATAAAAATTCGTGCGGTTGCAAATTAGGCAAATAACCCAAATAAGGAGATACGTCCATCACTTATAAATATGCTCGTTATATATCAATAGACGTATATTAGGCAATAAATAAATTATGCTCGAGTATTTACCTAAATTTGAAAATAATTTTCAAATCCGGGCTTAACACGATCGGGGTCGCAACCGACTCACACTCAAAACTCCGACGATGGGAACGGCTCGACTTAGTGGCGTTCTTATGGTGCTCAACCCTGTGGCTACCTCATGAGATGCGATACTTGGTCGCTCATACCAGTGGCTTGGCGGAGAGGTGTAGAAACGACGCTGGACTTGAGGATGTGGGCATCAGGACCTACAATAAAGAGTTAACCAAGTTCGATGGAAGGGGACAAAGCTCGTCAGAAAGACTAGATATTGCAAAAGAAACAGATGAGTGAAGGCACGTGCGAAGGTCGAAGGGACCCAGAGAGTTCTCCACTAATTTCACTTGGTTTTGTCTTCTTGTGAATCTCAAAGTCCCCGACAGAGAAGCAAAACGATGATGAATTACTCTCTCTTGCTCTATTGAACTTCTCCACCAGCTGTAAATATCTTGACCACCGCTTGACTCCACACGTGATGGATGATCTGAACATGTGGACCATGCTCTGGGCTTGCTCGTTTGGTGCTTTGCTGGAATTGCAAGTCCAGCGACGAAGGTTTGTTGGTGCAGATCACGGTGACTAGCTATCACTGCTGGCGCCGGACGGCACTTAGAAGCCACTGGAGAAGCTTCGCCTGAAAACCTGCAGAAGAAATATAAAGAGCAGCAGCGAGAAAATCACCACACTGCCTGCGATGGGTGATGGTTGGGTGTGACTGGAGCAGACGTCAAAGCGTGAACGCAAGGCTTGTTGAGGGGGCTCTCGGATGGCTGGCGGAACGGAGACGGCGTCGCGGAATGGGCTCCTGTGGGTTACTCGGAGACGCGGCAAGGTGGACGCTCAGCAGATCTCGGACCCGAGACGGCTGTGCAGACGATGGCCGGCGGTCGACGCAGGTGTCGCGGATGGAGGCCGGCGAAGGGGAGAACCCCGCACGAACAAGACCGAAGAAGACCATCTTTCTCTCTTTTTTTCTTTAACTCAGACGTCGCCTCAATTCTTGCATCTCCCTCACGTCACTTCCCTCTTGTGCTCCCTGCTCTCCTTTTTCTTGATTTTTTTTTTTTTTTTTTTTTTTGTGTTTCTTTCCTCGACGAACCCTAGAGAAGCTCCCCTTTTGTACAGCCGTATGTATCAATGTGTGGCCTCCCCCAATTGATCGAAGGAGAGCTCCCCTTTTATATGCAAAGGAGTGGAGTCCACTAAGGAAAGAAACAAAATCATATATTACACGGCCAAAACACGATTTCTTTTTTTTCGATTTCCTTCCGCCTTTCACCATGTAAAAATTGTGAACCGTCCGCATCATTTTCTTTCCTTTATTTCTTTTCTTTCCTACAAACAATAGAATCGGCCGCCGCACGTTTACATTCATAAGATTGGCCAAAAAAAATCCTTTCCATTGGATCATCCAACAACCCAAAAATTGACCGAATATTGCCAAAAGTTCTTGATTGTAATCAAATTTTTCCAGATTCCAAATCTCACAAAAATGAGCTCGCACTATCTCCTAAAAATCCACCGCCAATTCTCTATAACGGGCTCGGGCTAATTTGCTCTCTTTGTGGGCTTAGTCCAACTCATCAAATTAAAGTTGAGAATTACCAATTCAAACCCATCTCATCACGGTCCAATGCAAATGCAACAATAATGAATAAATGCACCCATAATTACATGCCATGCAATTAATTTTTTTCAATGATAAAATTAACCCCTAATTTTTTAATGCAATAAATGATTAATCGAGTCGCCAAAATTTAGGTGTCAACAAGTCCAAGGTCCTTTAGTGTCTTGGATGTTTCCGGACCATCCGGACGGGGTATTGGGATGATTCTTGGGGAAAACATATTTCTCTATTTGATATGAATCCTCATGTGATTTTTCCGACACGTGTATTTAAATATCTAAATTTTAAGCTACATCTTCATCTAAAATTTAAGTTTTTATAACGGTTGACGGTGATCCTACAAAACCTCACAACGCGCATGGTGAGTAATTGCTTTATGCCAATGTGTTACTCTGAACAGGAGACATGGACTTGTAACTTACATAATTCAGGTCAGCAAATAAATTAGTTTTGAGCAAATAAACTTGCATAGGTTTTCAGTTAGTTTTACGGGCGTGCCATGTTTATCAGTCTATTAGATTGGGCCGAAAAGCAAATTTGTGAATGGGCTAGATAGGCCGATTGATGTGATTCTGTTGGCGTATATCGAGCCTACTCAGCTATCGGTATTCATTTTATATACCTATTACATGCTTCAAGAAATAGTGAATGGGGTTATTATATATAATTTATGCTAATAATTCAGTCAATTTTATAAAATTGGTTATTATTACCTCTCATAGTGTCGTTTCTTCACTGGTTGCTTGACATAATCTTTTAAATGAATGGCCTCCTTGGTTTTAATAAGTATTCTTTCATGGTAAAAAAAATAAGGGAAATGATAAACCACACTACTATAAAAAGTATATCCACTCATATGCTAGAAATAAAATATTTGTCTCCATGACCCGCCCTTACTAGAAAGTTTATAGACGAAAAAGATAAATGAATATATATCTTTCTAGCTTTTCGCAAATTTTATCATTTCAACGCAATTGATTTTGAAGGGAAGGAAATAAAAATGAGAGTTAGTACACAAACGGCAATTCAGTCTAGAACTTGAAATTGTACTAGTTTTGGAGAATTCCAAAAATTTGGAATCGGGAACTAGGATCGGTTCTCAACCTAATGATAGAGCAAAATGTACATTTTTTTTTTTCGATTATAATTCACTTTTCATTGATAACATTTCACGTCAAATTTCTCTAGTGCATCGGATCTTCTATTCCTTGAGGATTCAAGATTACTTCAGTAAAATTCATACTAATCCGTCCCGCTTGCGTAATGCTTCACTTTGGAAATGAAAAAGAAAGAAATGCCTTCATGCATGGACATGTTGTCCGACCTTGACAACTGATTTTACAAGATTAATTTGACGGATTTAGTTCAGGCTTTTTTAGGCCCAAAGTCATCAAACGATGCTGTATGGGCCCGAGGTCTGTTCAGTTTGACCCAAACCGATTGCTTCATTATGCTATTGTGGACATTCAAGAAAATTTCAAAGGAAATCATAAAAATTGCCTTTTCTTCGCGTTGCATACATACTTATTCATAATGGAAAAATTGTCCAAAAAATTATAAATCTATTGGATTTTTACCAATTTAGCCTAAACATTTTAGTCTTGCCAATTTAGTTATAAACATTTTCATGTCTTACCAATTAAATTCATCTAGCCAATTTTGGCCATATATTGCTAATGTGGATATCGATAGTACACGTAGGATTGACGGCGTTGATATTGACATTTTTTTATAATATTTTAATATTTTTTGAATTTTTTTCTTTAATTTTCTTTAGCTTTCTTCTTTTCCTTTTGCCAATGGCCGGCCACCGAACATGGCTGGCTAGATAAAGGCGAGCCCCAGTGAGGGTTGCCCTCACCTAGGCGAGGCTCAGCCAAGGTTAGCCTTGCCCAGGCCAAATCTAGCAAAGTCGCCCTCACCTAGGCTAGGGCGACCTCATTGGGCATCAATTGAGGGCTCCCCTCACCAGTGAGGTCGGCCCTCACCTATGCCAAGGCGGCCTCACCAGATCTAGCTTGGGTGAAGCCAACCCTCGCCCAACAAGGCCTCCCCTGTGACAGGCAAGGACAGTCGGCAAGCCATGACCATCAATGTCCCCATCAGTGATTTTTAACCAAAATTAATCAAATATACTCAATTGACAAGAAGTGAAAGGATTTACAATTGAATTGGGATAATTAAAGATTTATGACTGAATTGTCAAAAGTGCAATAAATTTAAGATTTTTCGGACAATTTTCTCCATTAATCACACTTAAATGCTTGATAAGTAAATAATGTCTGTTAATTGTAAAGCTTTTCAGATTTTTGTGTTGTAAAATTTTGCATGAAGATCACGTAAAAATGTAAATCAACGTCGGTCCTTCGTAAAGCCTTCGAGGTTTTGTGTGTTGCGGAAATTTATATGGAAATTAAGAAAAATATGAAGGAATGACGACTTGAGGATCTGTCTCTTAATGGGCCATAGAACTTTGCCAGGCGAGAGAAAGCTGTGCATTTTTTGATAAGGACAATATAAGATTTTAATTTGCTGGCCTTGAAATGTCGCGCGATGATGATCTTCATGGTAAAAAGACAAAAAGATGGATACAAAATACTAGGAAAAGATAAAGAAAATGAATAAAGGGAATTCTCAAATCTATCTATCTACTAGGTTAGTCAAGAGATGCGGGTCTCTCAGGACCTTCCTCGAAAGGCCGTGCTTTCCCTGTTTCTTTTACTTAACAAAAAAAAAAAAAAAAAAAAAAAAAAAAAAAACAAAACAAAACAAGAACAGAGTTCAGAATGTCTCATCTCCACTTTCTACATTGATCTTTAAAGTCAAAGATGCTTCCCCCCTCCGCCCGGCCAATCTTTTCTCTCTAAAGCATTTAAAACCTTCATGTGTCTAAATTTATTAATATTCTTACATATAATGACATTCATGAATCCATTATGATTATCATGATGTTAAAGAAGCGATGATATATTTAAGTTATTAGTAAATATATTTGGACAGGATCCACGCTTTGCTTATGATTTATTTTTGTTATTATTTAGAAATTGCTCCAGATATTTTTGGGATTTTCTCGTTACTTAGAAATCGCCCTTAGGTCCAAATATTTGATGTATTCAGCGCTCGAGAGTAGAAACCGGAAATTAAAAAACAAAAAAAAAAAAAAAGGGTACTTTTTAGTCAATGAAAAGGTAATGCTTATACTTAAGAATGTTCCCAATCAGTAACATCCCCCCTCGGCCGCACGGCAGACGGCAAGAGTCCAACCGTCACGACAAAAGCTAATATAAAAATATTTCTTCACCCTCGTGGGGCTCATCCTATCACTTACATGCAGAAAACCAGAAACAAAAAAGCAAGGATGTCTCTTTCTGATAAAAGGAAAAGGACAAATAATAATAATAGGGCCAACTCAACCAACTTCAGTTTATCTTAGAATTAATACTACGAAAATTCTCAAACTTGTATATTTACGACAAATGTACTTCAAACTAAACTTTTTGATCATGAAAACTCTAAATTGGTATACTGGTGATAATTTATCCCAAAATGATTTTTGACAATAAAAATCCTAAATTGATACATTTGTAATAAATTACATTTCTATTAGTTTCTATTAAATTGGATTAATATTATAAATTGGTATACTTTTAAAAAATGGAGGGTGAAATCTCAAATTAGTACACCGGTCAGTTGCCTTGTGTCATTCAATTCAATAATTTGACTGTAAAATTTAATAAAAATAGTTTACAGATTTTTGTGGTGAAAAAATTAGTTTAGGATAAAATTGTCATATGTGTATCATTTTTTTGGATTTTTTTTTTGTGGTATTAACCCTTAATTTTAATTGTAACTAAAATCATGTGTTTTGGCACTTGTTATTGTATGGTAGTATAAGAATATGGATTTTATAACAAGCTGAATTTAACAAAGCGGCGCATGAAGAAGATCACGCGGCAAAAATATATATCACACTACATGATATATGAGCTGTGCATTGTTGTTACACGCTGTGAGAGCTAATAGGCCATCCAGAATTGTTTATACGTTTGATGCCCCTAAGCTTACGATATGAGAAGGCATTGGACTTTATTCTACAAATGGGTTATTATTACATCCTATATAAGTCGACTTTTCACTGGCTGCATGACACATTTTATTAAGTGAATGGCGTCCTATGTGTCAAGAAGTACTCTTTCAAGATTACAAAAACGGAAAAAGAGAGAAGAAACAAACAAAATTGCTAAAAAAAATATCGTATATCCACTCATGCCTCCATGACCTGTTCTTACTTCTCAGCTTATAGACAACAAAGGGCGATCGTGCATTCTCAAATATGATGATTTATAAGCGATATTAAGGATGTGAGATTCCATCAGCACGTTTGACTCGGGATGACCTTAGGCCTATGCTCATCAGGGACACCAAACGCCAACGAGTAGCTGCTTTTGAAAACGAACAGAGAATACAAGAGTGGAGGAAAGCTGAATCACATGGACTCTGTTTCTCTTCAGCAACTTCATGGTCCACTCTTTGGCTTCCATAAATTTATGCTTGCAATTCACTATTAAATGCTATTTGTTCACCTGCAGAAATGTCAGTCCGGCAAAATGCTTCCAGTTGTTGACAAAGCTGTGGTTGCCAAAAACATTGTTAGCATGAAGCTTGTGAGAGGTTTCAACGACTAGATGGGGCAATTTGGTATCGGATAACGTGGTGCATATTTCTCGCTATGTGAGCTTAAGCCCTACTTCTGGCTACCCATGGTCATAATAATGAAGGGATTGGAGTTTTTTGGCATCCCCTCGAAGCAACCGAGAGCAGTTTTGATGATTCCACGCTTATTAGTTGCCTGTTACTCGCATTCTGGGGAGGAAGGCCATGGAAGAAATTTATTATTATATGTCTTTCTACTAGAACATAACAAGTTCATCGCGAGGCTAGCGAACTACAGTACTTAATCGAACCGAGGCACTAATCATAAATAAAGGCCATATAATGGTCCACTAAGAAGATTTAAGTGCATCAATCAGCATTAATTCATGGTGTCAGAAAGTTTTTAAAAAAAGAAATTAAAAACTGATAGGTGACGTTGAATATTTTGGTTAAGGATTTTTTTTTTCTCTCATTGCCTACCTACCAAAATATGTTGCCTTTGAGATAAGATAGCTTAATTCTTTCATCTCTTATGTCTTCATTTTGATAATAAATTATATGGAATTGATTGAAGAAGTAGAAAGAAACCATTTGTGCATAAAAAACATACAAAATCCATTCCTCTCACAAGCAAGTCAAATTAAAAATGATACAATGGAATCTCATGAGCAAGTCAATTTAGGAATGATATGTGGAATTTGATGAACAAGGTGGATGCAAACGCAAAATTTATTGGAGCAGAACCTGAACTCTGATACATAATCGAAAAGTCTAACAAAAAAACTTAAATTGATAGATAATAAGAGATCTAAATTTCATAGTCAAGTGATATGAGATATTTCAATATACATTGCTGATTCAAGATTAGTATATTGAGAAAAATAATAGGTGGGATTTGTCATTGATGAGATAGAATTGGGGGAAGAGAAATGGTTTGGCCGTCGAATAGGTTTCTAATAAACTCGTAGTTACAAACATTATTAATTCACAAAATCACACAAGAAATATAAATTCGAAAGACTGAGCTGTGTGATCCTGAGGGCCAAAGAAAAAGGAAAAAGACAAAAAAGCAAAAGCCACTTTTGGCGATTGTTTTTTATGGATTTCATTTTATGAAATGACTCATCATTATCCATGGGCCCACTCACTCATCAACGTAATACTAGGTTTTTTCTTTGGCCAAACAAAAGATGATTAATTTCTCGAGAAAAAAAAAATGTGAACCCGGACTCTTGATAAATGACGAGGGCGATAAGCCATGACCTAGAGACAAGACTCAATAGATTATTAGAATCATGGAATTAAGTGTTTTGCATTTTCATTATGAATTTAAGCATAAGTTCTTGAGAAAACTTTCTTTGATTTTAATGTACGCCATACAAGTTCATGATAAGAATACACAAATTGCTTCTCACTCGATCGCTTGAAAACATTAAGATAGTCACAGAACTAGACACATATACAATTGTACCTTATTCTACTTAATTTTCTACTGTTTATTTGTTGTTTGATACTTTGTGGTCTTTATAAATCAGAGAGCATCAATTCAACTAATTTTCTTTTTCCAGAATGTGCATATGATCACCGAGTTTCAGATCTTGAGGGCATAACTCCTCCAAATCATTCCTTTCACATATTATAGTTCCTCCTCAACCTAGTCCAATAAGTTCAGAACATGCTATCTCAAGGACCAGATCCTCAGAAATATAGAAAGAACAGAGAAAAAAAGCTATTACCATTGAGAGATCGTAGAACAAAATTAAGAAAGTTCGACGTAATATGATGAGGATTAAAGACCTGATTCTCACAAAGATAAACGTGTAGAAAGTAAAACCTCACCATTAAAACACCATACCCTAATGACGAAGAAGATCATGTATATTTCAAAAACTCACGTTTTTAATTAGTTGTGCTTCATTAGAGAGACTTTTAAAATTCTGAGGTCCCACAAAAGAATATAATCATCTCAGCCATGTGCGGCCATTTCGATTCGAACGTAGATGATGACATGTTACACAGGTGCCCTCACTGCTTTTCAACCCAAAGTTCGCTTTGTGATGGGATTTTGCAAATTTTCAACACCATGAGAGAGGCTTTTTCCTCTTTGTTTATTCAGCGAATTCTGGACCTGCTTAGTTGCACATTAGCATGGAGAGGAATAGAGAAACTCCAGGGGGAAAATTTATGTGTGTGGGTTGCATGTGAGGGTGGGGACGCAGGCAATTTTTTTTTTTTAAATTTAAATTAAAGTAAACAAAACTAATTCAAAATCTTTTCACTAATCATATCAAAGGTTCTTTTTAATGCGGAGATTACCTAAAAGACAAACAACTTGTGCATTTATCAAGATTAATATAAATCATTGATAATTTTATCCACATCAAAATATATAGGAGATTTTCTCTACACGTTTTACTTCTGTGAACTAGAGATTTGATGGATATGTAAATTTGATTATACTAAATAGATCTAATGCCTTTCGGTACATTTTCTTTTTATCTCAAAAGTACTTTGCAATTAGTATTGTTCAGTTTTAATCTTAAACCCCTGAAATGCAATGGATGATAATATGGGTGCGCAACCATGAATTTAATACTCAGAAAATAAAATGAATAAAGTGCAAGATAATAATCAAACCTCAAAAACTTAAGTAAGTCAAGTCAAAGTTTCATCTTAATAGAGTTACTACAAGCCACTAATCAAAATATGAGTGCAACATCATGCATGAATTAATTATTAACGTGAAACATATGCTAACGATCTTAAATTAACATGAATATACTTTAATCTAGATTCTATGTTTACATGAATTATAATTTTATCATTCACGAATTAAACTAATGTAATGTGGCGCAGATATAGCAAACCATATTAGATTAAATTGAATGCAACCTATATGCAATTCTAATGACATGAATAGAAATAAGATATCTCCATGACATGCTCTTACTAGACAGTTTATGAACGAAGAAGATCGGTTATGCATTCTCAAAGTTTATACCTCTTTTCGGGTGTTTGCAATAATATCGTTTCAATGTAAATGGATTTTAAACGAAGACAAAAACATTTGAAATTGTTATATCTACTGCTATGACTTCATATACTGTCATTGGCCACGTTTCTCCACGTTAGTGATAGCATCAGTCCACACTAAGCCGTTTTGAGCGAATTCTCGTTGGACACTTGTTAACCCGCGAGTCATTGACAAACCCAACTAAACAACCTCAACTCTTTTGTCATTGATAGATTAATTTCATGTGGACCTGAACGTTTGCTTTTTCACCAAGTATCATAATTAATAAGTGATATTAGAATGTCGGATTCCATCAACATATTTGACTTAGGATGACCGTAGGCCTATGGTCACACGGAACACCAAACGCCAACGAGTAGTTGCTTATAAAAACAAACAGACAGAAAATACAAGATTGGAGCAAGGTTGGATCACTGGAATTTAGTTTCTCTGCCGCAATTTCTCGATCCATTCTTTAGCTTCCTTAATTTTGCGCTCACAATCACTAACAAATGCTGTTTGTTCACTTGCACGAATGTCGGTCCGGCAAAATATGGCGAAATGCTCGCAATTGTTGTTGATGAGGCTGTAGTTGCCAAAAGCATTGTCAGCATGAACCTTGTGAGCCGTTTCGACGACTTGACGGGGTAATTTGGTATTGGGAAACGTGGTGCAAGTTCCTCGCCTTGTGAGCTTAAAATCTAGTAGTGGCCACCCGTATTCATAACGGTGAAGGGATTGGAGTTTTTCACCATCCCGCCGGAAGCAATCTAGACAAGTTTTGATGACCCCACGATTGATGGTCTCCTGGTATTCACATTCTGGGCATGGAGGCATAATTTCTTGCTTGTGGCTAGTCTTGGACAGTGTTGGGAATATGTTTTTTTGGCTCTGTGTTCGAGTGACATCACCGACGTAAATTCCTGTCATAGATATGCATGCGGAACGTGACAAAGAATTAAATTTTAATTTAAACGTACGAATATGAACTTTTGGTTAGGAACGATTCTGAAGCGAGCTCAGGAACATGTTAGAGATAATCACAAGAAGGATTAGATATCTAAATGAAATGTCTAATCTTTTGTTTGTCCCGTTAATTATAAATGAGAAGCGTTGTGATTCCAGCTCAGCTTCTAGAATTCTCATTTCAGCTTTCCACCCAAGGAAAGACACAAAAATTCCACGCACTAAACGCGGGGACAGAATCTAGAGAGGAAAAGAAAATCATCTCCCCCAAGTAATCGCGGATGTACATTTAGAACAAGTTTGGACTTTGGGGTTGTCGAGCTTCTCGGCAGACGTGTTGCATGCACGTGTAAGTAGTGTCATGAAAGTCATAAATTTGAGAATTGATATGGTGTGTAATAGTTAATATATTATAGTTAGATTATAAGCTATTAGCTTAAGTTTTTGAGTGAAAGTGAATCTAATTGAATATGTTGATGGGTTTAAGTTTGAGTTCTCTCTTGGATATCCTCTCAAGTGAAGGTATTGAAATTTTGCTTGCACACCAAAAAACAATATCAGAGCCGATGGTTATTTAATGGCCTATTCTCAATGTGTATTGTGTTTGGCAAATATCTTAAGGAAAGAATTTCGTGAGCAATGTGGTTTCTAACCAGCCTTCATGGTTGGGTCTAGCAAAAGAGGCATGGCATGATGGTGGGCATTAGTGTGTAGCAATACTGTTCTGATGGCAGCCTTCATAGTTCTGTCTAGAAAAAGAGACCAAGGATGAAGAAGAGCATTATCTTTGTGATCCTCACAAGGCAACAAAGTGGAGATTCAAATTGAGACGTACTAATGTAGTGAGATACTTGAACTAAAGGAGTGTAGAGTTAACACTGAGCTTACATTTGATGAGAAGATTGTTAAGATACACGTGTGAGTTGTATTAGAAAAATTTTACATTGGAGAATTGGTGTGGCATGAAATAATTAATATATGCGAATTGACCTAATTCATTATCTTAAACTTTTGAGTGAAGATGGTTTAACTGAATATGTTAGCCCTTGAATTTGATCTTTTCCTTGGTGATCCCCCATGTAAAGGTTTAGGGTTTTTGGATTTCTCGTAATTTAAATCTTCGAAAAGCACTATTTTTAAAACCTATCTATGTAAGTCATGGTCCGGAAGAAGACATGCTCCAATCAAAATCAATTAAGTGAGCATTATCTCTATGTTTGCGCGTGTCCTGCCTCCTGACTATAAACAATTAATATAGTCTGCCCGACAAAAACAGTAACAATCTTTCCTCGACAGAATGATAAAATTTCTCCATTTCATTCTCATTACGTAAAATTGTTTTGCTTTTGACTCTTCTTTATACCATTTGCCTATTCTAGTAAACTATAGCTCCTTCGTCTACATATTTTGTGGCCATTGTAGTCTCTTAAGTACAATCAGTACGGTCTCATTCGTTGTGAATGGAAAAACATCATAATCAATTTTATGGAGAGAGCGCTTCCAATTAGACCTTTAAAAACACGATTTTTAGTAATGTTTCATGGCTGAGCATTACGCTCTTTTACGGTTGATTGGTTGGGGTGTGTAAAGCCATGTTCCGGGAAAATATTCTCTCTCCACCAAGAATCTGGGGTTTCAATATTGTTATTAGAACCTTTCATGCCATCTTCTCTGGCGTGATGGCATATCGGACGGAATCTTGCTATGAATTGCCTTGAAATAAAAGAAGAGGAAATGAGAGGACAGTGCAACCAGGGGACGGATTAATCTCAACACCGATGGAACCTCGAAAGGCGACCTATGTTTAGCCACGGCTCATCCTTAGATTTGCTAGAGTACTCATCTTTGTAGTCATTTTATTCTCTGGTGGATTCAATATTGGCTTTGTTAGTATAACAGTCTTTAACCTACTGTGAGAATAACAGTTTATTATAAGCCACAAAGTTTTAAATGAATGAGCTCCACAACAATATATAATTATTTCTTATTTGATTTTTTGTGGTTTAAAATAAACTGTTATTGTAATAGTAGATTAAAAACTGTCACGTAATCAATTCCTTTTTCAATATTAGCAGACCATTCGTTGGGAAAACAGATTGGCCAGATCAAGAAGGCAAAAAATGGAGTAGAGCAAAATCAACAAGATGATGGGGACTCACCATGATGGCTGTAGAAGCCATATAACCCATATCTATAAATGTGATCTCCAAGTCTCAGATCTTCGGGTCTCACCACTTTCCACATCATCTGCATCAGCAGCCTCAGCACCTTGTTGATGATCTCCGTCACCATCTTCTCTTATGGACCTCTTTCACTCTCTTGGACTTGTGGCTGAGCAGATTTACCTGCAAAATAAAACCCAAAATAAATATATACATATTGGGATGGAGAGCTCAGATGATCATCCCAGTTAAGAGAAGAACAAGAAAACTGAGGATGGGGAAGCTAAAATGATTACCTGCCCTGCCAAAAAGTCGATCGCCGCGATGATGAAAACAGAGGAGAAAGAAGAAGACAGAGGAAAGGCAAAGGAAGAAGTGAGTGAGAATGAACAGGGGGAGAGTGGGCAAATGGCGATGAGGTTATGACATGAAGGGTTCTTCGAGCGAGAGAGAGAGAGAGAGAGAGAGAGAGAGAGAGAGCTCTTCCAAGTGAAGTCTTGCAACTCTTTTTGGTACGACTTAGGTTCTTTTTGTCCTCAAGTGTGCGTGTAGAGAGAGAGAGAGAGAGAGAGAGAGAGAGAGAGAGAGAGAGATAGAGGATCGGGGATTTATTCTAGGAGTTACATAGACAGGAGTTTTGTAATGTGGTGTGAGCATTTTGTATATAGCTTCGATTGGTCAACAGACATCTTTTGTTTGCATTCTGATGATCAAGACGTACACTGCACATATAATTCTTAATATACGACGATTTCACTTTTCTATAATTCTAACATGACTAATCTCATATCAAGTACTCTCTCCATACATGTATCCTTTAGATGTATAAATTTGTACCAATCAATTTTTTTTTTTTTTTTTTTTTTTGAGTTCTTTGATTGATGGGGCGGTATTCTCTATTCAATTGATAGATCAGAAAATTCACTCAACACAATGTCGTTCGTGGATAGGAAAGGAAAGAGGAGGAGGAGGCTGTGCTTTTATTGTTCTTTCCACATTTCTCCAACTTGCAATGTTTATAGTTTTAGTGAGACTTGATTCAGCGTGTTGAGGGCTCCGAGAAAATGACACATCTTGGTACTTGATTGAAAGCCAAATATGTTTCACCCTAAAGTCAACATGATGCACAAAACGCCATTCAGATTCTATTTGATTAAAAGCTAAATATCTAAAAATGTTTGTAAATGAAGAAAACATTTTTTGTTCATTCATTTTAGTAAATGATATAAGTGATTATTTTTTTTTTTTGGAAAATGTTTTAAAAATCATCCATATTTAGCGAAAAAGACGGAGCCTCAATGTATAGTGTATTGTCTCTTATTGTACCACTACAAGGACCATGTGTTCGATTAGATAGAAAGACAATTACAGATACATACATATGGATTGTCGATTAGGTCAGACAACACTAGATGTGATTAGTGTGTATGAGTTTTGATTACTAGTTGAGTCATTAAAAAACAAAAAACTATACTGTTTACAAATTGGGAAAAAAAAAAACGTAATTTGTGTATGTCTCTACTTTCTAAACACACTTTCTTGGGATAGCATAAGGTTGAAAACCTTTGGCACAATTAATTTCCATGGATGCGAATAAAACTTCTCATTTTCTTAGTTTGTTGGTTATGTTTCTGTATTTGCAGACTTTATTCGGTACATACCAACATAATAGGACATAAGATTCACTGATTGAAAAAGAAAGCAATTGTAATGACTTTATCTGACGAGAGTGAGGAGTGGTCATCGGGGCCCAAGGGCTTGAACAGTAATCGATTTCCGGCAGGTTTCTAGGATGGCAAGAGGATAGGAATGAACCAATTTATGGACCGAATGGGGGGAGTGATTGTAAAATATATATGTGAAAACTGAAATTAACTCACGGGATGTGTCAATGTTTAACTTTGGAATTCCGGAGTTAAGCTTAACTCCAAAGTTAAGTGTGCTTAGATGAGAGCACTCCTAAGATTAGTAACCTCTTGAGAAGGTGCCCACTTTTATGCCAAAGGACAAAATTGTGAGGTTTGGTGTAGGACTAGTCAAAGCGAATGATACCTTAGTGAGTTAATGCATGGATGTCACATTATCTATTGATCAAACTCAAATCTAATCAGTACCTTCTCTTAGATCACAAATACAATTCGGGATACCAAAACTGGCAGCTGAGAGAGTTCAGGGCACTAAGCCTTCAAAAGGTGATAAAATAAAACAAAGTGAGTAAGAGCATCAGTTAGTAGTTCCATAAATTATAAGTCTATTAACTTCTGCATAAAATCAAAAGCAGCAGTACATGAGCAGTTAAAACAACATTTATAACGATAAACACCCAAGATAGTATGTTCAAACTAGGAAATAATAACAATAAATGATGATCCTACCATAATGTAATGAATTCTAACTAATAATAAGAACAAATATTTTTGAAATCCTATATTTATTAAAGATAAGATGATACGATAAAAATCTCCTGTACAACTGTTAACCTGTCTCCTGTCATTCTCCTTCATGTGGAAAAACTCAATTCTGTTGAGTCATATGCACCTCAGCTAGTAAGAATATTCGACCTCAAATTCCAAAGTGCTAGTAAATTATTATATTTTGCCGTGCTATCAATTCTGAATCTTCGTGATGATTCACATACGTACCCCCTTCTAGAATATTTTAAAAATAAATATTATATTTGTTTCCTCCAAAGTGATTTGATGTCGCAAATTTTTTTTTTTTTTTTTTTTTTTGGTGATAAAGTATTTTCCTTAGCAATTTTAACAGCTTCCAGTGTTCTTCTCAAGGCCTTTCCTTTTCATGCAAAACGATAGTTGTAAACATAAACAAATGATATGGCAAATGCGTGCGCAAAAGGACAAGATGGGTTGGTTCGCGGGGACCTACCAAACGCTACTGCGTTTTTCTTTCAAAATACAATAAGGAAGTGAAGATGAGAATGAACAGAATCCAGCTGCATCAGCTATCGCCCGCTTTGGTCAAATTTGACAAGGAGGACCGGGAGATTGAGCTGACGCTCTTACATACGGAAAACGCCCCGACCGATCATATTTGGGTTGAGCTCTCGTATAACTACTGTGGCGAAGAGAAGAACAAGAAAACTTCAGGATTTAAGGAGCTAACATGGCTAATTACTAGACCTTGTAACATCCGAAAACATCGGACAAGTGGCAGTGCCAAAAAGGTCAGATGGCGGACGGCGAGAACGGAGTACAAAGATGACTTTGGCGTCTCCGGAAGGAACAGAGGACGTGAAGAGAAGAAAGTCGCTTAGAATCGACGGAGGAGAGAAGCTTCTTGTAATGGGGGACAGAGGAGAGAGAGAGGTACATTGACGCCAGACACGCCAGTGGCGGGTCTAGATCCCTTGGAGCCCACGTCCGATACGCAAGTGGCGGGTCTAGATCCTTTGGAGCCCACGTAGATGGGAAATGACTTCTCCTTTTGAAATAGAAAAAAGATCATGTTTCCAAACATAATAAATCTCTTAATGAACTCCAATTTCTTCACCTTCTTCGATACTCATTATTCCAAACGAGATTCGAACATCCAAATACGTTTGCAGTCACACATTTTTGGTATGCCGTCAAACAAATGAGGGCTAAAAATTTTCCTTCAAGACGATGAAACTAATATTTATGGAAAAGTACTTTCTTTTATCACGAAATTTTATGCGAAAATTTTATACAAACCAAACACACCCTAAATTGATTTTAATATGAGTTGTCAATGAATTTGGCATTTTTTGAACAATTTTTTCTATGCAAGCGAATCACATCAGCGAAAACCACTTGACATGTCACTTCAGAAGCACTGTGTTTAGCCCAATTTAAAAATATTGAGATATCTAATTGGGTACTTAATTAAAAAATGAGTAAAAGTTCAGGTATTCACGATGTCATTATTTTTATTTTTTATAGGATATCTAAATCTTTCGATTAAGCTTATCCACATATGCATAATAAACATAAGTTTATTCAAAGTAGGAGATATGGTGAGTAAACATAACGCCTGTTTTTTCCAAATCAAAACCCTTTATCGTTGAGCCAATCTCATGAACTTTTCCCCTTTTGTTTCTTTAATCCCAGAGGAAACGCTACGTCTCCCTTGGGAGCATAAGCAAACCGAGCAGCCATGGGAGCTGAACCCTGACCAGGTGAGAGAGATGGGGACACCAGCGACTTTTTAATGGACGGTGGGTTTTTTAGCTATGATGTTCACTAAACAATTGCCGCAACATGTCAAAAGATTCCCCGACTGAGATTTTTATACTGTACACTTTCTTCACTTTATCGTCCTGTGGAAATGCGAGATTTTATGTCTGTTTCGAAAGGGTTCCACACGTGGGAACGTTCTTGATTGGATGTACGGGCCATCCCATTTCTACATACGCCTTGCGGTTTGATAGTTCCTAGGGTTCTTCTCCACGAGAGAGCATCAATCCGACTGACTTTCTGTACCACCAAAAGGAATATTGTCCACCATTATTATAGGGGCGTCACTAAAACAATGGCGTCCCCAATTTTCTGCCACCCTTGATTCTCCAGTCAAGAGCGCTAGACATCCCCATTCGCGCACTCGGGCAAATGCCGGTTTGACAAAAAGTCAAGAAATGTCCTAGATAGCTAATTAAGTGTGAAACCTTATATGTATATGTGGTTGTCAAGTTTCAAATCTTTAGGACATAACTCGTTTGAAAATATTCTCTTCATATATTCCAATTCCTTCTCAATCTTGCTCAATATGCTTTTCGTTTTGCTCTGTGGATCGGAGTAGATTTTCAGTAATGGAAGGTTAATTTAACAGGTATATTAAATATAGAGATTTCATAGATTTTTGGGTAGGCAAGAAAGGCAGTCGAAGACAGATTGCAAGTAACAGACATAGGTTATTGGAACTAATGGCAATGCGGCGCCTGAGTACATATGCACGTCATGCAAAGGGCTTTGTGAATTGATTGGGCTGATCATTGCCAAGAACATTGAACATCGGGCTTAGTTTGACCATGCCTGGAGCCATTTTTAGCAAATTCATGTTTAGCAAACTCATGTTAGAGTATAACAACGTTCTAGTTGAACAGGTCATTTGTATGTGAAGAGCGATTTATGGAACTTTAGGGTTGTGTTAGGTGAGCTTTGACGAGAATGAGAGCATATTATGCAAATCGTCCAACTGGCCAGCAAATTTTGGTGGAATGGATCAAGCCTGGTCTTTCAAAAAGGAAATTGACAACAACCATGAACTTGGCAATTGGAAGGGTAATATCCGATGAGGGATGAACGGCCATAGCGAAGAAAGTTTGCCAAGTGGGATCAATCAGAGAGAAGGTTCAATTAATATAGAAAGTCCCCACAGTCCACGTAGTGAATGGTTTGGATGTTGTCGAACCATCTAGGCAGGGAACTGTGGAATCCTTGGAGAAATGTTGTACTCCTCTTCTCGATATGTATCTGGCCCGGCATTTCTTCAACATGCTTTGCCAATTGCTTTGTACAGCAATGCGATACCACTAATGCGATACATTAGATTTTGTAACTTCTAGGCAAAGAGAGCTGGTTATTGCAGAAGGGAAGATAGTTGAGCTCCAGAGGCAATAACTCTTCATGTATATATGGTATTGATGGGAATTGCTGTGGCACTTCCGAGTGTCTTCTGGGCACTGCACATCTCTCTGCGTCATGAATTGGCCAGGGTCATGTCTATGGGTCCATTAAATTATCTGGGCCGCAAAGAACTTGTGTGTGAACTAGCTTGGGCATATGGATTTGCCTGCCGGCCGACGTCGGACTAGCCCGTCCATGCATGTGTTCAAAAATTCGTTGTGCAGCTCAAGCCTGCTCAATGATCTATATACTTTCTACGGCCTTGGTCACCAAGCTTTAGAATTTTGTTGTGCGACCTTTTGACGCGAAACAGTCGCCACCCCATCATAAACTTTTCAGTCAAGGTCGTGCATCGCAGTCCTTCGTAAGAGTTATTTTATATAACGAGCCCCTCAAATATTGATTAAAATTGCATAATCCTAATACCATTTCAAAGTTTGGACTAATTTCTAAATTCCAACAAAAATAAGTCATAAGTAAAGCCAGAACATTACTCGGACACACTTGCCAAAAAGCCTAGAGATATCATTGCTTCTCTTGTATCACGATAATCACGGTAGTCATTTGAATATTATTGTGTGCAAGAACATCAAAATGTGGATACCTCTAGATTTTGAAAACTTTGAAAAGAAATGACAAAAAAAGGAGAGATGAAAGAAGATGACCAAGTTGACAAGAATTCTGGATTTAGTACTGTTGAATTTGAACATTAATGTAGAAAGTGGAGATGAGAAATTCTACGCTCTTTTCCGGTTTTGAAAGTAAAAAGAGAAACGAGGAAGGCTTGGCCTTTCTCTTCGTCGGCAAGAGGAACGTCCTTAAGAGGAGGAACAGAGACCCCCATCACTTGACTATCCGTGTAGCTAGATGGATTTGACGTTTACCTTTATTCATTTTTTTGAACTTTTTCTGGGATTTTCTTTCTATGTTTTTATCTTTTTATGATGATGATCATCATTACGGGTCATTCCAAAACCAACAGCACACAACCCTTTTCAATACGAGCTCATTCAGTCTCTCTGTTTTTTCCTTTCTCTGGCTTGGGATGCATTAAACATCTTCGCATCCTCTTTTGATTCCCGTTAGATTTTCCAGAAATAGAATTGTTATCTTGCCATTGTGAAAATTACACTGGTCTCTCGGGGCTCGTAATTCATATATAAAATTCCGCAACTTACAAAAAAAAAATTATTGTAAGCTTTACAATTGATGGATGTAATTTAAATTTTTGCAATTCTTATACAAAACTTTACAACACATAAAAATTTAAATAGTATAAAGTTAACAGGTGCAATTTATTATTATTTTTTTTTTTTGATTTAGGGGTCAAGTCTACCCGTGATTTTCTATGTAATGAATAGCTAAATGAGTTCTCAAATTGAGAGTCGATACTTTTTATCTGTACCCGTTTCATGTATAAATAAGGCAAAGTGTGCCACCTCAAGATCCAATCCTCACAAAGATAAATCTAGAGAGCAAAACCTAACTGCAGAACGATCATAGGCTGAATTATGAAAATGATCGTCTTCCAAAATAAATATAGGGATTTCAACGAAGTTAAGATAAACATAAGGGTTTCATAGATTTTTGTCAGAGAAAGAAGATCTGAGAATTTCGTGTAAGACAGAGGAAGAAAATTCTATCTTTCTCATTGATTGTATCTGTAACAATTACAATTGTATATAATCTACAATGTACAGATTAATAAAGGAATTTAAGAATTTCTCTATTGTCTTCTATCCCAACTATCCAAAAATAAAATATTTGCATAATCAATTACATGCCTACGGATCAATCACTGATCCTACAGGATCTCATCTTCTAACACTCCCCCTCAAGCTGGTGGCTTATAGATGTCTAAGACACCTAGCTTGTTCAGAAGATGTGTGTGTTGTCTTGAACATAGAGGCTTGGTAAATATGTCAGCAGGTTGCTCCAGAGTCCTGATCCCTCTAGTCTCGATTATTCCTTCTTGAATTTTTTCTCGAGTGAAATGACAATCAACTTCTATGTGCTTCGTCCTCTCATGCAGTACGAGATTTGCTGCAAGTTTTAATGCTTTGAGTCATTATCACAAAAGAGAAGGGTCGGCCCTTTGACGAGAGCTCCAAGATCCAGTAAGCCTCTTAGCCACACAATTTCGCATACTGTCTTTGCCATGGATCGATATTCGGCTTCAGCTGAAGACAGCGATATCAAGTTGACTCGCTTCTTGATTTTCCATGAGAGTAATGATTCCCCAAACTTGATGCGAAACCACCGATAGACCTCCCCGCTCATGGGGCAAGTTGCATAATCCGCATCACAGTAGGCCGTCATTTCCATGTTGCAATTCCGAGAGAGAAGTATTCCGAGACCAGGACAACTCTTCAAATATCTTACAACCTTCAAGGCTGCATTCATGTGGGACTGTTTCGGACTATGCATAAACTGACTGAGGGTCTGTACTGTATAACAAATGTCCGGCCTGGTCATGGTGAGATATATCAGTTTTCCCACAAGTCTCTGATATCCTGAAGGATCTTGCAATAAAGGATCATCAGGGTGAGAAGATATGCCATGATCATATTCAATAGAAGTCAGCTTGACATTCTGCTTGATGGGAATAACGGATGGCTTACGGCGACAATCCCGCTTCACTATTATTTCCAGCACAAATTTCCATTGGCTTAATGAGATTCCTTGCGCTGAACGAGCTATTTCAATGCCGAGGAAATACTTAGGAGATCCCAAGTCTTTGATATGGAAAGCCGAATGTAAATATTCCTTCAGTTTCTTCACCTCGGAATCATTGTTTCCCATAATGAGGATATCGTCTACATAAATAATCAAATAGATAAACGATGCTCCTTTTGCTCGACAGAACAAGGCATAATCGTATTTGGATTGCTTGAATCCTGCGGCTGTGAGTGCACTGGTGATATTGGTATTCCACTGTCTGGAAGCCTGTTTTAACCCATAAAGGGATTTACGGAGACGACACACCTTCGACTCCCCCTGTCTCCGTAATCCTGGTGGAAGCTGCATGTAGATTTCTTCATCTAGATCACCATGTAAGAACGCATTGTGCACATCCATTTGATGCAGCGCCCAATCACGAAGAGCAGCAACAGACAGAAAAGCTCGAACAATGACGTCTTTTGCTACAGGCGAAAAGGTCTCATGATAGTCAAAGCCTTCACGCTGTGTAAAACCTTTTGCAACTAATCGGGCCTTATATCTTTCGACAGACCCATCTGCTCGGTATTTTATCTTGTATACCCATTTACATCCAATGGGTTTGCGATGATCAGGCAGTGACACAATATCCCAGGTATGATTGTTTATCAAAGCATGCAATTCAGATGTCATGGCTTTCTGCCAACGAGGGTCATCCTTTGCCTCATCATAACTAGTTGGCTCATTTTCCTCAGAAATACTATTCATGCAATGCGAATGTTCCGATGATAATCTTCCAAAAGAAACATAGGAAGAGATGGGGTAGCGTGTACCTTTAGTCCCAGAGAGATTACAGACAAAATCTTTCGTCCAGATTGGAGGGCGACTGATTCGCCTAGATCTCCGAGGTTCTTCTTGTGGAGTCAAGGAGGCTTTGTCAGTGTGACTTGACTCCGGAGGAACTGTCATGGGGAAATCTTGACTCGTCACTGGTGAATTTTCCCGAACATCTTCAACTTGTGGGAAGTTCTGAACATCCTTAGAGGCGAATGCGGTGTACCATATAATGGAGAAATTTGAGAAGGAACCACAATGTAAGATTCTCCCTGGGGAAAATTCATCCTCGATAGGAAATGCTTATTGGTCGTCACCTCTTCTTTAGATGATATATCTGCATCTTGGAAAGGAAACACATTCTCATGAAATACTACATCCCTGCTGGTGAAGAATTCCCCTGTTGAAGGCTCATATACCTTATAAGCTCGTTGTAAAGTTGGATACCCCATAAACATGCACTGTCTAGCGCGAGGCTCCATTTTGTCTCTGTGCCCTACTGTAGTTGCATAGCACAGACAACCAAATACTTTTAGGTGACTCAGATCCGGCTTCCTCCCATATAAGATTTCGAAGGGAGTCTTCCCTTTGAGGATGCGTGATGGCATACGATTAATCAAATAAGCAGCAGTAAGTATACAGTCTCCCTAGAACTTTCCGGGTATAGCTGCCTGAAACTTGAGAGCTCGTGCTACCTCAAGTAGATGTCGGTGTTTTCGCTCAACAACTCCATTCTGCTGCGGTGTGTAGGTGCAAGTGCTTTCATGCAAGATTCCATTGAGTGTAAACAAGGATGTGCATTCACTACTGAAAAATTCTCTACCATTATCAGTGCGAATGCGTTTAATGGATTTTCCAAACTGAGTCTTGGATATGGCAAGGAAAATCCTCAAGTGAGATAAGACCTGATTTTTTGATTGCATTAGGAATGTCCATGTGGCTCGTGAAAAATCATCCACAATAGTGAGGAAAAAACGAGAACCATCATGATTTACAGTGTGATAAGGTCCCCATATGTCAACATGAATCAGCGAAAAAATTGCATCAGTTTGAGTAGTGCTTAGGGGAAAAGGAGGACATGTCTGTTTTGCCAATGGACAAATAGGACATTGTGGACAAGGAAATGAAGCAGAATGTCCCAGACGTTGATGATTAAGAAGAGTCTCTTTATTGGTAACGGAATTACATAAGGATTTATTGGAAAGAAAATTAAGACTCTTTGGAACATCCATCCAGAAATACAGACCTTGGAAAACTCTACCCAAGCCCATCAGTTTCCCAGTCAAAAGGCCCTGAAATAGACATATATCAGATTTAAATAAGACTTGACAAGAATTTTCTTGGCAGGCTCGGGACACCGAGATAAGATTGAAATGGAAATCAGGGGCATAGAATACGTTTTGAAGCACAATGAGTGGGCTTAGAATTACTGTGCCTATCATTTCAACTTGTGTGGAATATCCATTTGGAAGCTGCACTGATATGGTAGAGGATAATTTTCTAAGGTTTGATAGTGAATTTTTATCACAAACGATGTGATCACTTGCACCTGAGTCAATAATCCATGCATTTCTGGAAATTGAATTCATCAGACAATGAGATGTACCTGTGAAACCCTCAATTTTTCCAGAAGTGTCTAATTTCTTTATTGCTTCCACCATCTCTTGATATTGCTCAGGATTAACCGAGTTGCCTGCTGACTATCCTGTAACCTGAAAAACGGAAGAAAAATTTCCTTTTTCTTTCTCTCCAGGTTTCCCGTGGAGTTTCCAGCAATTTTCTTTAGTGTGATGTGGGCGCCTGCAATATTCACAATAAAGTTTCCCTTTGCCTTTGGGAAAAAAAAATTTTCCAGGAAAATTGGGCCTATTTGTGGGCCGATCGACTTGGGCCAGCATCGGCCCAAAATAATTTTCAGCTCCAGGCCCAAATTCGGGCCCATCCGAAGAGTCTCCACGCGGCCCGAACGGCCCACCGTTCCCTTGGCGCCCTGGACCGTCAGATTTTCTGGCTCCCATGGGGAAATCATAGCCGTCCGATCCACCTATAAATGGTGGGGAATAAATCGCCGCCTCGCTAGGGTTCCTCGAGGAGTTAGGGTTTCCATCGAGGAACCCTAGCTCTCCTCCTCTGCCCCTCGGTCGGTTCTGCCTCTTTGCAACCAGAGCGGCTCCTTCTCTTCCGGGCATGCCTAGATCTGCCGTCTGTCGCTGATTTTCCTCTTGGATGGCGAGATGGTAGATCCGATTGAGGCTCGGCATCGGTTCCATTGTGAGGATTTGTGACCGAAACGCGAGGTAAGTGTCATTGAGGATGAGCGGAACCGACCGCCTTCTCCCTCTCTCGCATGGCTCTGTATTGTTGTAGGATGGGCTCCGGCCATTCGAATCTCTCCTCGGCCGCCTCGAGTTCATTCCACAGAGCCGCGAGTTTGTTGTAGACGGCTGCGATGCTCATATTTCCCTGTTTCAATTCAGATATCTGCTGGATTATTGTGAAAATTTTCACTTGATTGATTTTCCCGAACATTTCTTTAATATTCTCCCACATCTGCTTCGGGTCTTCCGTCGGAGGGAGAGCAGCCGCGACTTCGGATGAGACGCAATTTCCGATCCAAGTCCTTACGAGTCGGTTGCACCGTCTCCACAGTCGTGCCATCCTCTCGTCGATGGGGATCGAAATCGATCCGTCCAGAAATCCTTCCTTGTCCTTGGTCGCGAGTGCGCGTCGGAACTCGCGCGCCCAATCCGAGTAGTTATCGGCCCCGATTAACTCTCGGCTGATGAGCTTCAACTCCGGACCGTCGGCGTTCGTCGTATGGAGTGGGTCGCCGGGTTCCGGTCTGCCGCCAGCGCCAAAGATTTGAGTCGGAAAAAATCCGGGCCCGAGGTTTGGGTAAGGGATGCCCCCTGTTCCTGAGCCGGGTCCGAGATTTGGATAAGGGGTGCCCCCTGTTCCTGTGCCATCGGTTCCTGTGCCCTGATTTGGTTGCCCCGTATTCGGAAAGGTCGGGAATGAGTTTCCCGAACCAATTCCTGTTGCTCCGCCCGTCTGCTCAGGTCTGATGGCAGGATTTGCCCCTTCAACGGCTGGCGAACCCCCATTGGTCCCGACGTTGCCTTGGTAGCTTCCCGGCGATGATAAAAAAATCGGATACGGTATCCACTGGAATGGATGGCCCGCGAAAGGCTGCCCCAGACCAAACTGAGTCGGGAACTGTTGCCATGGCACGTTGGTTGTTTGAGGCTGAGCAGAATGGGTGACTGGATTGGTGGCGGACGATTCCTGGACTCCCTGCTCATCTGGTGAATCATGGATCGAGGTATGTTCCTGAGCCTTTTCCATGATGGTGGATCGTTTGGGTAATGAATAACTCCTGTGGCAACTCGATTTTGCGGGTGGAGTTCCACGGGCGAGAAGAAAGAAGTGCGGTATGTGGAGAAATGAAGAGAAAAAAAAGCTGAGTATTGTTTCTGTTTTGCGGGGGCAGCAACGGACAACAATTTTGACGAGAGCTATGCCGGGATCGGCGGGAGCTCGATACCATGTCGAGAAAGAAGATCTGAGAATTTCGTGTAAGACGAGAGGAAGAAAATTCTATCTTTCTCATTGATTGTATCTCAGTAACAATTACAATTGTATATAATCTACAATGTACGATTAATAAAGGAATTTAAGAATTTCCCTATTGTCTTCTATCCCAACTATCCAAAAATAAAATATTTGCATAATCAATTACATGCCTACGGATCAATCACTGATCCTACAGGATCTCATCTTCTAACAGGGTTGGCAATAAAGGGCCCAAATGAAGACAGATCATATGACAGTGCGAGTGATTGGAACTTATGGCACCGCAGCACTGGAATGTATAGCCGCAGGTAATATGATAGGCTTTATGAATTACTTGGGGTGATCAATGCCGAGAATGTTGCACTTTGGATTTAGTTTTATCATGCCTGGAGCTATTTTCAGCAAACCCATGTTAGAGCAAAGAGCGACTTTTATAGCTTCGGGGTTGCACTGGTTGACCTTTTGATGGGAATGTGAGCGTATGATGGAAATTGTCCTGACTGATGAGCAGATTCTGGTGGAGTGGGTCAAGCCTCATCTTTCGAAAAGGAAATAAAAAAGAATCGCGGACTTGCGATTGGAAGAGCGATATCCTCTGAAGGATGCTCTCAATGCAGCTGCACTCGCGTTCCTATGTCTCCAGGATCTGCCCAAACACTGGCCGTCGATGAACGAAGCCGTGGAAGCGTTGTAAAAAATCAATTGCGCTTGGTATGGGAAACTTTGGTGCCTAGACATTTGATCCCACCGGGCGATGTGGCACGGTCGCTCATTCTTTAATCATCATCTCCACTCGCTGCTGATTCATCATCTTTGTATAGATGCTGTTTGTCCAGGCGACCACTCTCCTTCTCCCATTTCAGGATTTAGATTTTGTAATGCAGTTAATGTATGGCGTGTTAGAAATTTCCTATAATATGGGCTTACATTAATTAATTGATTTCCTATTTTAAATAATCGGGTTAATGGATATTCCAATATGTGTTGAACCCTACAGTGATCTTATTAAATTGGGTATTGGCATCTATTGATAACGGGCCTAGTTGAGCAGCAAAGTGTAGGTAATTGTGTTTAACTGAAGCCCGTAATGGGAAGGGCCCAGTTGACACGCTGTTGAATAGAATTTACTATAGGATTTGCTAGGTCCCCTCTCTAGCCTATAAATAAGATAGTTTATACCTATCAGTTGCTTTGTCCCATTGAAAGCTGCTATATTGAAATAGGTCATAGAGAGGAAGATCTGGCATTCCAATAGATCCCTGATTATCAGAGTGATCTATTTTCTTCACTTGAAGCGATGGCTCAAACAGGTACGCTTTAATTCCGCTGTATTTAGTGATATCGGTGTTTTACAATCATATATGGATCCGTTTTTTTTTTTTTTGACTGATTAGTTGTTTATGTGAATAATATTCTACATGGCGTTCATGTAGTGAGTCCAAGGTCTCTCAGGTTGAGGGTTTTACATGCTTTGTCGACCATCCAGACGAGACACCGGATCAATTCTCAGGGAAAACATAATTTTGTTCTCGATAAGCTATTCGCCATGGCATTTCTTTGACACGGGCACTATCAATAATTGCTTTGTGCTAGTGTGATGCTATGAACAGGGTTCCAGGCACTTGTAAACTTCTACATAATTCAGTTGAGCAAATAAAAGTGAGATTTGCTGCAGAGGGGAACGTCGTTGATCCTGCGTGCGTGGGTCACGTCTATGAGTATATTTGATTGGTTGGCCAAATTGCACTTGTGTATGGGCTTCCTAGGACCTGTCGGGCTGGCGGTCCGGCCATGCTTCAATTTTAAGTTGGGGGTTTATTGAGGTCTAGTTCAGATAGAGATGGAGAAGCCGAAAATGTTGGATATTGATAAGAGAAATGATTGGGTATTGGATTTTAATTTATTGTGAGAATAATAATATATTTTGAATTATAAAAAATCAAATAATAATTATAAATTATGGTGAGATTTACTCATTCAAGAATTTGTCACTCAAACTAAGTTGTTATTTTTATAGTAATTCAAAAACCGATATGCTAGTAAAGTGCTATCTCTAATCTCTTGATGATTGTTGAATGATAAAAGAAGCAAATTATGTCCACTGTGTTTTCGAACCCTTTTTAAGTTTTTGTGTGTTGTGGAATTTTGTATGAGGATTACGAAAAAGTAAATCAGGCCCTATCAACCACTAAGCTCCTATTTGTTGTGAGGTTTCGTTTTGTACAAGAAATCTGAAAAAAAAAAAAAATGCAATGAATCACGGCTTAAGGATGTGCCCCTTGGTAGACTACAAAACTAACCAGAGAGAGAGCTGTGTAGATTTTACTAGGGGTGTGCAACCGAACCGGGTCAACCCGGTTCCCGGTTCGGCCCACCCGAAAAACAGGGTCGGGAATCGGTTCCCGTTGAAACCGGTCCGGGAACCGGTTCCCATAAATAAGACCCTGTTTTAACCGGTCCGGGAACCGGTTCCGAGGGATTACCCACCCGGAACCGGTTCGACCGGACCAGTTTTGGACCCGGTTGGAGAACCGGTTCACCCTTTTCCTCACCCTTATTTCTAATTTTATCCCCCCTCTCTCTCTCTCTCTCACGCACCCCTTGCTCGCAACCCTAATTTCGCCCTGCGTGCGTCTCCCCCTTCTCACCCGAAGCTTCGCCCCGCTCGCTCGCAACCCTAATTTCGCCATGCGTCTCCCCTTCTCGCCCGAAGCTTCGCCCGCTCGCTCGCAACCCTAATTTCGCCCCGTCTCCCCCTTCTCCCTCGAAGCTCAACCCTAATTTCTGCCTTGCGTCTCCCCCTTCTCCCCCGAAGCTCAACCCTAATTTCTGCCCTGCGTCTCCCCCTTCTCGCCCGAAGCTTCTACCCTGCTCGCCCGCGCCACCACTTCCGCAGCTCGCCCGCGCCACAGCTCTGCAACTCGCTCGCGCCACCACTTCCGCAGCTCGCCCGCGCCACCGCTTCTGCCCTGCACACGGTAATGTCCTCGCTGTTTGCGTTTTTTTGTCGCCGTTTTTGTGGACACTTCAGGATTTGGTTTTTTCTACTTCGTGCGGAATTTGTGCAATTTGAAGTTGTCGGTGTCTGTAGTTTTTTTTTTTTTCTGCCCTACACACGGTAATGTCCTCCCTGTTTGCGTATTCTTGTCACCGTTTTCTTTGTCCTCAAATTGATTAATCAAATTTTGACTATCATCCGATGAGGCGAGATCTCTTTGTACCAATGATATGTTCGATTATGAGCGATCGGGGCTGGGATGAATCAGAAATCAAGTTGAAAGGGTTGCTTGCATGATTGAAGATCAATTATAGCATGTTACATGTGGTCTGTGATTTTTGTGGTTCAGCGAACCTGTCTTGGTTTTGGCCTGTATTGAGCTAGTAGACTTCATTACTTCAAGAAATAATAAAACAGATAATTGATCTCCTCATCCTAAGCTTCGATTTGATATATTATATGTTATGAATAGACTTCATTTGCTAGCTCCAATTGACCCCCAATCATTTAGTCCAGATCCATAAAACTGATTAAAAAAGGTGAAGTTTCTCTGTTTTTTACTAACCTTTGATGCATTCCGAAATTTTACAAAATTCTGTGGTTCGACTTTAGGGAATTTCTACGATGTTGTGGAAAACATACAGATATACATCATATTAAAATTTCGGATGAAATTGATGTGTGAGTATCTTCCTCTATTTGTGCATATTTTGATTGAGTTATGTTATGTTAGATAAATATCTCATAAAGCCTATAAATAATATACAAAAATTCCTCAAAATTAAATTTTGTGCATTATTTTGATCTTTAAGAATCTCTAATCTAAATTCATTCTGAGAGTGTCTTTATTCATGCATCTTACCATCTTATTTGAAAAGTCAAGCTTGATGTCATTCACCTAACTTTTAAAAATTGTCAATTTGTTAGCCCGGAATCATCTCGGGCACCCGACTTGACAATTTTCGAGATTTAATAGTCGAGGTGCCAGATTTTGTTATGTTGAGAGATTTGATTTACTAATCCTAATGTTAATTTTTTTTTTCCAGTTTTCAATCAATGGATCAAGGCAAAGACATATCAATGGAAGTGGAGGGACATAATGAAATGAATCCACTCATGGAATTACCATTCCATGGATCTGATGAAGTGGAATCTGCAACCATTGGCGCAACTAACAAGGTGAGGGTACCTGACTCTCGTCCTTCTTCGGGTAAAAAGCGAGCTAATCAATCAGATTGCTGGGATCATTTTTCGAGAGTTATAGATGAGAAAACACAGAAAACAGTTAAGGTGAAGTGCATTCATTGCGGGATGGATTATGTGTATAATGTTGATCATGGAACCTCTACTATGTGGAAGCACTTGAGAAAGTGCAAAAAGTATCCTCGTTCAGATAAAAAGCAAATGTTGTTTGCATCACGTGACAGAGATGTGGTTGGCGAGGTAGGGGAAAATACTACTAGTAGTGGTAGTGTCTTAACAACATGGAAATTTGATCAAGAACGTTGTAGGCATATGCTTGCTCAAATGATTATTGTTGATGAACAACCATTTTCCATGGTTGAGCGTGTTGGTTTTCGCAATTTTGTTACTGAACTGCAACCTCTTTTCCATCATCTTTTACGATTTACAGTGGCAAGAGATTGTATGAAGTTATATCTAAGTGAGAGGACTTGTTTGAAAGCTTACTTTGGTAAGCTTAAATCTAGGATTGCACTCACAACGGATATGTGGAGTTCCATTCAAAACTTGAACTATTTGTGTCTTACTGCACATTATATTGATGAAAATTGGCAGTTGCAAAAAGAATAATCAATTTTGTGATGATGCATAGTCACAAGGGTAAGGAAATTGGTAAAATGGTGGAGAAATGCATTCATGATTGGGGAATAGAAAAGAAGGTGTCTACAATAACAGTGGATAATGCAAGTTCAAATGATGTGGCCGTTAGTTATTTGAAAGAACAATTTTCAGACAGAGGATTTTTGATTTTGAATGGCGATGCTTTACATATGAGATGCACTGCTCATATACTTAACTTGATCGTAAGAGACGGATTGAATGAGGTGCGTGATTCTATTGCACGCATCCGAAGCATAGTTAGATATGTCGGGAGTTCTCCAGCGAGCTAAGACATTCCAAGCTTGCATTGAGATTGAGAGGATTGCATACAAGGGTTCGGTCTGTCTTGATGTTGCCACTAGATGGAACTCTACTTACATGATGTTAGACACTACCATAAAGTTCAGGAAAGCTTTCAAAAGAATGACAGATGAAGATTTAACTTTGTTAAGGGAAATTGACAATGATCCTCCTGAAGATGAAGATTGGGAAAATGCCATCATTCTTTCTAAATTTCTGAAACGGTTTTATGATACAACCAAAAGGATGTCGGGTAGTTCATATGTTACTTCCAATGAATATTTTGAGGGGATAGCTATGTTGTACAAGTATTTGAATAATGCGACGAATTCTTTAGACCCAAAGCTTCAAGCTATGGGTTTAAAAATGAAAGAGAAGTTTGACAAGTATTATGGGAGTTTGGATAAAGTTAATATGATGGCATTGATTGCAGTTGTATTGGATCCTACAAAGAAGTTGAACTTTGTAAAGTTCTGTTTTGAACAAATCTATGATGATGAAGCAAAAATTGATGAGATGCATGATAAAGTGAAGGTCGCCTTGGAGAAGTTGTATAAATCTTATGAGCGATCTTTTGTTGGCTCTTCTAGTGAAGAAAAATTTGGTGATTCAAGTGTGAGTCATGGTAGTAGTGCTTCCACTATTGATATTGATATTGATGAGAATGATTGTGAAATCGATACTTGGCACAAAAGCTATCTCCATGCAAAGAAAAAAGTGTTGGATGAAAACAAATCTGAGCTTGATCGGTATCTTGAAGCTGAAAGTGAAGATATCCTTAAAATTGATCTTTTGATGTGGTGGAAGAGTACTTTTGGGTCAAAGTATAAAATCTTATCTTTGATGGCTCGAGATGTTTTGTCTATTCCCGTGACTACCGTTGCTTCGTAGTCGGCTTTTAGTACATCGGGACGTGTACTTGATGGCTTTCGAAGTTCTTTGACTCCTAGAGTGGTGGAAGGTTTAATTTGTACTCAAGATTGGTTGAGAGCTGTTCGCATGCCAATTAATGTTGAAGAGTGCATCGAGAATGCGGAACAATTTGAGGCGGGTAAGTTATATATATATATATATATATATATATATATATATATATATATATATATATTTTCTTTTTATCTTGTAATTCATTCACATAACTATTTATTAAGTAAATGCCTTATTTAATCTCTCTCTTTTTTTTTTTTAATATAGATTTGGATTGTCTTACCAAGGACATTGTCATTGGAGAATAAACTTCATTTTGTGGAAACTCCGACTTTGTGGTAAGTAAATAGACTTTATTTGTGTTTGATTTCTCTTTGGAATGTCGGTGAGAAAGGAACTTGATGTCATTGATGCTCGTGTTTTGCTACCACCAATGGTAAGTTATTGCACATCTTTCTTTTGAGAAAACAAATGCCTCAAGTTGTTGCATTCTATTTTTTTCTGGTTTCAGCAGTTGATGTATGCCATTGTTGGCATTGTTGCAGCTTAAATATCATGGAAGTGGTCGAGATGCGATGATTGGTCCGTTGATGGGGCATTGGAACACGATCAATTCTTCTTTTTGCCTTTTCTTTTCAGCAAATGATCAAGGGAGTTAAGAGTGGATACTTGTGATGTGATAAAATACTCTTTCTTTTCATTTTCTAGTGATGTTATGAGGTACAAATTATTTGCTACAACGTTGGATGTGCTTATGCTAATTGATATGAATGTTAAACATTTTATTTTAAATATGAGTGCTGTACATTAATTTTTGCAAAACAGGTTCCAATAAAAACAGGGTTGACCCTGTTCCCGGACCGAAAAAACAGGGTGGGTCGGGAACAGGGTCCAAGGTAAACAGGGTAGGGAACAGGGTTCAAAAAAAGAGAACCGGTTATAACAGGGTCGGGAACAGGGTCCAGGTCTAGACCCTACCCACCCTGGACCCGATCACCCCTAGATTTTACGAGGACAAGTTAACATCTTTTATTTTTCGAAAATCTAACTGGGAACGGAAAGAGACCACCAAATTTTGTAACGTATGAAGAGAGGAAAGGAGTATGACCGAATTCAAAGGGCTGTGTTGCTGGTCTTCGAAATTTCACATGACGATCATCATCATCATACAAAAGGAAGGGAGAAAAAGATTCCCAAAAAAGGTCCAAAAAAAGTAATGGATAAGGATCTATCTGTCAAGCCAGATAGCTCGGGATCTTTCTCTGGCGAAGTGGGGGTGCTTCCCCGTTTCTCTTTACATCATTAAAAGAAAAAAAAAAAAATGAACGTAGAATTTCTGATCTCCACTTGCTCTGGATGGGCAGAGTCAACAATAGTGAGTCCAGAATTCCAGTCAAATTAGTCATTTTCTTCCATTCTTTTCCATTTGTTTATAGTTTCTTTTTAAAAGTATCCCGAATCTTGACCCATCCACATTCGAATATTAGTGAGCATAATGTCACGCATGCAATTGCTGTGATTTTTTATTGTAATATAAAGAAAGCGATAATATATTTAAATTATTATCAGATACATCTAGATAGAATTCAAGCTTTGTTTATGATGTATTTTTGTCGAAATTTAGAAACTAGTCTGGACTTTGAGATAGTTTTAGGATTTTTGCATTTACTTGAGATCTCCTTGAGTGCTACTACTTATGTAACTTTATTAAATGTTAAAGGAATTTAGTATGTAAAATAACTCTTAAGGGGGAGCTACGAAAAATAGGAATCCGACTGTACATGTGAATAATCATGACTGAGCTGATGGATTGTGAAAAGCAGTCAAAAGCCATATAAAATTAGCCACTGTTTGGTAACCATCGAAACAGTGCCTGATTTTGATTTTTTGTTCCCAGAATTAATTTGGGGACATAATCGCGTTTGGTAAAATTATTGTTCCCGGGAACAAATTTGTTACGGAATCGAGTTTTGGACAAGAATTGAGAATTAAAAAAAAAAAAAATGTGATTCTTCATCTGAGAATCAAGAAAAGAATCAAAATAGTGAAAACTCTTCTTTCCTTCTACCATCCCGCGACCGCCGTCCACCACCGCCCACCGCCGGTCACCGTCTACCGGTCCAGCGAGCTCGCCGGAGGCTCGCCAAGCCAAGGCGAGGTCTGGCGAGCTCGCCGGAGGCGAGCCCAGCCACCGACGAGCTCACCGGAGGCAAGCCCAGCCACTGGCGAGGCTCGGCCTTGAGAGATTTGATGAGGTTGAGCCTCGTCGGTGGACGAGGGCCTCGCCTCGTCGGCCGGGCAAGGCCGAGCCTCGGCGGGGCTGGGCCAGCGAGGCTCACCCAGCCCCGCCGGTGGCTAGGCGAGCCTTCCCAACCCCGCCAATGGCCAGGCAGGCCTCGCCCAGCTGCTGGCGAGACTCGGCTGACAAGGGCCGGCCTCGCCGAGGGCCGGCGACGCTCCAGTGAGGTCACCGACCCTCATCTGGCCGGTCGCTAATTCGGCAACCAGCCACAAGAAGAAGAAGAAGAATATGAGAAAAAGGAAAAAGAAAAGAAAATAAAAAGTAAAAGAAAAAAAGTAAAAAAAAAATTATTTAAAAATTAAAAGAAATTGATTTGGAACATAATCAATGAACACGGTATCAAACGTAATTCTATTCCAGAATCGGAAATTTTAGATAGTTACCAAATGCCTTCTTTTACTCAGAATCAGTTCCCGAGAACAGAATAAAAACTAATCATTTCTTATCAGAATCAGTTTTCAGGAACAGAATCATCATCAAACGCGCACTTAGTATTTGCCCCTGCACGTGGGGCCCATCCCATCACTATCATGAAGAGAAAACATAAGCTAAGGATCTTTTCTTTTGTCTCCTTTCAGATGCAAAAATATACAATAGTGGGGCCAATCCACGAAACTTTCAAAGCTATGACATACCTAAAAGAATTTCATTAGGAAGTTATTGTAAGAAACTGACAACATTTTTTAAGTTTTAGCTGAAAACAACAGATGAATTGAATTTTTTTTGCCATTCGGTAAAGAAAATCTGATTTGATTTTCTTAAATAAACATACATTATTAGAGTGTTAATGACTTACGTATAAACAGTCGAGAAACCGAGTATAGGCACCAAGGTATTGAGTCCAATCTCGGTAGACCCCGATGTGGGCGCTAAGGCCTTGACTCTAGCTTCGATGTACCCAAAGTGTGGTGCTTTGACTTGAGCCCAACCTTAATGGATCTAGGCTCAAGTGTTAGAGATAAGGCATGAGCATCAGGGTCTCGTACTTGACCTTCGTCGACCTAGTTCAAGGTGCCAAGGAGTCGAGCAATAGTAATATTTCCTGGGCTCAAGCATGGCTTTGGTGTCCCAAACCCACTTTGTGGACTAGAGCCCAGGCATGAGGTTTCCTGGCCCAACTTCTTTGGATCCAAGCTTAGCCTTGATGGACCCTAGCAAGGGACCATTGTCAACGGCTGGGTTCCCATGTCTAAATGTAGAATTTCTAGTCCAAACGTCAAATGATGGAAGAATTCAAGCACAAAACGACACATTTTGTATACCATTTCATGAATTTTTGAATTTTTTTCCTTTTCTTGGTTTTTTTTATAATTATTTTCTCTATTTTTCTTCTTCTGTGTATTGTACATCTTTAGCAGTGTCCCTCTGGCCAGCTAAGGCTGCCATTGATTGTTTGGACCTCAAAAGGATAATAAATTTATAACTTTTTGGACAATTTTCTCAATTTGTTCATATGTTTGATGCCTCTAAGCTTACAACTTGAGAAGGCATTGCACTTGATTCTTAAAATAGGTTATTAGAACAATTTTATATACGTTAATTTTGTATTGGCTGCGTGACGTATTTTCTTAATTGAATGGCATCCTATGTATTGAGAAGTACTCTTTCAAGATAAAGAAAAGTGGGTAAAAACAAACAACGTTACTAGAAAATGTATATCCACTCATTTAATAGAAATAAAAATATGTCTCCAGGACCTGCTCTTACTAGACAGTTTGTGGACGAAAAAGATCCATTATGCATTCTCAAAGTTTATACATCTCTTCGAGTGTTCGCGAAAATATCATTTCAATGCAAATGCTTTTTAAGCGAAGAGAAAAAAACATTTGCAATTATTGCATATACTGCTTTGACTCCATATACTGTCATCGGCTGTGTTTCTCCACGTCATCGATAGTGTCAGTACCCAGTAAGCCGTTCTTTCACAGCAATAAGATTGTGCTAAAAATCCAAAACAATGAAATACAAAGTTAACTCGCGAAATTATATAACGAATTCTCGCTGGACACTTGTTAACCATGGGAGTCATTTACAAACCCTGAATCAATGCCCGCACCAAGAACAGCTTCGGATCAGACAGCTGCCGAATTGGTTCCCACTACTTCCGAACCTGCTCCTACAACCCTAGCTCCTGTTCGGAGATCTATCCGTGTGTCTAGACCCTCAACACGACTTTGGGATTTCACCACTTATCATAGGGTACAATATCCCATCCAGAATCACATTGGCTATGAGAAGTTATCTTCTAGTTTTGTTGGTTTTTTTATATGTTCTTGAAGAGACCACATAACCTAATAGTTTTAAGGAAGCCAGCAAGCAGCCCATATGGGTTGAAGCCATGAAAGATGAGCTACAGGCACTTGAAAGGAATAATACTTGGGATGTAATTAGCTTGCCCGATGGAAAGCGCATTGTTGGGTGTCACTAGATTTATAAAGTTAAATATAATAGTGATGGCTCGGTAGAGAGGTACAAAGCCAGGTTGGTTGCTAAGGGATACACCCAGACTTATGGTATTGATTACAAGGAAACTTTTGCTCCTGTTGTAAAAATGAATACCGTCAGGGTTCTTTGTCGGGTGCAGTCAATTGGGGGTGGCCTCTATTTCAAATGGACGTGAAAAATGCATTCTCTCATGGTGATCTCAAAGAAGAAGTTTACATGGATCTTCCGCTTGGGCACCACTTACAAAGAGAAGAAGGGATGGTGTGTAGACTCAGGAAGTCTATATATGGACTCGAACAATCCCCCCGAGCTTGGTATGGAAAACTTAGCACCTCTCTTCTTAAGTTTGGATACAATCGAGGAGCAGCAGATTCCTCTATGTTTACCAAGGCTGATGAATATGGTCTTGTGGTACTACTTGTATATGTCGACGACATTGTCATAATTGGGAGTAATCAGTCAAGGATTGATGCACTCAAAACTCAATTGCGCCAGGAGTTCAATATTAAAGATCTTGGACATCTAAAATATTTCTTGGATATTGAGATGGCAAATCCTAGCAAAGGCTTGTTCCTTTCAGAGCGAAAATATGTTTTGGATCTATTGAAGGAGACTAGCAAGATAGATGCAAAACCAGCTAGTGTTCCTATGGATTATAGCAAGAAAATGGTTTCAAATGACCTTCCATTGCAAGATGTGGGTCAATTCCAACGTCTTGTTGGCAAACTAATCTCCTTAACTAATACTAGACTTGATATTACATGTGCAATTAGTTTCGTGAGTCAATTCATGCAAAATCCTACACAAGGACATATGTGTTTAGTTGACTATCTATTGAGGTACTTGGAGGCCACACCAGGGAGAGGTTTATTGATGAAGAACAATGGTCATACAGAAATAGTTAGATATACCGATGTAGACTGGGCTGGAAGCCCTCATGACCGAAAGTCCACCTTTGGATTCTGTATGTTCGTAGGAGGTAACGTTGTCACATGGAAAAGTAAGAAACAATCCGTGGTTGCCCGGTCAAGTGTTGAAGCAGAGTATCGAGCAATGGCATTTGCTACTAGTGAAATCATTTGGCTACGATTGCTACTTCAGGAATCGAGTTATAGGCCTTCAAATTCACCTATAAGATTATTTTGTGATGACCAAGCTGCTACTCACATCTCCTCGAACCTTGTGTTTCATGAAAGGACTAAACACATTAAGGTGGACTGCCATTTCATACGGGAAAAGGTTCAAGACAAAACCATTGAGACAACTTATATCCAGAATGGAGAACAAATGGCGAATGTGTTCACCAATGCTCTTCCTAAGGGGCCATTTCAAGAGATAGTGAGCAAGTTAGATAGTGAGCAAGTTGACTTCCGATGATATCTTTGGTCCAACTTGAGGGGGAGTGTTGGCGTGATCAGTGCCTGTCCTTCTATTTGGGAAGAAATTATTTAGATTTGTTTGATCTGGGAAGAAATTATGTAGATTCGTTTTGATTTATGTAATTTTGTAAATTGACTTATTTTTTCATTATCTTTCTTTCCTATACTTCATCAATAAAATAACAGTCCCTCTCTCAAAGACAACATGAAAAAAAGAAAACTTTAAGAGAGAATTACCCAAAAACATAGGCACATTACTGAACCTTGTTGAATCGTGTCTTCTTATTTAATTTCTTCACATGTCATTCTCCTTCACTTGGAAAAGCTCAATTCCATTGAGTTATATGGACCTCAGCTAGTAAAAATATTCGACCTCAAGTTCCACAGTGCTAAACAATGATCATTTGGCTCCGTGCTATCAACTCAGAATCTTCGTGATGATTTACATGCATATCCAGTCCTAGAATATTTCCAAATTAAACATTATCTTTGTTTCCTTGAAAGGGACGTGATATCACAAAATAATGTTTTGGCGACAAAGTATTTTCCTTTGCAACTTTAACAACTACCCTTGTTTTTCTTAAGACGTTTTCTTTTCATGCAAAACGATAGTGCTAAATGTTGCGATAAGGCGAGCGATCGAACAAAAATATAAACGGAAGAATAAAATAAATCAGATATCAGATTTACGTGGTTCGGTCGTAAAGACATACATTCACGGGGAAAGCAATGACGAATTTCACTATAGATCAAACGATACAAGGAGATTACACACTCGGGTCACTTAAACACTCTCTCGCTGTTTCCTAAGCCTCAATTACACCCAATAATGCACGCACTGTTTAGCCCAGAAATTCCTCAAGAAATAATTACACGCAAATCTTACTACAAAATTCAATTGGCTTGAACACTAAATATAAGTAAGACCCTTGCTCTTTTGCTGACTTTTCATAGGATTTTGTTTCCTATCTTAAACGATTTTATCCAAAATATATATCTATATGTTTTAAACAAAATCCAAATCAAAGTGAAAGTTGGACTTTCCTATTTTAGTGGTCAAATCCTCCAATGCAGGTTGGAATTTTGGAGAGTTGATCTTTGGATATTCTTTACTCGATTTCAAATATCCGCAACATATCCAATTCGGAATATTCGGAATTTCGCATTGGACTTAAATTTGAGATATATTTTAACACTAAACATTAAAAAAAAAAAAAATGATACGGCAAGTGCATGCGTAAAACGATAAGACGGATTCTTGACGATAAAATCAGGCTCGTTGGCAGGGACCAACCAAACACTACTGCATTTTCCTTTCAAAATAGAATAAAGAAGTGAAAGGAGAATGAACAGAATCTGGCGGCATCAGGTACTGCCTGCTTTGAGCAAATTTGACTAGGAGGACCGTTGGCCTAGGGACATGGAGATTGAAAGTGGAGATTGAGATTATACTCTTACCTACCAAAAACGCCTCCACTGACCATACGTGAGTTGAGTTCTCATGTAACTACTATAACAGAGATGAGAACAAGAAAAATTGGAATAAATGCGTTAAAAGTCATAAAACTTATCGCGAAAATACAATTGAGTCATAAACCTTCTAAAAGTACAATTAAATCTTAAGATTTGTCAAAATGATTCACTCAAGTCTTTCAATTAATTATACTTTTTGAAAATTTTAAAATTTAATCGTATTTTTATGATAAGTTTTAAAATTTGATTACATTTTCGTAATAAGTTTTAAGATCCAGTCGTATTTTGTTTATACTTTCGTAATAAATTTTAGGATCCAGTCGTATTTTTGTGATAGGTTCTAGGATTTTTAATCTACTAATCTTAGAGAACTTGAGGACGAAGAGGCTAACATGACTAGTCACCTGACCTTCCAACATCCGAAAATATCGGACTAGCGACTCTGCCAAAAGGTGAGGCAGCAAACGATGAGAACGGAGTACAAGGATGATTTTGGCATCTTCGCGGGGAAGAGGGGACGTGAAAGAGAAGTCGCTGAGGGGAGAATCCCGAGTCCAAGCTTCTTGTAATGGGGGACAGAAGGGGATGCAGACGCCAGATGCGTAATTGGCGGGTCTAGATCTTTTGGGGCCCTCGTCAAGTCTCCACCGTCCCTTAAGATCGGGAAAAGGAATTCTAAATCATATTTCCAGACATATTAAATCTCTTATCAAACGCCAATTTCTCCACCTTTTTCCATACTTATTATTGCGAATGAGATTCGAGCGGTTACACATTTTTGGTGCGCTAATCAATCAAATATCAACTAACCATTTCCCTTCAAAATGATTTTTACCGGAAAGAATTTTCATATCATGAAATTTTATACAAAACAAACACACCCATTATTGAATATAATCTGAGTTGGCAATAAATTCGGCATTTTTTGGAAAGTTTTTGCTGCACAAGCAAACAACATCAGCAAAAATCACATGACATAACACTTTGCTTAATGGAAGCACCTTGTTTAGCCCTATGTAAAATGTAGAGATATTTAGGGCGCGTTTGATAACGTTTCTGTTCCGAGGAATAATTTTTTAAAATAAATAGTTTTTTTATTTTTTTTTTCAAGGAACAATTTTTGAGTATAAGAATGCGTTTGGTAATTGCAAAAAATTCCTACTCCAGAAATAGAAACGCGTTTAGTAAACTTTTATATTTTTTTATTTCTTTTAATTTTAATATTTTTATTATATTTTTCCTTTTTCTTTTTCCCTTTGGCCAGTCACCAGCCATGGCTGGGCAACATTCGACGAGCTCGCCGGAGCCTCGTCAAGCCAAGGCAAGGCTCAGCGAGCTCGCTAGAGGCTAGCCTGGCCCCATTGAGGCCGAGCCTCGCCCTCGCCGGTGGCCTGGCGAGATCACCGCTAGCCAAGCAAGCCTCCCCAAGCCACTGGCAAGGCTCAACCTCGTGCCGACTGGGGAGGTCAAGCCTCATGCAGCCACGGCGAGCCACGGCAAGGCTCGAGCCAATGAGCCTCGCCATGGCTTGGCCTCTCCGGGGGCCAGCGACACTCCGGCAAGGTTGCCAGCCCTCATCTGGCTAGTCACCGGTGCCAACCATGGCCAAGGCCGGTGATTGGCAAAAGGAAGAAGAAGAAAAAGAAGAAAAGAAGAAGAAAAAAAAAGAGAAAAAAGAAGAAGAAAAGAAAGGTGTTTCTCGGAAGTGTTTCCGGGAATAAGAAACAAGTTTTTTCTACTTCTTATTTCTATTATAAATCTGTTCCCGTGAACAAAAGTGTAAATAAACGTGTTTCTATTATTTTTTTGTTCCTCAGAACAAAATAACAAAAATTTGCGTTCCGAAGAACAGAAACATTTTTAAACAAACACACCCTTAAATTCATCACTTGATTAAAATGAGCGAAAGTTTAGGTACTTACAATATCATGATCCTTTTTCTTATGAGATATCAAAATCTTTCAAATCAACTAATAGTTCACATATACACGATAAACATAGGTTACTCGAAGTGGGAGATTTGGTGATTAAACATAATGCTTGTTATTTCCAAATCAAACGCTTAATCGTCCAGCAACTCTAATGAACTTTCCCCTTTTGTTCCTTATTTTTCAAACCTCAAACGGAGAGCCGCGTCTCCCCTGTGACCATGAGAAATGGCGGGCGCGGCTTTTTATTGATTAGGTTCGATAAACAATCAGGATCATCATTGTAAATTGCCACTTCATATCAAAAGATTCCCCGATTGAGATTTTTATATTGAACACTTTCTTCACTTTATCGTCTTGTGGGACTGAGATTTTATGTCTGTTTTGGGAGGCTCCATACGTGGGAATGATCTTGATTGTACGTACTGGCCTTTCCATTTCTATATTTCGTATTATGGGGGGTGACTTTCCGTACTACCAAAAGTGATAACGTCCGCCATTATGGGGGCATCACTAAAACAATAATGGCCCTCATTTTCTGCCATCCTTGATTCTCCGGTCGCAAGCTCTAGACAATACGTTTTTACGCACTTGAGCGAATGCCGCTTCGACAAAAAGTCACGAAATGTCCTGGATAGCCAATTAAGTGTGAATTGATATTACGTGCGAAACCTTATATGCACATGTGGTTGTCAAGTTTCAAATCTTTAGAACATAACTCCTTACAAAATATTCTGTTCACATATTTCAATTTCTCCTCAATAAGCTTGTCATTTCGCTCTTTGGACAAGAGCGGATTTTCAATAACGGGTCATTACTTTAACAAGTAAGATAAATATAGAGATTTCATAGATTTTAAGTAGGCAAGAAAGAGTCCCAATGATGGCAGGTCACACGTGACAGACACAGGTTATTGGAACTAATGGCAATGCAGCGCCTAGGTACATAGCAATGTGTAATATAAAGGGCTTTGTGAATTGATTGGGCTGCTCCTTGCCAAGATTATTGAGTATTGGGCTTAGTTTGATCATGCCTGAAGACGTGTTTAGCAAACTCACGTTAGAGTATAGCATTGTTCTGGTTGAACAGGTCATTCGTATGTGAAGAGCGATGTTTGTAGCTTCAAGGTTGTATTAGTGGAACTTTTCGCGATGATGTGAGCATATGATGCAAATCGTCCAACTGATTAGCAAATTTCGGTGGAATGGATCAAGCCTCATTTTTCGAAAAGGAAATTGACAAGAGCCATAAACTTGCAGTTGGAAGGGTGATATTCGAAGAAGGACGAGCGGCCATGGCCGAAAAAGTTTGCCAAGTGGGATCAGTCAGAGGAAAGGTTCAATGAATATAGAGACTCCCCACGTTCCACGTGGAGAATGGTTTGGATGTTGCCAAGCCATCTAGACAAGAACTGTCGAATTCTTGGAGAAACATTTTACACCTTTTCTCGATATGTATCCGGCCCGGCAATTCTTAACACGCTTTGCCAATATTGCTCTGTACAATAGTGCGATACTATTGACGCGAAGCATTAGATATTGTAACTTCGTAGAGCAGAGAGAGCTGGTTATCGCAGAAAGGAAGACAGTTGAGCTGTAGAGGCAACAACTCCTCATGCATGTGGATCTGACGAGGATTGTTGTAGCACTTTTGGGAGTCCGTTGGGTACTGCACATCTCACTTCATCATGAATGAGCAAGTGTCATGTCCATGGGTCCATTAAAAAACTTATGTGTGAACTAGCTCGGCCATTTGGATTTGCATGTTGGCCTACGTTGGACTAGCCCGTCCATGCATGATGTTCAAAATTTGGCCCTAGCCGCCACCATATCATAAACCTTTCCGTTCAAGTTCGTGTTTGGCTGCTCCTGTAGGCTAACCAAATAAAAGAGAGCCTGTACCGGCCATCGAAATGTAAATGACATCAACTTATAAGAGGATTTAGGAAATTATTATAGAACCATATCTTTTTTGGTCGATATTGTAGAACCATATGCACGCTGGGGACTCCAAACACTTAAACCTTGGGCATAAAAACTATAACTACAAAAGACATCCTGATGGGACCGAACATTATTAAATATGGAAGAAGTATTTAAAAAGTTATAAATTGATTGTATTTTCAATTTAGTTCTAAACCTTTTAATTGTATAAATTTAGTTTTAAACATATTAATAATTTTCCAACTGAGTTCCTAAGGTCAATTTTGATTGGAAATCGTTGACATTGATATTGGCTGTCTTATGTGACATCGTCAGCACTTACGTGAATAGTTTTTACTAATATTTCAATAATATTTTAAAATTTTTATGATTTTTCTATCTTTTTTCTTTCATTTCTTTACTTTACTTTTTATTTGCTATTGGCCAAGACGCCCTTGCCAGGCATGGCGAGGGCATTGTAGCCCTTGTTGGCTTTGGGCGATCACTAGGTGAGGGCTCATGGAACCTCACTATGGCTGGTGAGGTATGGTGGCACTCACCAAATCTAGGCCAGGTGAGGGCCGCCGGCAAGGTCCGGCTGGCACACCCTCAGTCTAAAAAAAAGTTAAGAAAAAATAAAAATTCTGAAATTATTAAAAATATTTAAGTTAATACCGGTGGTGTTATGTAGGATGGCTGACATCCACCATAGTAATTTTTGACTAAACTCTATATGATAGATTCAATTGTCAAAATGTAAAAAGATTTATGATTAAATTGGCACAATAAAAAAACTTATGATTGAATTGACATAACTACAATAAATTTAAAATATTTAATATCTATTTCCTCTTTGAATATGGGTGATCAGGATCTGATTCAAAAGGTTCTCATCATTAACAATCTCATCCCCACCAGCGACTGTCCTATATAATACTCCTACAGAGAAAGACATTCCTCGTCCAGTCCTAGTGAAAGGAAAGCCTCCAAAGCTGTCCAATCATAAATATATAATTTTTTTTTTTTTTTTTTTCTCGTGAAGGCGTACGTTTCCCATCATTGTCGCTACTCAGAAAGAAGGCACCCAACATCGTTGAACGCGGCAAAAGATCGGGCATCGTTTCATGTTTGATAATTGGAACGCTGATGTTGCGGCGGTCTGTGTGAATGTGAATATACTGAGAGAAGTAAATGACAATGTTGCCCAAAAGAGGAAAAAACAAAATTAATGACAATATTATCAAGAGAAACGGAGAGATCACTGCTAAGCTAAAAAGTTTGGGTACTTTTGGAAAAAACTTGTTCTGATGGTCTAGTGTGTTTTCACCGTTGTCTTGTTTTTCCGAAATGGACCAACATGAAAAAAATGCATCTCGTATATGCACCAAAATGAGTTAACAGAATTGTGAGAAATTCTTCCTCTGTGCACGTGTGCATGTCTCTCGCTGTCCATTCCACTCCAAAATTGGAAATGAAAAACTAAAGCTTTATTCCTTTCACTTCTCGACGACAGACAATAACTATTGCTAGCAAAGAAACGGATAGGGAAGGCAAGATTAGTGGGATTTTAGGGTCACTTGAACTTAATTCATCTGCAGAAACTTTATGGCCCATTTTCCAACTTCATTGATCTTCCGCTTACAAGCACTGACCAATGCTGTCTATATGCTTGCGCGAACATTGGTCCGGCAAAACAAGGCAAAATGTTCACCGTTATTATTGATCAGGTTGTATTCACCAAAACCCTTGCCCTCATCTTGCAAGCCTTGTTTGCCTCCTCTTGCAGTGATTTGGTATGGGGTAAGGTCGTGCAAGCCCCCCATCTCGTCAAGATAAGCCCCAATAGTAGCCACCCATATCCATACAAGTTGGGGGAAAATTATTCTTCATCTTGATATGTACTGGCCATGGCATTTCCTTGACACATGCACTGTCGATAATTGCTTTATGCTAAAGTGATACTAAGAAGAGGATACATATACTTGTGAATTTACACATTTTAGCTGAGCAAATGAAGTTAGTTTTGCCGCAAAAAGGAAGGTAGCTGATCCTGTGTTTCATGGGCGTCATGCGCACGAGTGTATTGGATTGGCTGGGCCAGAAAGAATTGTGTGTATGGTTTAGCTAGGCCAGTTGATTTTCTTCATTGGACCATGTAGGGCTTGTGGCCCGTTCATGCCTCATTTTAAAAGAGTGAGCCACTATGATTGGGCCGAAACCCCCTCCCCCAGCCCCAAAGTGTAAGAGAGTCTCCTGGTGAGCGGTTCGAGCCCCACTCAACGATCGAGTTTAGCATATGGGAAAATCCAGGAAACGAAGGAATTAGAGGCATGCAGCATTATTATTGGGGGATGCTGTTCACGGTGAAGAAAACACCGTGCAGCGATGTTGGCGAGTGTGGAAAAAGAGAACAAGGAGAGAAAAAAATAAGGACTCTCTCTCTCTCTCTCAAAAAAGAGAACAAGAACAAGGAGAGAGAAAAATAAGGATTCTCTCTCTCTCTCTCTCGTTTTTGCATGCATGTGGGGGAGAGAGACATTTCTCATAAATACTGGGAAACATGTCCCTAATATGTTAGATATCTATAACTTGATTGGTGAAATAATATCACTTTTTAAATAAATATAATTTATTTTTTATCGCTTTATAGAGAAAATATTTTGTTGAGAATGAACAAGATATTGGAGAATTCTCCATACATAGAATCACAATTATTGATATGGACCCTTTTGCATGGAGAACCATTTGCTATGATAGAATTAGGAAAAGATAAATCACCGAGGTTGATTGATGGTGAAGTGTTTTATCTTGTTACTGCTCAAGGAGAGAGAGAGAGAGAGAGAGAGAGAGAGAGGTGGGGCCTTCGGTCAAAGGATTTTGTGTCGTGGGTATTAGAAATGTCACATTATGATCATTGAAAAGAAAGGACAAAAAGAGGGGAAAAAAGAAAGAAGAAAAAAGAAGGTACCGGGAAAAGATAGATAAATGAATAAAGGGAAATCCCAAATTCTTTGCCAGATGCAGTAGTCAAAGTCGACGTGGGTGATCCGGTACCCTTCCTCCTGACGAAAGGGGAGGGAAAAGTGCCCCCAATCAGTTGTCTCTCCGCTCTTAAAATAATAGAGAGCGTATACAATTTTTCATCTCCACCTGCAGCCTGCATTCACACATTGTCAACAAATCTCGAATCGATCTCCTTCCATCTTTTTCCCACTTTCCATAATCTAGGGATGCCCACATTCAATTATTTCCCCAACACAACAACGCGCGTGCAAGCCCCTGAGGATATAATTTCGTTAAAAAAATATTGATATCTTTAAGTTATTTTCTTCTTTTTTGGTCATAGATATCTTTAACTTATCAACCGGTGTGTTTTGGGTAGGGTTCGACTTTTGCTTATGATTCAACTTTTGGTCGAAGTGGCAATTACTCTAAGCTTCGTTGTATCTTTGCATTACGTGGTATCAACTTCTTCAAGTGGAATCCCCGCACAAGTTTAATAAATGATTAATATTATGAAAAACCTTAAATTGGTATACTTATAATAAATTTATAATAAATTAATTATTTTATTACAAAATATAAAAAAAACTAGCATACTTATGATAAATTTACATTTTGTTAGTTTTTATTTTATTTTATCATCAAATTTTTGAGTTAAATGACACTTGATAATTGACGGATGTACAGATTTGGAGTTTAACAATCTATTTGTAATATGTTTATCATTATGATTTTTCATGATATTAATCCAATTTAATGGAAACTAAAGAGTAAATTTATTATAGAAATATATTAGTTTTGGATTTTTTATGATCGAAAAATTAATTTGAGATCTTTATAAAAAAATTAATTTGAGATAAATTTATTAAAAATGTACTAGTTTAGAGTTTTTAATTACAGAAAATTAATTTAAAATAAATTTATTATAAATATATTAATTTGAAATTTATTATGATAATAATCCTTTAATAAATAGGGCAAAAATAATCCTCAAGAGGGGGTCTACCAAAAGGATCGGAGACCAGAAATTAAAAAGTCTCGACCCTAAATACTCCTCAGTCTATAAAATCAACATCGGAATTGTCTCCCATCATTAGCACCCACCACGTGCGCGTGGTGGACGGAAAGGGACATGACCAAGAAAATTGCACCACGCGAACAACATTATTTGTCAATTTGACGGTCAAAAGCTTATATAAAAAAGTAATTTTTTGTCCACTGATGTTCGGATGACGAACAAGCGCGTGGGGCCCAATCTATAACCCTATAATGAACAGGAACAGAAGCTTCCTTCGTTTGCCTCTTCAGATGAAAAAGAAATATAACAATACTAATGAGGGACCAATCAGAAACGTGACGCATTGTCATAAAAAAAATTACTTAAAAAGTGTATATCCATTAATTTGATGAAAATAAGATATATATTTGTTTCTCCATGTCGGGATTTGTCGGATCCAAAAACGAATTCAACCCAAAATCAAACCCCTAAAACTACGCGGAAGACGAGCCCGGGAATTCTATATGCATCACCGATCAAAAGGGATACCACAGATTGGGACATACCTTATTTTCCACGGATTAAACACCAAGGACGCCAAGAGGAAGAGAAATAACAGTCCTGTTTGATTCAACGACAGCAAATCGCCTTGGAGGAAGAGGGGTGTCGCCTTTTTGATGCCTACTGTTCTTGTTCCTTTTTTTGAGAGTTTTGGAGGGAGAGAGAGAGAAGAAAAAGACGTACGTTGTTTTCTGCCAAAAGGTACTTTTTCTCTCCCTTCCCCTCCTTATATACCTCTCCCAAAAATAATAAATCACACCCCTTCAATTCAACTCCTCATCCATGGGCCGTAATTTGTGGGCCGGGCTTTTCGGCCCATCATGGGCGGACGGGCCAACTTAGGCCCATCCAATAATTAAATAAATAAAATTATCATCTCCCACTCGCACATGGTGGGCCGAATAGGATCCTCTTAACCTCTTTGCAGCATTCATACTAGTGAATAATCCGTGCGACCGGCATACTTTGAGAGCTCGTTGCCATACATCATCGTTAGGAATATACGGCAGCTCATAATGGGCGTCACACTCCGAGTAGATTTAGTATGCGTACCCTAGATCGATCAATCACATTTATATCTCTCTTGATCTCTTTTCAACAACGATATATATTGCATTCACAATTATGATTATTCCAAAGACAGTCATAATTGGTCGACCGGTGAATACAAAAACAATGTGATTCTCCAAAATCGATCTTCCTCTTTCCTTCAAACTCTCAATTTCAGTCCAGCTTGCTTTTCTAGAAATGTCCCATTAGATCGAATCAACTCATGACCATTGGCAACATTCTAAGATAGCAAACACTAAATAGAAATCTTGAGAATAAGTAAGAGTCCTGAGGGGACAAAAAAAAAAAAAAAAAAAAACGAGGAACACCTTTCCCTCAAGAGTCTCACACGGCATAAAAGTTGAGATCAAACTTTTTCCACTCTTATCGGTCGTCTTATGCATACGTAGTACGTATTACGGTATTAACTCCTTTCCCATGGAGCGTATGTCTACACAATCAAAACCGTACAGATGATAGTTCAGACATACTCAATGTCTAACTTGAGTTCACATATCTACTCATTCACATAATTCATCAGAACTCACATCTGGCATCTTAGACAGATAAAGTAAAATATATGAGGTATTTTACTTTCGGACATAGTACTTATCATGTCCTCATCTCAACACTTAGTTAAGGCGACATATATATTTTAAGCTTGAGCTCTCGATTATCACCTAGATAATAAGCTTAAAATCGTCTCATCTCTATTTATCACACAAGTAAATAGAGGCGATTACCCGTGTGAGTGGGCTAATCTCTTATCTCCCGACATACTTTCTCAACTCAATATAATGCACCGAGCATTAAGATGCATAAATATCACATAAAGATTCATAGGCATTAATGATGAAAAAACACAATTTCATAAATGTGAACAACTCGGGAAATTACAATATCCAAGACATCGGACTCTACGCAATCCTAGAGACTTTACATGACTACAAAACACATCTCTAGGTATTGGCTTTGTCATAGGATCTGCTACCATTTTATGCGTAGATATGTACTTGTAAGTTCACATCCTTTCGTGCAACCATATCTTTTACAAAGTTATACTTGGTATCTATATGTTTGGTCTTGCCATGATACTTTGGATCTTTGGTGTACGCTATAGCTGCTTGGCTATCACAGTTAACCAATAATGGATTTGCAGCTTTCTCAATAACACCTAAATGATCCAAAAATCTCTTAAGCCAAACTCCTTCTTGTACAGCTGCGATAATGCCACGAACTCAGCTTCCATCGTGGACAAGGCTATACATGTTTGCTTCTTCTTGCTCCATGATATGGCGCCATTGTTCGATAAGAAAGCAAATCCGGAGGTAGATTTTCTTTCATCTAAATCTCCTCCCCGGTCGCATCCGAATAGCCTTTAAGTCGCGAGATCCTTTCCTTGGTAATTCAGCTTGTAATCGCGGTTCCTTTCGGATACCTCGGTATTCTCTTAACGGCTTTCCAATGTGCTTGACCTGGATTGGATTGGTATCTACTCACCATTCCAACTGCAAAGCATATGTCGGGTCTTGTACACATCATAGCGTACATTAAGCTCCCGACAGCACTGGCATAAGGAACATGCTTCATTTGTTCCTTTTCTTGTGGAGTCCTTGGACACAATCTATGGCTCAATCCTTCACCTTTTGCAATAGGAGTGTCTATGGGTTTACAATCTTGCATACGAAATCGTTCAAGAACTTTATTTATATATGTTTCTTGCGAAAGAGATAACGACCTCTTCAAACGATCCCTTGAAATCTTAACTCCAAGAATGTATGCAGCCTCACCCATATCTTTCATCTCAAAATTTGAAGATAACCAACTTTTGATGGTATTAACTAACTCCATATTGCTTCCGGCAATAAGTATATCATCTACATATAATGATATGATCACAAACCGATCTTTGGATCTTTTGATATATACACAATGATCCTCATCAATCATTGTAAAATCATATGCCATCATAGCATTATGAAATCGTATATACCATTGTCTTGACGATCGCTTAAGGCCATATATCGATTTCAAAAGTCGACATACCTTTCCTTCTTGGCCTTTTGTAATGAAACCAACAGGTTGTTCCATATATATTTCCTCATCTAATTCTCCATTGAGGAAAGCAGTCTTTACATCCATTTGATGTAATTCAAGATCCATACTAGCCACTATTGCCGAATAATGCGAATTGAGGTAAATCTCACAACGGGGAAAATGTTTCCTCATAATCAATCCCTTCCCGTTGATTATACCCCTTCGCCACAAGGCGAGCTTTATATCTTTCTATTGAGCCATCAGCTTTACGCTTTATCTTGAGAACCCACTTGTTCCCAATAGCTTTGCGTCCTTTTGGAAGATCAACCAATTCCCAAACATGGTTTGACTTCATTGACTCCATTTCCTCCCTCATTGCATCCATCCATCTTTCCTTATTAGGGCAATTTAGAGCCTCATGAATATTTCTTGGCTCATCCTCATCTTGTGGGGCAATCATAAAAGTTTCCCCTTCAATGTCAAAACGTCGACGGGGAATACTTTTGCGACTTGTTCGCCGTATGGGAGATTGTGCACTTAGCATATCATTTCTCATTATGCTCCCACTAGGATTAGATAATGACGATGTCGTCTCATCGTGTGGTTGTGATTGAGAATCAGTTGTATGCAATTCATCACTTCTCATACTATTCCCACTTGGACGAACCCCACTAATATCATTATCTTGATCCATGGTTTCAAATAGGGAGTAATCTTCACCTATTTCGCCCTTCTTAGGAAACTTATCCTCTAAGAATGTGACATCTCATGATTCAAATTCAATTACACTCCCACTTTCCTGCTCACCTATGAACACATATCCTTTAGAGTGTTCAGAGTATCTTATGAAAATACTCTTTTTTCCTCTGGGACCTAATTTCCCAAATTTGTGAGAGGGCTCATGGGTATAGGCTGCACAACCCCATGGCTTAAGAAAACCCAAGTCCGGTTTTCTACCTGTCCATAACTCATATGGAGTGGAAGTAACTGATTTGGAAGGTACCCGGTTAAGTACATAGGCAGCGGTTAATAAGGCATCACTCCAAAAGGTGATGGGTAAGTTAGCATGTGCCATCATAGACCTAACCATTTCCGGTAGGGTTCTGTTTCTTCTCTCGCAACACCATTTTGTTGAGGAGTATATGGAATAGACAACTGTCTTTCTATTCCTTTTTCATCACATAATTTTCTGAACTCATCGATAAATATTCTCGACCTCGATCGGATCTTAATGCTTTTATTTTTCTGTCTAATTGATTCTCTACCAAGGCCATAAACCTTTTGAAACAACTTAAGGCTTCATATTTATGAGAAATCAAATAGACATATCCGAATCGAGTATAATCATCTATAAAAGTGATGAAATAAACAGCCCCATGCCTTCCTCTCACATTCATTGGACCACGAGACGTCGAGAATGGATTAAATGCAGAGGAAATTCAGCTCTTTTACCTTTTCAAATGGTTTCCTTGTTGTTTTCCCTGCTAGGCAATGCTCACATGTGGGCAAATCGACTTTTTCAATATTGCCCAAGAAGCCCTCTTTGGCTAGTCGGTCATACGTTGTTGGCCAATATGACCAAGTCTAGCATGCCACACATTCACATCATTGTCATATGTATTAGGAGATGTGATAAGGGAATAACAAACATTCACATTAACATAGTCAACATCCAATACAATGAAACCATTCAAAAATAACCACAACCATAGAAATTTGTCTTCAAAAACAAATCCACACCACTATTATGAAAGTTTACATTAAAACCTAGTTTGACCAACACCAAAACACACCGAGATTCCGACGAATCTCCGGAGCATACAACACATCATGCAGGGAGCAATGTGCGTCCACCACGCATGTTTAGTTGGCAGTGCCAATTCCTTTCACTTCAGCTCTAGAGTTGTTTCCCACATAGATCCACTTACTTCCAGGTGGTACTCGTCGGAATTCCACGAAGGATCCTCTATCCTTCGCTACATGGTCTGTTGCTCCTGAATCTACAGTCCACAAAGGATTGGATTCAGTCAAGAATACAGAACTTGATACATAAACAAAGTTCTTAAAAGCACAAGGGGTATATACCTTCTTTGGCTCGCGACAATCGCGAGCATAGTGACCTCTCTTGTTACAGTTGTAACATTTCACCCTTGCTAGCTTCTTCATTCGAGGACGCTTTCCTCTTGCACGTTGGTCAAGCTTTGGTTTCTTTCTGAAGAACTTGGTCCCTTGCCTTTCCACTTATTGAACCAATCGGGACGTTTGCGCTTGGAGCCCGAAGCTCCACTTGAGCTAGAACCAGCATAATATACATCGGTTTCGGCTTAGCCGCCAAGAGGCGGTCCTCTTCCAGCTCAAGATGGCGCACTTTGCATCCTCAAAGACTTTGATATTTTCATTGTGGGTCGGTGCACCTTCATATGCTCCCAACTCGAGGCAAGGAACGGATCACCGCTTGCACTTGCTGCTCGTCGGTCGGGACATGGCCAGCATCCTTCGGCTCATTTATCATGTTTGACATTTTCCTCGAGATGTTGCTTCATAGTCGACCATGAGGCTTTTTGTAGGAGTCAAACCTTATGGTGAGCTGCCTTAGTTTGGTCACCGAAGTATGACCAAATCTAGCTGCCAATGCTTCCCACATTTCTTTGGCATTCTCAAAACGCCTGAACTCACGCATGACATCGTTTTCCATGCTACTCAGCAACGTGATGCGAGCAAGGGAGTTCTTCCTTTTCCAAGCAGCGTATGCATCCTTATTTCTCTTATGTTGTGCAGTGGTTCCATCTTCAGGCTCTTCCATGGTTAGGTTTAGAGCTTCCAGCGCCTCCTGCTCTTCTAGCACATATTGGATTTTCATGTGCCAGATTTCATAGTTGTCACCATTGAGCTTTTCACCTTTGTTGAGCTCGGCAACTATACTTTTTGTAGCTGAGGCCATTGATCCGAACACATTATTCATACATGCACGAAAAATTAATGCCTATCACTTATGCATCCACTTTGCACAGACCCATCATATTGATAAATAATTTTAAGTAAGGCTTTGGAATCAAAAGGTCACTAAGTTTCCAATCATCCTCCAAAAAAAAAAAAAAAAAAAAATCCTAACTTAAAATTATCATTAATATAATTGTCATATGCAAACTAAATTTTATGAAGTTACAAAAACTTCCACAAACTATCAACAAAGATCCAACAACAAAGAAAGAAGGCAAATAACATCTTACATTTAATAGAACAATTATGCTTACATACAATACAACTTATATATCAGTCGTTACATCAACAATAATCAGATAATAATTAATAAAAGAATTTACTTAAAGTATCCTTAAAACTATATTAAAAGATGGACAGCTCAAAATGTCTAAACATAAGCTAACACACGAACTGGGAAAGCTCCCTTTTTGTTCAATTTCTTGATCTTGTCCTTTGTCATAATAAGGTAATAATCATCTACAAATTCCATCACAATTTTCTTATATGAGGCGGCTTGGTTGGCATTCCATATGCGATTCAACACTCCATGCCATTACGGTGGAAGGGTGTTCATGAAATATCGCACCATGTCGATCATGGCATTGGACGACCATTCCATATGACCTTTTGAAGTTTCCCGTTGACCTCAAGAATATGATCAATTATGTCCCCGCTCTCCCATCGATAATTATCCAAATCGGTTATCAAATTCGCAAGCCTTTCCTTTTGTTCGGCGGTATGTACGCGAATGGGCGATCGGAACTTAAGGGGAGGCATTGTTCCTGCAACAAATGCAGAATAAATAGGGATTACATATAATCCACATAGACATAATTGAAAAAGAAAAAATTCTTTTCCGTTTTTTTTTTTTTTTTTTTTTTTTTTTTTTTTTCAACGGTCAACGGTCAACGGTGGTCAACGGTCAACGGTCAATGGTCAACGGTCAAACGGAGTCAACGGTCAACGGTCGTCAACGGTCAAACGGAGTCAACGGTCAACGGTCGTCAACGGTCAACGGTCAACGGTCGTGGTCAGCCGGGTCAGACGGGTCGGGTCGCCGGTTCGGGTCGGGTCGGACGGACCGACCCGGCACGTGCGGCCCGCATGCGGATGACGTCACGATGACGTCATCGCGCGTGCGGCGCACGCGCGCCGGCGCCGCCCGGTGCACGTGCGTGCACGTGCGTCGCGCGCGCGCGGCGACGCACGCGCTGCGATCTGCCGAGTCGGCGCGTGCGTTGCACGCGCCGATGACACCCATTCGCTTCGGCTGCGCTTGGGGGCGCGTCCGGCGGCGCTTCGCGGCGTTCCACCACTCGTTGCGCTCGTCTCGACGAGACCTTTCGTCCAGTTCCATCGAAATCAATTTCAACTTACGAAAAGTCGAAAAATTGCATGTACGATCTCGGGTGTCGGGAATTTCTTGCCCCGATCGGTGCCGGCCGAATTGCTTTGGACGAAAATCATTAAAAAAACACATCCACGGACATGAACAGTGTCGGGAAAAGCATAAAAGGGGATCGGGAAACATAAAACCCGGCTCGATACCAATGTCGGGATTTGTCGGATCCAAAAACGAATTCAACCCAAAATCAAACCCCTAAAACTACGCGGAAGACGAGCCCGGAATTCTATATGCATCACCGATCAAAAGGGATACCACGATTGGGACATACCTTATTTTCCACGGATTAAACACCAAGGACGCCAAGAGGAAGAGAAATAACGGTCTGTTTGATTCAACGACAGCAAATCGCCTTGGAGGAAGAGGGGTGTCGCCTTTTTGATGCCTACTCTTTGTACTTGTTCCTTTTTTTTTTTTGAGAGTTTTGGAGGGAGAGAGAGAAGAAAAAGACGTACGTTGTTTTCTGCCAAAAGGTACTTTTTCTCTCCCTTCCCCTCCTTATATACCTCTCCCAAAAATAATAAATCACACCCCTTCAATTCAACTCCTCATCCATGGGCCGTAATTTGTGGGCCGGGCTTTTCGGCCCATCATGGGCGGACGGGCCAACTTAGGCCCATCCAATAATTAAATAAATAAAATTATCACTCCATGACCTGCCCTCCTTAGAAAATTTTACGGACGAAAATAAGCAATTTTGGGTTCTCAAATTGTATACTTCTTTACGAACTTTTGCGAAAATATCATTTCATTGCAAATGGTTCTTAAGCAAAAAAAATTGATCGAAAAATTAGTACACCTGCTGCTATTCGAATCCGGACTGACTAACTAGTTTATTTGATGACCTCACGTAGGAAATCTCTTGATCTCCCTCCTTTGCGGAGCATAGAATTTGGTTCTAATTATTTAATATAAAAAATGACAACTTTTGTATCGTTTGTAACTAGATGTAATTTTAAAGATTTTCCTTTTCTATCAAATGACTCTTTCTCTTTATAGATTTGTTCTTCTTCCTCAATCTTGAGAAAATGTGGCATTGTTTTGTTGTGAGTTCCCTCTTCCAAACATTTCTTGAAAGTAGATGATAAGCTTTAAATCTTGATGCACATATGTAATTAATGAATGATAGCCAAATGCGATGGAGCTTCTCTCACTCTAAGAAATAATGAGGCACAAGCTGAATGTCACTATTATGGAAAGCAAACAATCGTACAATAAAATAAACAAAATAAGAAAATAGATTGAATACTAGATTTACGTGATTCGATTGTAGTGACTTATGTCCATGGACAGAGCAGCAACGAATTCCACTATAGATAAAATAATACACAAATATTACAATTATACTTGAGACACTCAAACACTTTTAGTAGTTCCCAAATTCCAATTACACTCAATAATGCACACAATGTTTAGCCTCATAATTTGTCACTAAATAATCTTTCAATCACACAAAAAAATTATACACAAATTCTTACAACAATAACTTAATTGACTTCAACATTAAAAAAATTTGGGTGTAATCGCAAGAAAGAAATAAACGGAAAAACCCATGGCCAAGCACTTGTGAATTGCACTTCAATGTTTTTTTCGTCAACAATGGCACACCAAGCACTCGCACATTACAATGCTTCAAGGCTCTATTGTTCTCTCGTTAATCCACGGTGTTACTTACAATATATATATATATTGCAAGCATCACATATGAAAAACAAACCTCTAATTATATTTAAATAATCATTGTCTGGAGAAGTGATCTGCACCAATCCTTAATGATAAGCCACACGTACATAACAGATAAGGAAGCAAATTTAACGTGAGATTTGATCAAGATCTTGGACTTTCCTCTTCTTTCTCTAATACAAATCTACTTCACCTTTCTTTTATGACTTGACCAACTCCAGTGGAGAGATAATGTGCCCATCTTTCTTTCCCTTTAATTTCCATGATCAAGAAACATTTCATTCATATTAGGTTTTTGGCCAACGGGGTTCAAACTCAAGACATATTTTAACAATCTCTATGTTGGCTAAATGTTTGAATCAAGTCACAATTACTTCGCTAAAAATTCGAACCCTGCTACTACTCTCACAGCTTCCAATGAGCTCAACCGCTACAGATATTTTTCAAGTCCAAGCCATGCTTGAATTTCGTTATAATTGAGGATCTCATTAGAATAACAAGTGAACATGCGTTTTTAACCACTCCACAAAAATTTTCTGACACAATTTCTTCTATCATAGGTATAGCAAAACCATTATTGCATCATACTCATTAAAAGATTGATAACATAGTTGTCAATATCAGCAATTCTAACAATCACTAGCTCTACAAGTTTCATCTCGCTACACACACCATTTATGTTGATTATTAATTATGCTAGCACCCAATACCTTGAAAGTTTCTGGTTACAACTTCACCTCAAGCTGACCATAGTTTAGATCCGTATAAAAACTATTATAATCACTCCTAGCCAAAAATACTATAAATTCATCAAATATAACTTCTCTACTAATAACAAGTGTATTTAATTCCAGACATCATAATCGATAGCCCTGCTCATTTGTGCATAAGCTGGAGACATGCACTTTTGTATCATTTCATTGAGCTTACCATCACCAATTCGAACATAACACAAGCAACCAAATATTCTAAGAACTGAATAACCAGCATCATTACTTGACCACACTTTAGGAGTTTGACATCCAATCATAGCTGATGGGGATTTATTCATTAGATAGCTCGTCATATTAAGTGTATCCGTTAGGAATTTCCTAGCCATACCAACACTAAAGAGCATTTTATGGGCCATCTCTAGTAACATTTTGCTTATAAATTTCGAAACATGTTGTGGTTTATTAGCATTAGTGAAGTGTTTCATTATTCCTTTTTTCATGTAGAATTTATTTTATAGCTTCGAGCAAAACTCCATGCTACTGTTACTCTGCACATGCATGATCATTTTACCAATCCTTTTCTTTTTCGATCAAAACTCTCAGTTGCCTGATCTTGATAATAATATCAAACTTTTGCCTAGGTACAAACACCTATGTCTTTATTGAGCAGTCATCAATAACTGTTAGCATAAATTTAGCACTCTTCTTTGAAAGATACTGCAACAACCTACAAACATTCCTATCAATTAACTTTGCAATTCCATGGTTTTTTTGACAGTTGTATTGAATCACACTTTTCGCCATTGATCTAAATTACAACATATGCATACATTCAATTCATTAGCAACATAATCACATAACAAATTTCTTTTACTTAAAACCTTGAGGGTTCTCTATCCCATGTGCCTCAAATGGAAATGCCACAATTCAGACTCTTGATTAGATGCAACCAGTGTCTCCACGATGAAATTTGTCATTGTCTCACTTTGAAGCTCATATAAGCCACTAAGCTTTATTCCTTTCATTATCATCAAGACACTTAGAACAATTTTCAAAACTCCACATTCTGAAAAAAAAAAAAAAAATGACATCTAGAGGTGATCGGTTCCTAATCTAATCCGATTTCACCTAAGAACTAAGAACTGGATCGGAAGGACCGGTTCCCAATTTCTGGGATCGGGAATCAAATTGGATGGTCCTAGGATTGGTAATTGGACTAGACCAATCCCATGGAATCGACCATCTAGTAAAAAAAATTAAGAATTTAAAAAAAAAACTAAAATTGTTACTATTTGAGGGTTTATTGCTATTTTTAATAAATTAATATATTTTTTTAAGAAAAGAGTCGGTCCGGTTTGTCAATTTGATCTGGTCCAATTCCCCCTCGGAATTAAGAATCAGACCGACAATCACTGGTTCCATTTTTATGAAATCAAGAATCGGATTGATCTATCCAAGAATCGGACCACACCAGCCAATCTAGTCCAATCGGGCGATTCTCGCCTTGGGTGGTCCGACATGCTCACCCTTATCGACACCCAGTTGAATCCAGGATACTTAAGAAAATTAAGTTCTTCAACTTTGAAATGTGATTTACTCCAATCAATATTCTCACGATACCATTAGGCATTTTGATTATAACATTGCTAATGTCTACAACATCATATTCCGTGTTATTCCCTAATTGTACTTTACTATTATCTATGCATTGATAATTAGCAAGTCGGTTTCTATTTGGTGTAGCATAAAATGAACAACTAGCGTCCATAATCCATCAATCAAATGATGAATAATTAGTGATAGACAAGATAAAATCGGCACTATTTGAATTTTTTTAGCAACGGTTGCAACATCATTTACAATCTCAATTATAATTTCCTTACCTTCTCATTTTTCAGCCTAAGGCAATTCCTCTTAAAATACCTCATCTTGCCACAACTCCAACAAATAGCATCACTAATACTAGATTGACCACGTCTGTCTATGTTTGTACAATTGCCGATAACAAATATACTAGATCTCACTCTATTTTCACCTATTAAAGTAGTAGATACAAGTTCTATGGATGTCCTCGCTCTAAATAAAATTTCGAACTCCATCAGACATCAAGCTTATTAATCTAGAGGAATTATTAATAGCTATAATAGTAGTATTCTAACTATTAGGTAATGAGGATAATAGAATCAAAACACGTATCTCATCCTTAAAGTCAATGTCAACCGAACTCAATTGACTAACAATCACATTGAATTCCTTAATAAGATCTACAATTGACGCATCTTCATTTATCTTCAAATTAAAACGTCCTATCAAATAGACCTTCTTGATCACATAAGGCTTCTCGTATATATCCGATAAGGCTTTAATCAAACTAGTAGTGGTGTTCCTTTTCATGATGTTAAATGCGACGTTATAACTTAATGTCAACGGAATAACACCTAAAGCTCGTCTATCTAGCAATTTCCAGTCAGCTTGCTTCATCGTCTTTGCCTTCTCCTCAGACAGGGGCAAGTATAGTTCCATCCAATAGATATAATCCTCAATTTGCATTTGATAGAAACCAAAGTCCTTTCCATCAAATTTGTCAATTTTCCCATTTCCTTCTTCTATCGCCATCGATTCACTTCAACTCAACAAAGCTTAACTTTGACACCAATTGTTGCAACAGTTGAGCGATTAAACAATAAAATAGATAGAACAATAAAAAAAAATTGGACACCAAATTTACGTGATTCGGCTTATGTCCACAGGGAGAGCAACAACGAAATCTACTATAAACAAAATGATTCGCGAAGATTATAACCAAACTCAAGTTTCTCAAACTCTGTGTTTTTCAAGCCCCAATTACACCCCCCAATTACACCCAATAATGTACGTAATTTTTAGCCCAACAATTCATCGCTAAATAATCTTTCAATCTCCCGAATGAATTATACACAAATTCTTACCACAAAAATTTAATCGACTTCAACACTAAAAACTATTCCGTATAATTGCACAAACGGAACCAACGGAGACACTCACGGTCAAGCACTCATGAACGGGGCTTCAATATTTCATCATCAAAAAAGTCACACCAAGCACTCACATATTAAACGCGCTTCAAGTCTCTACTGTTCTCTCCTTAATCCACAGTGTTACTTGCAATATATATTATGCAAGCATGACACACGAAAAACAAACCCTTAATTAGATTTAAATAATCATCACCTGGAGAAGAGAAGTGCACTAAATCCTTAAAGATAAGCCACACGTACGTACTGGATAAGGAAGCAAAATTAAAGTGAGATTCGGTCAACATCTTGGACTATCCTCTTCTTTCTCTCGCACAAATCTACTTTCCTTTCCTTTCATGGCTTGACCAACTTTCTTTCTTTTCAGTTTCCACAATCAAAAAACATTTTATTCAGTCCGGGTGTTTATCAAACTCGAGATATATTTTAATAGTCACAATCAAAAGTATACTGCAATACATACATTCATATATAGTCATTCGCTACGTTTCTCCACGTTTTCTATAGTATCAGTCCACGCGGAGCTGTTCTTTCCCAGTAAAAGGAAAAAAAACAGAGTTAAAACATCCAGAAAAATGAAATACAAAATGGATTCGGAATTATATGAAGAATGCTTGTTAGACACTTGTTAACCCGCAAGTTGTTTTCGAACTGTACCGAAATTCTCACCTCGTTGTCATTGGTAGATCAATTTCATGTCGAACCTTCCGAAACATTTCCTTCTTTCCCCAGTTATCGTAATTAGCGAAGTCATATGAGAATGTGAGATTCCGTCAGCATCAGCTATTGCCTTCTTTCGGCATATTTAACTAGGAGGACCACCGTTGGCCTATGCTCATCAGGAACCCCGAAGGCCAACAAATAACCGATCATATTTCCAGACATTGAACATCCACTTGCCACTAATTTATACATGCATCTCAGCACAAACATGATAAGTTGAGCGCATTTTTCTTTTCACAAATTTCTTTTTTGTGCACGTGTGTGCGTCTGTCGCCGCCATTCCAGTCCCAATTATAATGCCTTGAAACAGATATTACAACAACACAAAGACGGATAATACAATATTGGAGGAAGGTTGGATCACTGAAATTCAGTTTCTCTGCAGCAACTTCATGGTCCGATCTCTGGCTTCCTTAAATGTCCGCTCACATCCACTGAGGAATGCTGTCTGTTTACTTGCACGAACGTCAGTCTGGCAAAATGTGGCAAAATGCTCGCAGTTGTTGTTGATGAGGTTGTAGTTGCCAAAAGCATTGGTAGCATGAAGCTTGCGAGCAGTATTGACAACTTGATGGGGCGATTTGGTATTGACTAATGTAGTGCGATTTCCTCGCCTTGTGAGCTTAAGCTTCAGTTTTGGCCATACGTTTTCATGACGGTGAAGGGATCGGAGTTTTTTGCCATCCCACTGGAAGCAACTGAGACAAGTTTTGACGACTCCATGCTTAATGGTTTCCTGGTATCCGCATTCTGGGCAGGGAGGCAAAATTTCTTGCTTGCGGCTAGTCTTGGACAGTGATGGGAATGTGGTCATTTTGCTTTGTGTTCGGGTGAAGTGAATCACATGGCCTTCACCATCGTAAATTCCTATCATATATACAAGTGTGGAACGCTGTAAAGAATCAATTTTAATCCAAAAAATATTAAAATGAACTTTTGGTTAGGGACGATTTTGGCTTGAACTTGACACAACGTGAAGGCCGATCTCGACCGAGAAGTGTTAATCTATATAAATTTCTGATCTTTTGTTTAGCAAGTTAAAAAAAGTAAAGTCTGTTGTAGTTCCAGCTTAGCTCTAGATTCTCACTCCAGCTCTCAAGTAAAGGAAAGATAGAGAAATTCCACACACTAAAAGCATGAACAGAAGCTAAAACATCATTTTCCCCAGTAATCCCTGATGGACAATTAGAGCAAGTTTGGACATGGCCGCTCTAATCTCTTTGACTGGTTAGATCTGTCGTACTTAATCTTCATGTCAAAGTCGAAGAAGACTCCTTTTTGATATATACCCACATAAGTCAAGGTCCAACCAAGTACATGCTATACCGAAATCATTTAAGTGAGCGTTATTTCTATGTTTGCTTTTGCTCTGCATCAGTAATTAGTTTAAGTCTGGCCTACAAAATCAGTTGATACAGTCTTTCCATTTCATTCTCATTCTGTGCAACTTTTTTTGCTTTCAACTCTTTATGCCATCATTTCCCTATTCTATCAAAATATAACTCATTGATATACATCTTTGCGGCCATATCAGTTTCTTTTTACTTAGTGTAATCTTCACAGTCTCATTTCCTGTGAGTGGAAAGCACCATACTAATTTCATGAGAAAGTGCTTCTTGATCGGACCAGTTCAAACAAGTCGGTCTTTACTAATATCTTGTGGCGGAGGAGTAACACTCTTTTACGGTTGATTGGTTGGTGGTGGAAAGCCAAATCAGTGCGAATATTTTCTTTCTCTCTCCCCGCCAAGAATCTAGGGTTCCATATTTTAAAACCTTTCATGCCTTTTTCTCTGGCGAGATGGCATCTTTGACTGAACTCAGACATGAATTGCTTCGAAATAAAAGAAGAAATATGAGAGGAGAGTGATAATGGGGGATGGATTAAACTCAACCCTGACAGAGCTCGAAAGTGACCCGAGTTTGGCTGTGCTTCATCCCGGGATTTGGGGAGAAGTACACTATTAGTGTCATAAGTTGTGTACAGTGCTCACTTTGATTCCAAAAGTTTTCGTCGAATCAATTAAGTGTCAAAAAATTTGAAAAATGTTCACTTTAGTGCTAACACCGATCTGATCGGCCAGAAATCTGACGTGGTTTTTTTTTTAATTAATTTTTTTATGCTGATGTGGCTCGCCGGAATTTCCTTGGATCACTTAGGCCTTCAAACGAAGTCATTTTAGCGTTCCTAACACCAAAACGACGCCGTTTGATGTCTCCCCCAATTCAAACCCTAAATCTCAAAGGCCCCCGTGCTCGGCGGCCGCGGCTTCGACCCCGACCCCGACCCCGACCCCGACAATGGCCACTCGGCGGCCGCAGCCTCGACCCCGACCCTAACCCCAACCCCGACGACGGCCACTCAGTGGCCAAGTCGAAGGCCGTGATTTAGCCGGTGCTCGGGGAGGCCGCCGACGAGTGCGCTGCTATTGATGTCTCCCTCTCCATCTCCGATCTTCTCGACAAGTGCCTGGCGTGCGTCTTCCATTACCTAGGCTTCGGCAACTAGGGCTGGTGCTCCCTCGTGTGCCATCGAGGGCATCCGAACAGCGCCAAGCAATGGCGGTTGAGCGAGCAACGGTGGTCCAGCGACGGCGAAGGCCAAGCGATGATGGCCGAGCGAGTTAGGTTGGAAAAATCCCCAAATGAGTTAAACAGCGTCGTTTTTGTGAGGCCATCCATGTAGGATGGCAAAACGATGTCGTTTTCTTAAGGAGGACCGAAAACGACGTCGTTTGAAGGCCTTATCGATTTTTTTTTTTTTTAAAGTCACGTAATCATTTTGGTCGGAATCTTTCGCCGGTGGCTGGAATCTTTCGCCGGTGGCACCAAAATTATTGTTTTTTCTCCGATTTGGCACTTAAGTAATCCGACGGAAATTTTTGGTATCAAAGTGAGCGTCGTATACAACTTATGGCACCATTAGTGTACTTCTCCCCGGGATTTGCTACGAGTACACATCTCTGGAGTGATTTATTTCTCTGGTGGCTTCTATATAGACGAACCGTTACTGGAAATATTTTATATTCTGCTGAGGCTTCTAGACGTTGTTGGAAATGGAGTAGATCGGTGTTTTTCTTGATTCTTTTGTGTTATTACGTTTTCTTGGGAAAGGGGTGCGGTAGAGTGGAGAGCAAAGTGATTGGCCCCAGAGCAAAAAGATAGGCTTGAAAAAGAAGTGCAAAATCTGGAAGATGATGAGGACTCACCGTGATGGCTGTATAGGCCATATAACCCATATCTATAAACATGATCTCCAAGTTTCAGATCTTCAGGTCTCACCACTTTCCACATCAACTGCATCAATATCGTCCATACCTTGTTGATGATCTCCATCACCATGTTCTCTTTTGGCCCTTTTTCACTATCTCGGACTTGTGCTTGAGCCTGTTAACCCCCAAACTAAGATAATATTGGGTTTGAGAGTTCAGATAATTGCTGCAGCGAAGAGAAGAGCAAGAAAACTCAGGATGAAAAAGCTAAAAGGATCACCTGCGCCGTTAAAAGGTAGGATAAAGATGGCGTCATCGGGAGAGAGAGGAAAGGAAACGGAAGAAGTGAGTGAGAATGAACGGTGGGGAGTGGGCGATGGCGACGAGGTTATGGTATGAGAGAGAGAGAGAGAGAGAGAGAGAGCTCCTTCGAATGAAATCTTGCAACTCTTTCTGCTACTGTTTTTAGTATGACTTTTTAACTTTTTGTTCTCAAAGTGGGATAAATGCTTGGTGAACAGGGAGAGAGTTAAGAGGAAGGGGGGAGGAGGAGGGAGAGAGAAAAGGGAATTATTGAGGAGGACAATGTATTTGATTAGACACAAAGACGACTCTAAACGCATTCATGTAATATGTTAAGTAGATCAGACAGATTTTTCTGACTGCTTTCTTAGACATGATCATTTTTAGGGTTAAATAGAACAACACCACAAAGTGTTGGCAAGCACGCGCGGGAAAATGGGATTTCAAGAGCCACCAGCATCACATGCAAGTCCGGAGTGAGCGACTGGGACTAGACCCATGCAAGAGGACACACGGCTGAGAGTGTTTGAGTTGGGATAAATAGTTAGGTCATTAAATAAAATAATATAAAAAGAGATAATGGGAAAACAAAATGAGATTTGTGTGCGTCTTGACTCTTTAAAATGCGTAATGTTGAATAGCAAGAGCCTTCACTGGATCTTGGGACAAAATTCTTCCCAAATAAATGGTAATTTTAACAATTGCCTCAAATAGAATAGGCTTACAAATAGGTTGGTAGTTATACTAGAAACTCTAGAAAAAAAAAGTGCACTATTTTATCTATGTGCCAACTTTTTGAATATCCCATGAAAAAAAAATTCAGAAGTTGGGGCACCGGAGCATCCATGAGCTTTTCGACAGCAAAGGTCAAACCTTGCGAGCAAAGAACCAGATCCATACAAAGACGAAAAAAAGACTAGAGAGTAAAGCCTATTGCCGTTAAAAGATCATAGACCCAAATTGAGAAATGATCATGTTTATGGAATCAATGTGGTGCCTATCTAATCCAACGATTGGAATCTTGCAGCCTCAAGTACAAGTACAACGTAATATTATGAGGATAAAAAATTCCAATCTGCACAAAGTTTAAAGTTCTAGAAAGTAAAGTAAATGTTCATCATTAAATTTCAACCTAAAGTTTGCTTTTTGATCAATTTTTGTAATTTTTTTAACACCATGAGAGTGGCTTTTTCCTATTCGACAATTTGGTGAATTTTGGACCTTCTTTATTGCGCGATAGCATGGAAAGGAAACGAGACAATCGAGGGGGAACATTTATGCATTGGGCTTGCACGTGAGGGAGGGACGCAAAGGCAAAGCCTTCTTTATTGAAGTGAGCAAAATCTAGAAAAGACCTGAGGAGTAAAAGTAAGACTAAAGCACGGAACATGCCTTGACGAAATAGACAGAAGCAGTGAAAGATAAAAATGATGCGCCATTTCAAGATACGACATATTTTCCTCTATCCCTTCTTCAACCAGTCTTATCAGTGGATGGCAAATATTAATTTCACTCATACATATAAATTTTCATGTGGCTAATATCCATCTCGTAACCTGTCAATTAGAGATATGATTGGATAAAAATATAGATAAATATATAACCCTTTCGAGCTTTGGCTGCTTCAAAATTATTTGGGGAAAGCAAACTAGCTAGTGTTGACCATTTTGACTGAAGATTAGAGCACGTAATCTAGATATATAAGTTAGAGTAGGAGTCATAGAGCTCACTCTCGTTCGACCTCTCAGTTTATGAGAAGGTCAAAATGCCAAGCAAGTTCAAGATGCCAGAATTCAAAAAGTACAATGGTATTTCTTGCCCAAAATCCCACTCGCAGATGTACTACATATGCATGGTCCAGCATGTAAAAAATGAGTCCCTTGTGATCCAATCGTTTTATGTGAGTTTGACTGGGCCCGCGCTAAACTGGTACATAATGAAGAATGTGAACCTCCTCGACACTTGGAACGAAGTGGCTGACGCGTTCCTTAAGAAGTATAAGTTTAATATGGACATCGCATCTTCCCAAGTAGACCTGGAGTGGATGGAAAAGAAAAGGAGCGAGTCATTTAAGGAATACGCTGTGAGGTGGCGAAATCTGGCGACTCAAATTACTTCTGAGCCTACTAACAAAGAGTTGATGTAGTTATTTGTCAAGACTCTCTAGTCTGAGTTCCGTAACCGAATGGCTAGCACGTAGCTTGGAACTTCAATTAGCTTATTGCTATGGGAGAACAAATCAAGATGGGAATAAGAGAAGGATGGTTTACTGAGCCATCGAGCAAAAGATTATCTGCCAAGAAGGAAAAAGAAACTGCAGTGGATGTGAATGTGGCTTATAACCAAGAAAGTACTAATTGTGCTTTGGCTATCGAGGTGAATCTGAGGCAGCACCAAACTGCTGGCCGTTAATCATTTGCCCAAGGAAGCAACAGGAGGCAGTTCTCTCCTCTCCCTGGATCTTCATTTCAAGTGTTGGCAATCCTCCAAAAGAAAAACTTGCTCACTAGCAAACCGAAGCACCCTAATTGCAAAGGCATTTGTGGTTATGACTCAACGAAGAAGTGTGACTACCATAAAGGTGAATTGGGGCATTCAACTGATGAATGTTTCACCCTTAAGTACCAGATCCAAAACCTCTTGGACACGAAGGCCTTTTCGTTTCAGACTGCTCGGTCGAATGTCTAGAAAAATCCGCTATCGGAGCATGAAGGTAGGGTGAATGCTATCCTGGAACCTAAAGTCGATCGAATCAAGAACTCGAAGGTGCACGTGGCAGATGCCTACAACGGATTGGTGAGAGCTGGGTATTATCCCGATTATGAGAATATTCCCCTATCACAGATGAGGGAAAGAGTTGCCAAAATGGTGGATGACGGCATCATCGTGTATGCTGACCATAATTGCATAATTTCCACTATTTCTCATATCATTATCGATTGGGAGGAGGAGCAGGTTGCGCTCGATGCTGACAAGGAAGGAATTGATCCTTTGCTTGTGGACATGCCCCCACTAGAAGATGCATCTGATGAGGAGATAGTGATTGAGATACCTCAGCCGTATGAGTATGTCAACAATAAGGCGGTGCCTTAGTCCTACGACCTAGATGTTGACATGGTTACAAGGTTCGATCGGACTTATGCTCAGATTGAACCTTGTAACCATGTCAACACCCAACCTGCAAAGCCTATCATGTCAACATCTAGGTCGTAGGACTAAGGCACCCCCAACTTGCAAAGCCTATCATTGATACAAAGGCTAAGGAATTTCTGGCTGTGATCAAAACAAGTGGAAAGGGGAGATGAGGGGTTCAAATCCCCACTTTCTTAGGGGGGTTGGAGTTGGGGTAGGGGACGAGTAAGTTTCAGGAGTGGGTTTCAACTTCCACGCCTTGCATGAGGCAGGGCAAAAGTCTAAGAGTGAGTGTTAGAGTAGAAATAAAGTAGGACTGACAAAAAAAAAAAAAATCCATTTCAAGATGAGGCCGTCTCCTTCTCTCTCAAATTTTACACCCTCTCTCTGCGTCCAAAGACACTCTCTCGCCTTTCGCTGTCCAGGAACCCCTTCAGTGGCTCTGATTCCTTCAAGATCCTCGCCAATCATAGCTGCTTGGTCCGAAGCTCATATCCACCTTTGGCACATCTGCTCAGATCCACCTCTGCCTCCGGCAAGTCGTGACCTTTTTTCTCTATAGGTTTTGGCTTCTAAAGCTGGGTGTGACTTCTTCTTCGAAACTATGTGTAGTTTTACTGTTAGGTCCCACCAGAAAAACTCTCTCCCCTTCAAAATCATGGAATCTTCCACTCCATGGATGAGGCTTTCGGTGTTGCATTTTAGGGTTTCTTGAGGTTTCGCTAACTTGGAAGGATATGTACTTTCATCTGTTGGGCCGTGTGAGAATATCTCTGTTTTTTCTATTACAAGTGAGCAAAAAAACCTCCGCTTTTGTATGTGGGCATCTGGCCTTCTTTGTGGGGTTACAGTTTGTGTCTTTATTGGCAAAATCAAGAAAGAAGAGCATGAATTGTGCAAAAAGAAGGTTGATGCCGTTCCTGAATGCCAAGATAAAACCAACTTCTGGAAAACATCATACCATAGGTAGTCACATGTCTATGCTAAGTGAAGCAATCGAGAGTGCAATAAGGTCGCGAAGAGAAGGATTCAAAAGAAAACAACTAAATACAGAAAAAAATACTGAGATCACAACCACATTTCCAAAGAATAACTAGTTCATTATGTCTATTATCTTATAAAATGTACAATTTATCCCATGATCGAGGACGGTTCACTCCATTTGTTGGATGAATGTTACTACTGCTGTCAAGGATCAAGCAATTCAAGCTCCTTCTGGCGGATGAGTAGTACCATTCTCTCCATTTCCCTTTCCTTCTTGTCGCTGAACTTCAGCCGCTGCCTTCTTGAGCTCGAAGGCCTGTGGCTAGTAGCTCGCTTGCCGCTCCTCCAGCTGCAATGCCTTTGCCTTCATGCACTGCTTCTCCTCCCACTGACTCCTGTTGCCGTCTTGCACCATGTGACGACCCAGACTCGGGGCAGTATGGAGAGATGGTATTGGCAATACGCGGGTGAGGTTAAGGACATGTCTCCCGTCCCACATCGCTTAGGGGGGAGTCTTGGGGTTAGTTTATAAGGCATAGATCCCTCTAATCTGTGTGACGTGTTTTAAGTCGTGAGGACTCAGTGTTCAAAGCAAACAATATTACACAGTGGGGCCCGGGTTGTTACAAATGGTATCAGAGCCGACTCCCGACCGCATGTGGGCCCATAGTAAGGGCGTTGTGCCTTAAGTGGGGGAGAATGTGACGACCCAGACCCGGGGCAGTACGGAGGGATGGCCTTGGCAGTATTCGGGTAAGGTTAATGACATGTCTCCTGTCCTACATTGCTTAGGGAGAGTCTTGGGACTAGTTTATAAGACTTAAGTTTTTTTAAAGCCGTGAGGACTCAGTGTCCAAAGTGGATAAGATTACATTGCCTACACAGTGGGGCTGTGTCCAAAGCGGACAATATTGCACAGTAGGGCCTGGGTCGTTACACATCATGTCACCTCACCCCTCAGTTGTTGTACGAGTGCTGTAGAGAGAGAGAGAGAGAGAGAGAGAGAGAGAGAGAGTAGGTATTTCCTTGGCCTTTTGTGCAACAATGTCCTCTAGTTGTAATCGTGATCATCTTCGGGTCTCTGGCCGTTGTGACCCCTCGAACCAGCTATTGCTGCAAGAGTGAGGGTTTTGGGCATTTGAGGGTCCTGTTGCTGATGCAGGGGCATTTCTAGTACCTAGCATTCCTGGGCCAACGCCTTCAAGATCCCACCACCTAAACATCGGGTTCCATCAACATAATATAGAAGAAAAGACAGATTCTATCTTCAGTTCACTCCTACGAATCTTAATCTCCTATTCTTGATTTTGCCAATAAAGACACAATTTTCGACACCCCGAGAAGGCCAAGTGCCCACATACAGAAGCGGGATTTTTTTTCCCCTGTAATAAAAAAAAAAGGGATATTCCCACACGGCCCAACAGATAAAAGAACATAGCCACCCAAGTCAGAGAAACCTCGAGAAATCCTGAAATGCAACACCGAGAGCCTGAAAGCCTCATCCATGGAGTGCAAGATTCCATGGTTTTGAAGGAGAGGGGGATTTTCTGGTGGGAGCTGGCAGTAAAACCTCAAATGGTTTTGAAGGAGAATCACCCCCAGCTTCGGAAGCGAAAACCCAAGAAAAAAGAAAAGAAAGTGTCAACACGCCGGAGGCGGAGGCGGATACGAGCTCCGCCAGCAGCTGCCACTGGCGGGGCTCCTGGACGGCAGAGGCGACGTGCAGGAGCTGAAGGCGAGAGAGCGTGTGTCATCGGACGCAGAGAGAGGGAGCGAAAGTTGAGAGAGAGAGAGGAGTACCTCATCTTGAAATGAGTCCTTTTATAAAGACGGAAGACCGAGCGAACATGCAGTAAATTCATCATTTATTGCGGAGCGTGTGTTAGACCTTTTCCGCCAGCCAGGAGAGAGAAAAAAGGGCTTCCAGATTCAACTTTTCAATTCTTGTCACAGGACAGGCATTGCATTTTGAGTGGGCCTAACATGCGGCGTAGGCCGGTCACGTGGCAGTTTGAAACGATTGAATATTTCCTCATTGGTGCAGCATTTCTTTGACACAAGGCTGGTAACGTGATACTTTGAAACGACCGAATATTTCCTCATCTTGTGTAGCATTTCTATGACACGTTTGTCGATAATTGCTTTGCATTTTAGCGCCATCAACGGGATACATTAGATTTTGTGACAAAGGCAGTTATTGCACAAGGTTGTTGAGCTATAGAGGCAATAAGTTTTCATGTGTATGGACTTGATGGGAATTGTTGTCGCACTTTCGGGTCCGTTGATCACACCTGAGTCAGTCGGCAATGTGTGTGAGTCCATTAGATTATCTGGGCTGTGATTTTGTATGTTTCTGCGAGAGGATGTAGAGACAGAGCCCGAGTCAGAGCCACAGCCAGAGCCACCATGATTTGGCCAAAACTGGCCCTGATCTCTGAGGTTATGGATTTTGTTGAGCGGCCGGAGCCTGCTCAACGATCAAGTGTTTACTCTCGATGCCCGAGTCATCACGAATTTTAGGGTCACTCGAACTTAATTCTCCGAGAAACTTTAATGCCCATGCTTTGACTCTCTTGATCTTCCGCGCACAAGCACAGATCGATGCCGTCTGTGCACTTTCCCGCACTCCCGTCCGGCAGAACGTGGCGAAATGCTCACAATTGTTATTGAAGAGGTCGTATTCGCCAAAACCGTCGCTCCTGTGGAGCTCACAAGCCATGTTCACGACTTCCTGGGGTGATTTCGTATTGGGTAAGATAGGGCAAGTACCCCTTCTTGTGAACGTAAACCTCAGTAGTGACCGCCCATATGCATATGAGCGGAGAGAGTGGAGCTTCTCGCCTTCTTGCCGGAAGCAATCGAGACACATTGCGTCGACTCCTGTCCTCGTGAAATGAATCACGGTACCCTCTCCAACGTAAATTCCTAGTAAAATCACAGAGCTTGATTAGGCTTATAATAATTATGGAATGATGAGAGCAAAACCACGCGAATCGGACAACTTTCTATCATTTGATATCAATAGCATGAATCGGCAGGAAAAAGCATCAGGGCAGGGCTTCTCATCGCATTTTTCAATTTCCAGGTGAGCTTGGTTTAATGAATTTGACTCAGAGTATTTTAATCAAGAGAAAAGAGTGTTTAGTTATCACCAAACTGTTGTTCTTTCTAACGCTATGTATGGAAGCTCTCTTTCTCTCAGAAACAGAGGGAAACAGAGGGAAACAGAGGGAAACATAGGCATAACTTATTATCATTATAAATGATGTTAATTGGACCCCTCGAAATGAAACCATGCTGCAATGATCTATCAAGCAGATGCAGGCCATATAGCCAAGAAATTATTACAAAACCAGAGACTGATCACAAAACCATGTTGCAGAATATAAGAAGGCATAATACATGTCACTGAAAAAAATTATGCTGCTAATGGAAAAGAAATAAGAGGACGAATTGCTGACCGTGGTGCGTGTACATCCCATACCGCCGAAAGGTGTAAATGTGTTCCCCGGGCTCAGGCTCTTCCTGTCTTAGCACGACTGGGAACACCTTGCTGATAATCCGAGTTACCATTTTCGGTCCTCCTCTACTCTCTAGGACTTATGTGCTTTGAGCCGGGACTGGATTAGCTTTGATGTTCCTAAAAGAGCGAAACCAAACGTGTTTCTTGACCGTGACTTATCCCTCTTTGGTAGTAAGTAATTCTTTCTTGTAAAGAACCGATTTCTGTACTAAGGGTGGGTTGATAACCCACAGTAGAAGGCATTCTACCCAACAAGGTAGTTACCTATGAGAGGATTTGCAGCAGCTAAGAACGCAATTTTTGATTGATACTGCGTGAGTTTTGAATGCCAGGGTGCGTTGGGTCTGGTTTGGTGATGAGAGAGAGAGAGAGAGAGAGGTGGGTTTTACGCAGTGAGAAGACAAGAGGGGACTTGAAGACCTGATAGTGGCGAGAGAGGTGGATTTATTATGGCTTTGCCCATTGAAATGGAAGGGGGAGGTCAACCCGTCGGATATTCGGGTGCTGACCGGTCCGAAAAAGAAAAGACAAAAGGATAGAAGCGGCTGTTTTGACAGTCCACCGGGCGGGCATGGACCCCATTCGCATTTGCCCTACTTCAATTACATGCACGTTGATGTGAAGGAATGAACAAAACGTCCCCGTCCCGCCCATTAAAAAAAGATCGATCTTTCGCGACATCGGTCGAGGCATTTGCATGCGAATAATAAACATAGGCAAAGCTCATGAAAAAGCTTAATAATGAAGCTAGCTACGGGCACAACTCATCTTAAGACAGGTGTGTAGCAGTTCTCTAAACAGTTGATGTTGTGGCCGCCTTCACGCCGCCCAGTTTGACCAAACGAGCAGCACAGAAGTGTGGACTCTTAGCGAGCCAAAGATCTCCTGAGAATTCGAAATGGTTTACGTCCTTTTTTTTGGAAAGAAAAAAATTGACAGTGTGATGGGGTTGGATCTACGTGATGATTCTGCTTCGTCGCATCGGGGGCGATGGGGACACGGGACGTTGCTTTCGCTCTTTCTTGGACGGGTGCTTCGAAACGTGAGTTGTCGCATGAGGCTGTCCCGATCAGTCCGTCCACTATCCACATTATTTATACCAAATCTGATCGGTCCGCGTTTTACGAACGCTACAAATTCCCCAAAACTTTCGCTTTCCCCACTCGACCGACGCCCATCTGACGCGAAGATTCTTGGGCAATCCGAAAGAGACCCCCATCCTATCGCGGTAGGAATTGCCGGAGTTACGCAAGAAACATTTGCATCACATAGCCCTGGAGGAGGGATAGCCATGGAGTATATCCCTCGCCGGCTCATGTAGACCCTCGCAGGATGTCCCTCTAATTCGAGCAGACCTAGGTGTCAGAATATTAGATGGAAACAAACCGAGAATTTGGAAAAGTGTTTTTCTTTCTCTACTATTCAATTGTACAGATTACAGCCCTATTAATAACGTACAAGCTTGAACTAATTAGATAAAACAAATATACAAAAGGAGGAAAGAATAAATTCCCAAATATACAAAATTCTAATTTTCCCTAAATATACAAAGTAGATCAATAAGGATCAATTATGGTCAATTATAGGCAACAGTATCTTCAACACTCTCCCTCAAGCCGGTGGTTTATACACATCAAAGACACCAAACTTGCTTAGTAGATGTGTGTGTTGCCTTTGACACAAGGGCTTGGTAATATGTCTGCGGACTATTCTGTTGTACTTATTCCTCTTGTCTTGATTACTCTAGCTTGGATCTTGTCTCTGAATTGCTTAGTAGATGCACGTGTTGCCTTTTAACTTCTATATGTTTCGTCCTTTCATGAAAAATGGATTCATTGCCAGTTTGAGTGCAGCATCATTATCACAAAACAGGACAGTTGGTTCTTTTATCCAAACACCATCTTGAAGTAAGCCTCTTATCCATACTGTTTCGCAGCTAGTCTTTGCCATTGCCTAATATTCCGCTTCAGCAGACGATAATGACACAGTCGACTGTTTTTTAGTTTTCCATGATAGCAACGTATCCCACCGTTTTATATACAGAATCTCGTAACAGATTTTCTACTCATGGGGCAAGTAACATTATCCGTGTCACAAAACACTGTCATTTCCATATTATTATCTCGAGATAACAGTATTTCCAAACCTGGACATCCTTTCAATTACTTCACGACCTTTATAGCGGCATTCATATGAGACTATTTGGATTGTGCATAAACTGACTGAGAATTTGCACTGCATATCATATGTCAGGTCTAGTCATTGTGAGATAAATAAGCTTCTTGACAAGTCTCTGTGAGATTGTTTAAAGCGGCATTCATGTGGAACTGTTTCGGATTGTGCATAAACTGACTGAGAATTTGCACTGCATATCATATGTCAGGTCTAGTCATTGTGAGATAAATAAGCTTCCTGACAAGTCTCTGATAAATGGAAGAATCTTTCAGTGAAAGGATCTTCATTTAGGGGTGAGAGTCCCTTATTGTACTCAACCATGGTTAACTTGACATTTTGTTCAATTGGAATGACAAATGGCTTGGATCCTGATAATTTCTGATATGATTTATAGGGAGTTTGGGACACCTGAAGTGCCATAACTTGGCACGGGGGGACACTTAAGTGCCATAACTTTAAAACGGTACACTTAAGTGCCACTTTTTTTTTTTTTTTCAAATGGGACACTTAAATGCCACCTCCGGCGACCTTGCCGGAAATCCTACGTGGCATGTGTTTATTATTTTTTAATGCTTGCGTGGTTCGACTTTGGAGAGCCGAGTCGGCACGACTCAGCAAAAAAACGACGCCGTTTCATAATAAAAAATTAATTGATTAATTAATTAATTAATTTAAAAAAAAAGGGGGACGAAGGGGGCGGGCGGCTAAGGGCTGAGCCCTTGCCGCCGCCGCCTCCCCGCCGCCGCCTCCCGCCGTCGCGGGAAGGGCCGGCGACGGAGGGGGAGGGTCGGCTGGGTTCGCCGGCCCCGGCCGACCCTCCCCCTCCGTCGCCGGCCCTTCCCGACGACGGCGGGTAGGCGGCGAGGGCCGCGAGCCCTAGCCGGATCGCGACGAGGGCTCGCGGCCCTCGCCGGATCCGGGCGAGGGCTCGCGGCCCTCGCCGCCATTCGGCCGGGGTCCGGTGACCCCGGCCGACCCTCCCCCTTCGTCGCCGGCCCTTCCCGGCGACGATGGGGAGGCGGCGGCGGCGGCGGGCTCGGCCCTCACCCGCCCGCCCCTTTCGTCCCCCTTTTTTTAGAGTATTTTTAATTAAAATTAAGTTTTAATTTAATTTAATTAATTTTTTATTATTTTTACACGTCAGACGCGAAACGGCATCGTTTTTGCATTTTTTCGCCACGTCAGCATGCAAAAACGACGCCGTTTTGGACTTCCATCGCCGGAAAATTGCCATGTCAGCCGTTTGGCCGGATTTTAGTCGGAGTGGCACTTAAGTGTTCCATTTTACTACGATATTGGCACTTAAGTGTTCCATTTGAAAAAAAAAAGTGGCACTTAAGTGTACCGTTTTAAAGTTATGGCACTTAAGTGTCCCCCCGTGCCAAGTTATGGCACTTGCGCTGTTCTTTACTCGATTTATAGGATAAATTTGCATTGATTGAGGCAAATCCCTTTATCCAATCATGAAATTTCTATTTTGAGAAAATATTTGGGAGGTCCCAAATCCTTAATCCAAAATGTGGAGTGTAGGTACCTTTTGACACGTTGAATGGCAGATTCATCGTTTCCCATAATGAGGATATCATCAACATATATAAGCAAGTAAATTGATGATGTACCTTGACTCTATATAAAGAGAGCATAATCATGTTTGGATTGTCGGAATCTCACACCTGTAAGTGCAATAATGAACTTAGCATACCACTGGCGAGAAGCCTACTTAAGTCCATACAAGGATTTATGAAGACGACATACTCGATTCCCCCCTGTCTGCGTAAACTTGGTGGAAGATCCATGTAAATCTCTTCTTCGAGATCTCCATGAAGGAAAGCATTATGAACATCCATCTGGTGAAAAGGCCAATCATGCAAAGCGACAATAGAAAGAAAGGAATGAACAGTGACTTCCTTGGCTACTTGAGAGAATGTTTTTGTATAGTCAAACCATTCCCGTTGCGCAAACCCTTCAGCCACTAGTCTTGCTTTATATCGTGCGATGGATCCATCTGCCTTGTACTTGATCTTATATACCCACTTGCAGTTGATAGGTCGTCGATAAGGAGGCGAGGTAACGATATCCCAAGTCTCATTTTCTACTAGGGCTTGTAAATATCCTTCATTGCTTGTTGCCAATGAGAGTCTTTGACAGCTTCCTCATATGCTCATATGAAGATGGTTCTTGTCCCTCGGAGATTCTACTAATGCAACACATTTGTTCCGGGGAAAGACGAGCAAAACTAACATAAGATGAGATAGGATGATGTATACTAGATAACTCTAAGGTGGGATAAAGATAATTTGCTGTCCACGGGGGCGGGCGTGTACTACACTTTGATCATCGAGGTTGATTTGGTGCTCTTACAAGTGGCATAGCAGAGTTCTTATCTCGATTTGTTGTTGAAGCAGAACCCTCTGATATCACTGCTTGTGGTTCCCTGGGTGCGGCATTATCCGCATACGATTGCGAATTACTTCCAGGTGTAGGATATGAGACATGAGGAAATGGGACTTGCTGTGAAGGCAACAAATCTTCTTCATTGAGGAATAGACGATGATGTGCGGCTGAACCTGAATCTTGATCTGGAAGAAGTTCTTATTGGAAGGGAAAAATTTCCCATGAAAGATAACATCTCTGCTAACGATGAAGCAACCAGTAGATAGATCATAGATCGAGTATCCCTTTTGAGAAACAAGATATCCCATAAATACACCTTTAATAGTGCGAGGATCTAATTTGTCCCGAGGGCCCACTGTTGAGACATAACACAAGCATCCAATGACACGAAGATGACCAATATCCGATTGTTTCCCAAAAAGTAATTCAAATGGAGTCTTCCCATTTAGGATTCGGGATGGCATCCGATTGATCAAATAGGTTGCTGTGACCACACAGTCTCCCCAAAACGTTTTTAGAATTGAGGCTTGATACTTAAGAGCACGGGCAACTTCTAAGAGATGATGATGTTTTTGTTCCACCACCCCATTTTGTTGAGGTGTATAGTTGCAGGAACTCTCATGAAGGATACCACTTGATGTAAACATAGAAGAACACTCATGATCAAAGAATTCATGAGCATTATTAATACGAATTCATTGTACGGATTTGTGAAACGGATTTTTAATTAATGCAAGGAAATTTCTAACATAAGAAAGTACTTGTGCTTTAGATTGCATCAAGAAAAGCCAGGTAGCCCTTATATAATCATCCACAATTGTAAGGAAAAAATGAGATCCATCCCGATGTGGTGTATGATATGGTCCCCAAATGTCCATGTGTAGAAGAGAGAAAGCTGTTTTGCTTCGTGAGGTACTTTGCGAAAAAGACAATCGAGATTGTTTAGCTATTGGACAAATATGACATTTTGAATGAGGAAATGAGGCACTATGGCCTAAATGCTGATAAAACAAAATATTTTTTTATTGGAATTGGCATTACATAAGATGCCCTTATTTAAAGGAAACGAAACATTGAGATTTTTGGGAAGTGTGTCCCAAAAATAGAGTCCCTCTTGAATTTTACCCTAGCCCATCAGTTTCCTAGTCAAAAGGGCTTGAAATAAGCAGATATTAGAATCAAATATGACTTTATAGAAATTATCCTCACAAAATTTTGAGACAGAGATGAGGTTGAATTGAAATTCAAGAATGAACAGGACATTTTTCAAGGTGATGGATGGACTGAGATTAACTGTTCCAATTTTGGTGACCGAGGTATCATTCCCATTTGGAAGACGGACTGAAGTAACATGAGAGGATTCTTTAACATTGGAAAGAAAACATTTATCGCAAACTATGTGATCACTAGCACTTGAGTCAATAATCCATCCTTCAGTTGAAATAGAGCTTAAGCAATCAAAAGTACCTATATAACTCGCTGCTTTATCCTGTGATCCCAATTGGCTTAAAGCTCTCATAATTTGCTGGAATTGATCATTACTAACGGGCTAATGAGCTTTGGCATTTGCTGTGATGGAAATATCCTTTTCCTTCCTTTCTTTATCTACTAACTTCCCATGCAATTTCCAATAATTATCCCGTGTATGATTGGGATGCTTACAATAATCATAGAATTTGTCTTTTCCTTTGTTGGAATTTCCCCCATGGTATTTATTTGAGAAATTTGTTGGATTATGGCTGTTAGATCCCCTCCACGCCGATGCAAATGTGGCCTGTTGTGGGCCATCAGATCTAGGTGCCGCCAAGATGTATCTTGGACCATCATATCGTCCGGGCCAGCTGTAGCCATCAGATCTAGAGATGAAATCTTTGCCGTTCGTTGGAAAAGGAGCCTGCAAGAGGCCGGGACCGTCCGATCGGCCGATTAAATCGTGGCCGCTCGTTCTAGATGGATAAAGAAACTTTTCTTCTCCATTTGCTAACCCTAGGGCTGCGACTGTAGCTCCCGATTCGCCATGGCTCCCATGGCCGGACCTTGCTACGGTTAGCTTCTACTCCGGCGTTACCTTGGTCGCAAGGATGACGCGATCTTCAATTTTTAGGTACTCTGAGGAAGCCAGGCACTGCGACTCTTCCTGGACCACGAGTTGGTAAATCCGGCCAAGCGAGGGTACGGGTTCCATGGCGAGGATTTGGCTGTGAAACGGTAAGTAACTTTCGTTTAGTATGAGTAGAAAATGAGTTACCTTCTCCCTCTCCCTTACCGGCCGGTATTGTGCTAGGGTTGTTTTGGGTCCCTCCAATTTTTCTTCGGCCATCTCCAATTCGTTCCACAGTGTTAATAACTTGTTAAAAACAATAGAGATTGAAAGATTCCCTTGTCTTAATTCGGATAGAGCTTGAGTTATGCTGAAAACGATCAAGTTTTCCATACATTTCCCATATATTTTCCCATATTCCTTTAGCATCTTCGATCGGGGGGTAGTCTAGCGACAACCTTCGGGGTGAGGCAGTTGTCAATCCATGTCCGGACAAGCTAATTACATTTCCTCCAGTGGCGCACAAGTCGTTTGTCGCTCGAAACTAGAACCGTTCCGTCTATAAACCCTTCTTTGTCTTTTGTGATTAGGGCTCAACGGAACTCTCGTGACCAGATGCAATAATTTTTTGGCCCCGATAACTGTTGTGTGATGAGGCGGAGCTCCAATCAGTCCTCGTTGGAGGTGTAGAGAAGGTCTCCTAGTTTGGGTCGAGCGCCGATGATGCTTGTGAAGGGAAGAAAATCGGGTCCATAGGTCGAGTACGGGCTTGCCCCAAATCTTGATTAACCCGAATTGATTTGATTCAAGAAGGGCCACCCGTCCCACTAGAGTCGGACTGATTATTAAGTTGCGGGTCTTCTCCCCTTGGCTCGTCATTGGCTCTCTTGGCAAAGTTAGTGGAGCTTTGGGCCAGATTCATCTGACTCATCTAGCTTGGAATAGGTTGAACTTGGATTGGAACCCATTGAACATATGGGCCCGGAAGAAATTGCCCCGTATTGGGGTGAACAGAACCCTGTTGCTCCTCAAGGGTCGGCACTTGATTCAGTTTCTTGTGTTTGGTTTTCCGTCACCCGATCTGTTTCTTCATCCAAAGGTGAGTTGCCCGAACCACCAATTTAATGAGCCTAACTAAAATGTGTTATGGAGATCTAGCACAAGAATAGATGATTTAGAAGGGCAATGATTAGTGGCCAAATATATAAAGTTCACCGTCTTAATTATTTATGTAACTATATATTGGTGCTATATGCTACACCAATAATAAAACAATTTTCCTTGAAATTGGCAAGATGCTCATGTATTGCATGGATTGGGGGCTAAATTTATTATATAATTATAAATTTGGCTGTTGACATGAATTTTGGCAAGAAAGAGAACATGAAGAAAATATAACAAAATTAATATTCGCATCAATCGAATTCCCTCCTAGAATTTACGTTAAGTTTTGTTTGAAGTGGATCCAAGTCCATCACGTAGATATGTCGATATATATATATATATATATATATATATATATATATATATATATATATATATATATTCAGGATTTTATTATTCTAAACTCATTTTATAATTCATTTACTGAATATAACTAATCTATATAACAACTTAACCCATTAAACATGCGTTAAAAAATGAGTTTGATAGGTCTACATATATCGAGAACGATGTGTGAATAGATACAGAACAATACTTGGTCGATCACATTTATATAGTTCTCTTTGTACCTGCGGGCATCACAACTTTTCATCCAATGTCTGGTTGTTACCCATATTTAAGCAAAACCAGAAAAAATAAGAAGCGTAAACACGTGTAAATCATCTACTTGACATGTTCACACAATCTTGGAGGCCCATCGGCCCTTCAGATTGTTGAGTCAAGGAGGGTCGGGCCGGGCCCAGGTAAGAATTCTTTGAGCCCAAGTAAGTCCGCTCTCTCTATGACAACACAATCTTATGTCTACAAGTCTCATAGCATATTCGAATCGTTGACAAGCTTAGGCAAAGACTTTGTTTTTAGGCTGGATGTGGATCTTGAACACGCGCCACCAAATTCTTATGTTCTCCAACGGAACTCAGCGGTTCATAGATAATAATGGGTGCCTGGTTCAAACATCTTCGGTCACTGCATGTTCAGCAGAGTCATGGTCGGATCGTGGTCCGTTCCTTGCTGATCAATCATATATGAAAGTGGATGTTGCTGATTTCATACTGTTATGTGGGGCAATGAGAGCTTAGAATGGGACATTCTCGTGGCTTTTGTGCCTCTAAGTCCGTAGAAAGTGGGAGAAATTGATTGAACTTTGAAAGATTGTACTGCTTTTTGCAACTTTTGGGAAAAATGGAGTTTGGACTAGAAATAAAGGCCAGCTAGTCATCATTGGTACTTACAAAATGCTACTTATCCGGTTGACACCGACATGCCTTCGTTGCATTACTCTCGAGATGGACATAAATTGTAAATGTATAGTAGATCATTTTATCTGGGCTAGCGAGTGAACCGCATATGCTAAATGGGAATTTGTCAAAAAGTCGAAATCTTTTAAAGTTACGGGGGTGAAAATGAAGGATAGAAACTTCTAGCTTATAGAAATTTTTCTGACTCTTTTAAGTTGGCTAGACAGCCTAGGCATCTAATGGTCCCTCATGTGGCCATGGGCCCAATCGTTGGACTCATTTTTTCACTTGGGCCAGTGCTTGGAAGAGAAGGTGCCCACTTGGGCCTCCCATTTTCCTAACAGGCCCGGCTTGACACAACATGGCATGCCTGAATTGGGCTTGTGTACAAGGAATTGAGAGAAGTTCGGCCTTTGACTTTGCAGAGGATGGGTACAAGGAATGGGGATACTATAGAAAACCTAGGGATTTTTTGTTTCTGTTTTAGGATTTATTAATTTTTCCCTAGATTTTTTTTTGGAATAAATTGCCCAAACTTCGATCGTCAGAAATGTCACATGCTTGATAGCTAGCAAATATTTGGCTAACTAGCAAGCTCGGGTCCTTATTTGGAATTGATTCAACTACTTTGGGTCCTTATTTGAGATAATAGGTCCACTTTAGGTCTTTATCTGACACAAACTTCATTTTGGGTCATTATTTGAGAAAATTGGTCCATTTTGGATTCTTATTTGGAATTTTCTTAGTATTATATTAGAAAAAATAATTCAAAGATTTTTATAGTTAGGTAGCATGTATATGAAGAGTTATAAATGCCATTGTGAAGCGATGCAGAACATTTAAGAAGCAAATCCCTAGAATGCCATAACTTGGCATAAATGGATACTTAAGTGCCATAACTTACAAAATGTACACTTAAGTGCTAAAATCATAGCAAAGTGGATCACTTAAGTGCCACTTCAACCAAAATCCATCCAAAACGCCGACGTGTCAATTTTCCGATAAAGCGAGTGCAAAACGACATTGTACGGCGTCATTTTGGGCCGATGTGGTAAAAAAATGATATAAAAATTAATTAAATTAATTCTAAAATAAATTTAGTTAAAATATTTAAAAACAATAATTTTAATATTTAAAAATTTAAAAAAAAAGTTAAAAAATAAATAAACATAAACAAAAGGGGGAGGCGGGCGAGGGTTGCCTCCTCGCCATTGCCGGGAAGGGTCGGCGACGGAGGGGGAGGGTCGATCGGGGTCACCGGCCCTTAGCCAAGGGCCGACGACTCCGGCCGACCAACGGCGAGGGCTTACGAGCCCTCGCCTCAATCTGGGGTGAGGCTTGTAGACCTCGTCCAAATCCGACAAGGGTCGATGGCCCTCACCTAGCCGAGCCAAGGGCCACCACCCGCCGGGGGTCACCTCGGCGGCGGTGGCCCTTGGCCCGACCGGGTGAGGGCCGCCGACCCTCGCTAGATCCGGGCGAGGGCTGCGAGCCCTCGCCCGCATTCGGCGAGTGGGGAAGGAGGAGGAGGGGAGGTAGGCGGTTGAGGAGGAGGAAGGAGGAGGAAAAAATTTGGGGGGGGGAAGGAGGAGGAGGAGGGGAATGGTCGGCCGGGGTCGCCGAGCCCCAACCGAGGGCTAGCGGCCCCAGCCGACCGGTGGCGAGGGCCTACGTGCCCTCGCCCCCATCTAGGCGAGGGTCCTTACCTTTCGACGATGGTAGGGAGGCGGCGGCAAGGGCTCACCCCCTTAGCCATCGGCTGCCTCCCTCCTCCTCCATTTTTTTTAAGTAAATATAAATTATTATTATTATTATTTTGTTTTAAATATAATTTAATTAATTTTTATATTATATTGAAATTCAAATTATGCCAAAACGACGTCGTTTTGGCCCATTGAAGGGCTTTATTTTAGCCAACACCCAAAATGACATCGTTTTGGGTGAGTTAAAGCTGACTCAGCTCTTCGGTGAGCCACCTCAGTGAGAAATATTAGTATTTAAATGCCACGTATGATTTCCGGCTGGCTTCGCCGGAGGTGGCACTTAGGTGTCCCACTTTTCTTCAAATGTGACACTTAAGTGTACATTTAGAAAGTTATGGCACTTAAGTATCCCTTTGTGCCAAGTTATGGCACTTGTAGTGTTTTTATCAGTAGAACATTTTAACAATTATTATTTTTTCTAGACTAAAAAGTACTTGTTTGGACACTTTAATTTTTGGTTTCTACTTTTTGAGCCCCCTCTCAAAGAGTTATTTTACATAATGCATACCCCAATTAATTAATGCAGCACAAGTATTAGCACTTAAGGCAATTTCACATAATTCTAAAAGTTCCAAATTAGAGACATTTTCTAAATTTTGGCAAAATAGTCGTAAGAAAAGCTAGAATTTTGCCCAAACACGCTTGTTGATAGCCTAAAGATATTTTGGATTAAGTGTTGTTGACTTTATACATCTAGGTAACAAGTGGAGATTAGGAACTTTAATATACCAACATTTTCTCACTACCTGCTTAGAGAGATATATATTTGAGATTTTTTCCTGTTCAATTAGTTCATTCTTCTTTCTTTTTTTGGTCAAAATTGCACGTGATATTCATTACTTAGCAAAGTACGATGAAAATACATCAAAAGCATCAGAACATAACATATTTAAGAGAGTAGAGGGAGGGTGGGTGACCCAATTCTTCAGTAAAACGTTTAACCTTTGCGATTTTGCTAACCAATCCGCAATCTTGTTTGAGTCCCGGCTGCAATGGGCTATGGAGAGGCTCGAAAATTTAGTCCTCAGCTCCTTGGCCCAATCCACCAGGGATTGTACTTCCCATTTTGGCTAAACAAAAGAGTTTACACCGTGCACAAGTACACTACAGTCAGATTCAAGCTGTAAAGTCTCTGTTGATCTGGAGAGAAGAAACATTAAGGTTTCAACCAACACCAAAGCTTCTGCTTGTTGAGGTGAGGTTGCTGCAATTTCTTTGGAGAACCCATTGATCATCCTCCCGGACACATCTCGGACAACACAAGCTATGGCCGCATGCTTCCTTCCTCTATTCATCTCGTCTCGGAATCGTTCCTCTGAATCTCCATCCACCAAAGCTGCTGCTCGAAAGTCTCCATTGTTCACGTCTATACTCAGCTCGATTAGGTTAGATCTACGAAATTTCGAGCAAACGAGGCCTCCTCTATAGATCTTGCTTTGTTCGTCTCCCTTCTTGACTCTAGAACTCCTCTGTTTGTGTCCCTGTTAAGCTTGGATCAGGTTGAGGTAGTAGACGCTCGAGCGAGAGAGATGACTGTCGGAGTGCCTCCTTCGTTCATCTCTGTTACTGGTGCAACTCCTTTTCTTTGGTCATCCCTATTCATCTCGATTTGTGGTGGGATTTCAGAGTAATCTTCATCAAGCACGGGCATTTGCTAGAGAATTTCCTCTGTTCATGGCTATGCTCGGTATAGTATGGGGGTAGATCTGTAAGATCTCTAGTAAACAAGGTCTCCTCGAAAGATCTTGCTGTGTTCTTCTTCATCCTCGACGCTGGGTCTCCATTATTCATTCTTCTTTCAGGCTTGGGTCAGGTTAAAATAGCAGGGGCTCGAGCGAAAGAGGTGACCGCGAGAGTTCGTCCACCATGAGCCTCTAATACGATTGTAGCTCCTCTTCTTATATCATCCCTGTTTATCTTGTTTCGTAGTGGGATTTCGGTGTAATCTCCTTCCAGCAAAGCATTTACTCGATATTCACCACTGTTCACATTTTTATTCTACTAGATTATGGGTAGATCTTCGAGAATTCAAGCAAGTGAGGCCTCCTCTAAAGATCTTACTTTGTTCTTCTCATTCCTCGACACAAGATTTGTTCTGTTCATTCCCTTGTTAAATGTTGGTTGGATCGAAGCAGTAGAGGCTTGATCGAGATAGATGACCTCCAGAGATCCTCCGCCGTTAGTCTCTGTTACAGTTGTAGGTCCTCTTCTGTTTTCATCAGTATTCATCTCGGTTCGTGATGGGAGTCTTGAATTTCGTTCAAAGTGAACAGCCACTTGAAACCTTCCTTTGTTCGCCTCTGTATTGTGTTCAACTTGGGATGGGTCTTTAGATTCAGGAAAGAAAGAGGCGTCAATATTAATCTTGAGGACACTGGAACTCGGTTTTTGCCACTTTCTGGTATGTTATGCTATGTTGCTTGCTCTAGTTTTGTTTCCATTCTAGGTTTGAAAGCTGTCGTTATGGGCTATTGCTCTGTCTAACGTTTGCTACGGATTTAAGGGCATTTTCTTGAAGATTGCATTATTTTGATCCTTCCAAATACACCATAGGGTCATTACTACAATGTTAAACTAATGCGAGGTTCGTGGATCCTCCCTTAACTTTATTACCCACTCATTGAAACGAGTAAGACCCATTCTTTTGATGCAAATTTGCAGAGGATGTTGACACCATAGTAGTGATATCCAAGGATAGAGCAGCAGGGTATGTTCAACTGTCTTGGGTTCCTATTTGCATGATGGGCATATTGCTGCACCTCCTTGAAAATCTCTTGATTTAAGTCCTTCCAATGTTGTTGAAAGAATAACCCATTAAACTCGTCAAGCCTGGGAGCTTTAGTAGCTCCTAATTGGTACTGTAGTTGTAAGTTCCTCCATTGTGATGGACTGTGTCAATTGTTGATTCATATTTGCATCGACCGAGCGTGGAAGTTGACCTAATATTGGTTGACAATTTTTGTTACCCTTTGATTGAAATGGATCTTTGAAGTACTCCCCTATCAATTCCTTGATAACCTTCTCATCTCTCATCCACTGCCCTTCTAAATTTTTTAGCATGGTGATTCTATTTTGAATTCTTCTTTGGATAGTAGTAGCATGAAAAAATTTAATGTTTTTATCCCTCCATTTAAGCCAACTAATTCTTGATCTCATCCCCTATATAACTCCTCTTGCCGCCATAGACTCTCAATTTCTTGTTTTATCCTTTGGACTTTCACATGATCATTTAGCCCATTGTGATTATTCATTAGCACTTGGAGCTCATTCCTTAGCCATGAAATTCTCTTATGTGCATTAGAGAATCTATTTTTACTCCATTCTGCCAAGTTCTGGGTCACTATATTTAATTTATCAACAAGATTGCTCCTTGAAGAATTTGTCGAAACCCGAGCTTTCTTCACTATTTGTCTGCATTCTTCATCCTCCGCCCAATAAGCATCATATCGGAACATTCTTCATCTATGATCATTCTTTGGGAAAAGTGATAAAATCAATGGGCTATGATTTGAGCCCAGGGCTGGTAAGGCTAGGCATTCTGCATTAGGATATGCTAATCTCCACTCCATTGTACAAACTGCTCTATCCAGCTTTTCCTTAATAAAGGTATCTAATCCAGGTAAACGCACAACCCTTACTTTACAAATCCATTAAAGAACAAGCATGCAGAAAACCCCTAAATGCTGTCATTTGGTAATGCTTAGCCATTTGCCTCCCTTATTTCTCCCAGTGATACAGGACTTCATTGAAATCACCTAGACATAGCCAAGAAAGCTGGTTTGTAATGCTATCTTTCTAGATCAACTCCCATAATAGCACTTTTCCTCTAAAATCATTGGGGGCATGCACAAAGGTGATTCTCATGAGCTGTTGTAGTTCTAAGATTTGACAACGAACATTTATATAGGTCCCAGAATACCCCTCAATTGTTAAATTAACCTAGTCATCCCAGAATAAAGCCAAACCTCCCGCTAAATCCTCTGGATTCACCGAAAAACAATTCTGATATTTGAGTTGCATTCTGACGCGTTGCACCATTTGCTCTTGATTTTTTGTTTCCATTAAGAACATTAAATTGGGCCTTTCTTAAGTCACTAAGACTCTCAATGCTTGAATTGTCAAGGGTGTGCCCAACCCTTGACAATTCCAACTCAGGACCTTCATTGATAACCCGATGGCTTATTAAGGCTAGCCACCAAAGTCCACTGCATTGACTTCTTCTCTACCTCAATGGGTGTCTCGAAAAGCTATGAGTTATCTAATACCGAAGTTTTGGAGGATCGAGCTCCATAAGGGCAAAATCTTTTGTCTTTCTTTGTTGAGGGAAGCTTAGTGCTTCTGGATTTTGTCTTTGTCACTCCTTTCGCAGCTTCTGCTATTTCCAGCATGTTTTGTTCTGTTTCCTTCAACTGTTCTTTATAGCACACCAATGAAGCCTCCTCATCCAGGCAACTACTTCCCTTCTTTTGTTTTCCTTTGTCTTCAATAACTATTAAGGCTAAGGATGATAAAGAATGAGTATCTGTTCATTGTGCTACACATTCCTCAGGCTACTTCTCACTTATAGACATGATTGATTTCCTTGACCCCTCAGGATTAGGGGATGTGTAGGGGTTTCAGTGACCATAATTTCTTCCTCATGAAATCCTGTTTACTGTAGAAAATTTTCCATTATGGACTAAGTTCTTTGACCTCCGCTCTCAACCATTGCCCAGACTTCCCAAGTAAATTTTCCTCAAGGCCTGAATCTTTATATGTTATCTCATTACAGAAAGTGGCATAGTGCTCAATTCTTCCACAAGAGTGACAATAATGCGTGAGTCTTTCATATTTAAATGCCACCCAAACCTTTTTTTTCTACCCAAGTTAATAATGACTTCAGTCTTTAAAGGGGCAATCAAGTTTAGGTTAACTCTTGCTTTGCCTACCTTGTAGTTGCTGGTTCCTTTGGCTTCTAGTTTCACCTCCACAACTTCTCCAATTTTCGATGCCATATCTTTTACAACTTCCTAAGTAACTCGACCAAATGGGAGACCATAAAGGTGTACTTAAAATGCACAGTGGGTAAACTCATAGCATAATTCAGGAGTATCTGGCTGACATTACTGTAAAACTAACAAATTGCTAGAAAATGATCAGGGCCCTCAGTGTAAAACTCTTTGTTTTCAGCTTCGGAGGCAAAAGAGAAGGAGAAAAACCCTGGCTCTAATAAGGCGCAATCCACATTTTCTATTTTCCAAGCTCTCTTCATAGTGTTAAGAAAGGCTTGAGAATTCACACTAGGCTTAGAATATAGCTTCCTAAACAAAGTAAGCTTGCATTCATTCAATTTTTCTTCAGAAGTTTCTTCTCACACTTCTACAATATCATCTTCAAACCATAGATTACCAAGCCTTTTGCACAAAGCCGCCATTCTTCTTTCATCATTATGCTTATTATCCATTTTGATTTCTCTTACACAAGCCGATAAAGAAATTCTCAAGCCACAGCAATTGTCCGAGAAGAGAAAAGAAGAAAATTACCCTAAGGAGGTCTTGCGAAGCTGAGCCCTGAAGACCAGACTCTTTGGCATAGCTACGATAGTTTGAAGGGAGCTCTGCACAAGTTGCGTGTTACTAGATTGTAGCACCAAGCGAGGTAGTAAGAGGTTAGAATTTTGATGGTCGAAAAATAATGGGTTGAAGCTCCAGTTGGGTGGAAAATCGATGTGGTTGTAAGGATTCTTTGGGTATTATTGGGTTTGGGATAAAACCCAATGGGTGGGAGCTGTGAACCCAAATGGGTGGATTGTCGATAAGGATTTTAGGGTTTTGTGGGTTTTCTTGAATGAAGGTTTTGTGGGTTTTGTGAAATACCGAAGAATGAGGGATAGAAGAGGTTGAATGGGGAAGAGAAACTATGGGGGATTAAACACATCGGATTGAGGGAATTTCGAGATTATAAGTGATGGGCAGCCATTGTTGCATTGGAAGTAGAAAACTCTACACAGGCAGTGGAGAGAAAACTCCGATGAATGGAGAGAAGGTCTAAGAGGAGAGAATTAGTTCATTCATTTATTTATCTTTTTGGGGATTTTCTTAACATGGGCCAATGAAGCAAAACAATTGGCCTAGCTAGCCCATACATAAATTCTTTTTGGCCCATCCAATCTAGTTGACTCATGGACGTGACACTAGCACAGGATCAACTACCTTTCCTTGTGTTGCAAAGCGAACATTTATTTGCTCAACTGATTTATGGAAGTTTCAAGTATATGTGCCCTAATCATAGTATCACACTAGTAAATATCTTGGCAGTCGAGATAAAATTTAGGATAACATATCACATGTTTAGTGCCTACTTAAAATAGAATAAGAGCAGATATAAAAGAGATATAGGTAGGAGAAAATTATCCCATTAGGGAGGTGGAATAAAAGTAGATAAAATTTTTAATATTCATAAAAAGAAAAATTATTTTTCTCAAATAACGAACTTTTTAAATTAAAAAATTAAAATTATATTCAATATAAATAATATTTGAATTCTAATATAAGAAATTCAAAATAACAAAACATAAAAATTCAATTTTTTAATTTAATCTTATTTTTATTTATACATTTGAGTTTAATCCTATCTTATAATATAAATTCAATATATAAATATATTTATATTTATTGCAAACACCTAAAGATACCTTCTTCAAACTAGGATATAACAACTCTAAATGATAATCTACCCTAAACTGATAATTCTCCAAAAAAAAAAAAAAAAAACAAATAACTTTGAAATCCAAAATTTATTAAAGATAATATGATATGGTAAAAGATATCCCCTATAACTATTAACCCGTCTCATGTCATTCTCCTTCACTTGGAAAAACTCAATTCTGTCGAGTTATATGGACCTCAGCCAGTAAAAATATTCGACCTTAAGTTCCAGAGTGCTAAACAATGATCATATGGTGCCGTGCTATGAGTTCTGAATCTTCGTGACGATTTACATACATATCTAGTCCTAGAATATTTCAAAATTAAATATTATATTTGTTTCCTCGAAAGGGATGTGATATCACAAAATAATGTTTTGGCGAGAAAGTACTTTCCTTCGCAACTTTAACAACTACCACTGTTTTTCTTAAGATGTTTCCTTTTCATGCAAAATGATAGTGCTAAACATAAAATAAATAAATAAATAAACGATATGCAAGTGCATGCGCAAAACGATAAGACAGATTCGTGATGATAATATTAGGCACGTTGGCACGGACCTACCAAACACCACTGCATATTCCTTTCAAAATAGAATAAAATGAAAGGAGAATGAACAGAATCCGGCGGCGTTAGCTATTGCCTGCTTTGGGCAAATTTGAGTAGCAGGATTGTTGGCCTAAGGACATGGAGATTGAAAGTGGAGATTGGGCTAATACTCTTAGAGCCTGTTTGGTAAAATATGTTTCTATTTCTCGAAACAAAAATTTTTGTTCTTTTTGTTTTCGGAAATAGATTTGGAATAGAAACAAAAAATAGAAAAAAGTAGCTTCTTGTTTCCAAGAACAATTTATAGAATCTAATTTTCTCTCTTCTTTTTTCTTCTCTTTTCTCCTTCTCCTTCTCCTTCTTCTTCTTCTTCTTCTTCTTCTGGCCTCCAACGAGCCCATCGGACAATACCCAGCTAGTCGTTAGCCATTATAGAATCTAACAATTTATAGAATCTATTTTTCTCTCCTTCTCCTTCTTCTTCTTCTTCTTCTTCTTCTTCTTCTTCTTCTTCTTCTTCTCCTCTTTTGTTCTTCTTCTTCTTCTTCCTCTTCTTCTGGCCTCCAACAAGCCCGTCGGACATTGCCCAGCTAGTTCCTCTTCTTCTGGCCTCCAACGAGCCCATTGGACATTACCCAGCTAGTCGTCAGCCATTATAGAATCTATTTTTCTCTCTTCTTCTTCTTCTTCTTCTTCTTCTTCTTCTTCTTGGCCTCCAACGAGCTCGTCGGACATTACCCAAATATTCGTTGGCCACCATCGTGGCCGGCGACTGGCGAAAGAGAAAAAGAAAAAGGAAAAATAAGAAAAAGTAATAAAAGAATTAAAAAATTAAAAGAACTTAAAAAAATCTAAGAATCTTATCAAAAGTATTTTTATTTGGGGAATAGAAATTTTAGAAAGTTACAAAATGCATTCTTTTGCTCAAAAATTGTTCCTAATAATAGAAAAAGAAAATCATTTATGATCAAAAATTGTTTCCTAGAATATAATCGTTACCAAACACGTCATTACCTACCAAAAACGCCTTGACTGACCATATCTGGGTTGAGTTCTCGTATAACTACTTAATGAAAAGGAGAACAAGAAAAATTGAGATAAGTGCTTTAAAAGTCGTAAAACCTATCGAGAAAATGCAATAAAGTCCTAAAATTTTCAAAAAGTGCAATTAAATTTTAAAACTTATCACGAAATGCAATTAAGCCTTGAAATTTTCAAATAGTACAATCAAATTCTAAAATTTATCAAATTATCAAATCAAATCCTCGAACTTATCAAAATGGTTCAATCAAATCTTTCAGTTAATTATACTTTTTAAAAATTTTAGAACGCAAGTGTACTTTGATAAAAAGTTTTAGAATTCGATTATACTTTTATAATAAGTTTTAGGTCTCAATCGTATTCTCGTGATAAGTTTTAGGATTTTTAATGTATTTATCATAAAAAACTTGAGGACAAAGAGGCTAACATGACTAGTGACTGACCTTAAAATACCAAAAATATCGGACAAGCGACTCTGCCTAAAGGTCAGGCGGTAGACGATGAAAGCAGAGTACAAGGATGATTTTGGTGTCTTCAAAATGATTTTTAACGAAAAATATTTTCATATCATGAAATTTTATACAAAGAAAACAAACCCATTATTGAATATATTGTGAGTTGGCAATGAATTCGGCATTTTTTGGACAGCTTTTGTTGCGCAAGCAAACAACATCAGCAAAAATCACATGATATAGTGCTTTCCTTGGAAAATTACCGAAAAAGTCTTAAAATTATTGTAATTGTGTCAATTTAGTCATAAACTTATTTTTTTGACCAATTGAGTCATAAACCTTTTACAATTATTCACAATCAATCCATTCGGTCAAAATTGGCTAGTTGGTTCGACATGGCAACGGCTAGTGCCGAAAATTTTTTTTAATAATATTTTTTTGAAATATTTTATTAATTCTCTCTCTCTCTCTCTCTCTCTCTCTCTCTCTCTCTCTCTCTCCCTCTCTCTCTCTCTCTCCTTCCTCCCTCCTTCTTCCTTTCGCTCCCTCTCTTTGCCTCGTCGGCTCCAGCGAGCTTGCCTCGTCGGTCGGCGAGCTCGCGCCTAGTGATGGCGGGGTGAACCCCCACCGGATCTAGTGAGGCGATTTGACTGGTTGGCCTCGCCAGTCGGTGGGCTAGCCTCACCAATCGGCGAGCTCGCGCCCAACGACAATAGGGTGAGCCTTCGCCGGATCTGGTGAGGGCTCACCTTGCGTTGTCACTAGGCATGAGCTCGTCAACTAGCGAGGCGAGCTCGCCAGATCGCCTCAATCTGACAACCGAAGGAGGGAGGAGGGAGGAAGAGGGAGAAGGAAAAACAAAAAAGGAAAGAACAAATAAATAAAATATTATTAAAAAATGTTGTCGGTGCCGACCAACTGCCACGTGAGCGCCGGCCAGTCAATTTTGGCCAGATGGACTGATCAGAATAATTATAAAATGTTTAGGACTCAATTGGTGTCAAAAAAAATAAGTTTATGACTGAATTGGTACAATTGTAATAGGTTTATGACTTTTTTAGTAATTTTCCCTGCTTTGCTTAATGGAAGCACCTTGTTTAGCCCAATGTAAAATGTCGAGATACTTAATTTGTCACTTGATTAAAATGAGCAAAAGTTTAGGTATTTACGATATCATCATCCTTTTTCTTATAAGATATCAAAATCTTTCAAATCAACTAATAATCCATGTATGCAAAATAAACATAGGTTACTCAAAGTGGGAGATTTGGTGATTAAACATAATGCCTGTTATTTCCAAATCAAACGCTTAACCGTTCAGCCACTCTAAAGAACTTTTCCCCTTTTGTTGCTTAATTTCAAACCTCAAACGGAGAGCTACGTCTCCCCTGTGACCATGAGAAATGGCGGGAGCGGCTTTTTAGTGATGAGGCTCAATAAACAATCAGGATCATCAAAATGTAAAGGGCCACTTCATATCAAAAGATTCCCCGATTGAGATTTTTATATTGGACACTTTATTCACTTTATCGTCCTGTGGGACTGAGATTTTGTCTGTTTTGGAAGGCTCCATGCGTGGGAATGATCTTGATTGTATGTACTGGCCATCCCATTTCTATATTTGGCTTGTGGTTTGACAGTTTCTAGGGTTTTTCTCAACTAGAGAGCATTAATATGACTGACTTTCCGTACTACTAAAAGTAATAACGTCTGCCATTATGGGGAAATCACTAAAACAATAATGGCATCCCTCATCTTCTGCCATCCTTGATTCTCCGATCGCAAAGCTCTTGACAATACTTTTCACGCACTCATTGAATGCCGCTTCGACAAAAAGTCGCGAAATGTCCTGGATAGCCAATTAAGTGTGAATCGATAAACCTTATATACATATGTGGTTGTCAAGTTTCAAATTTTTAGGACACAACTCCTTACAAAATATTCTGTTCACATATTTCAATTTCTCCTTAAAAAGCTTGTCATTTCGCTCTTTGGACTAGAGTAGATTTTCAATGATGGATCGTTAACTTAACAAGTTTAATAAATATAGGGATTTCATAGATTTTGAGTAGGCAAGAAAGAGTCCAAATGAAGACTGGTCACATGTGACAGACACAGGTTATCGGAACTAATGGCAATGCGGTGCCTAGGTACATCGCCATGTGTAATATAAAGGGCTTGGTGAATTGATAGGGCTGATCCTTGCCAAGAATATTGAGTATTGGGATTGAGTATTGGGTTTAGTTTGACAATGCCTGTAGCCGTATTTAGCAAACTCATGTTAGAGTATAACATTGTTCTGGTTGAACAGGTCATTCGTATGTGAAGAGCAACGTCTGTAGCTTCAAGGTTGTATTATTTCAAGAAGGGTAATATTCGAAGAAGGACGAGCGGCCGTGGCCGAGAAAGTTTGCCAAGTGGGATCAATCAGAGGAAAGGTTCAGCGAATATAGAGAATCCCCACAGTCCATGTGGTGAATGGTTTGGATGTTGCCAAGCCATCTAGAAAGGGAACTGTCGAATTCTTGGAGAAACACTGTACACATTTTCTCAATATTTATCCGGCCCGGCAGTTCTTAACACGCTTTGCCAATAATTGCTCTGTACAATAGGGCGATACTATTGACGCAAAGCATTAGATATTGTAACTTCGTAGGGCAAAGAGAGCTGGTTATCGCAGAAAGGAAGACAGTTGAGCTGTAGAGGCAATAACTCCTCATGCATATGGATCTGATGAGAATTGTTGTAGCACTTTTGGGTGTCCGTTGGGTACTGCACATCTCACTTCATCATGAATTGGCAAGTGTCATCTCCTTGGGTCCAATAAAGAACTTATGTGTGAACTAGCTCCGCCATTTGGATTTGCATGTTGGCCCACGTTGGACTAGCCGTCCCTGCATGATGTTCAAAATTTGGCCCTGGCCGCCACCATATCATAAACCTTTCAGTTCAAGTTCGTGTTTGGCTGCTCCTGTAGGCTAACCAAATAAGAGAGAGCCTGTACCAGCCATCGAAATGTAAATGACATCAACTTATAAAAGGATTTAGGAAATTATTATAGAACCATATCTTTTTTGGTCGATATTATAGATCCTTATACACGCTGGGGACTCCAAACACTCAAACCTTGGGCAGAAAAACTATAACTACGAAAGACATCCTGATGGGACCGAGCATTATTAAATATGGAAAAAGTATTAAAAAAGTTATGAACTTATTGTATTTCCAATTCAATTATAAACATTTCAATTGTATCAATTTAGTTTTAAACATATTCATAATTTTCCAACTGAGTTCTTAAGCCAATTTTGATTGGAAATTATTGACATTAATGCCGACCGTCCTATATGATATCATCGGCACTTACGTGAATATTTTTTAATAATATTTCAATAATATTTTAAAAATTTTATGATTTTTTTTTTTATCTTTTTTTCTTTCATTTCTTTACTTTACTTTTTATGTGCTGATGGCCAAGACGCCCTTGCCAAGCATAGGTGAGGGCATTGTGGCCCTCGGTGGCTTTGGGCAAGGGCCTCAATGCTCTTGCACCCTCTTGCCGATCACTAAGTGAGGGCTCATGGGCCCTCACTATGGCTGGTGAGGGTATGGTGGCACTTGCCAAATCTGGGCCAGGTGAGGGCGTTAAGGTTCAGCCGGCGCACCCTCAATCTAAAAAAAAGTTAAGAAAAAATAAAATTTCTAAAATTATTTAAAATATTTATGTTAGTACTGGCGGTGTCATGCGGGACGGCTTATGTCCACTATAATAATTTTCAACTAAACTCTATCTGATGGATTCAATTATCAAAATGCAAAAAAATTTAGGATTAAATTGACACAATCAAAAGACTTATGATTGAATTGACATAACTACAATAAATTTAAAATATTTAATTTTTTCTCCTCATTGAATATGGGTGATCAGGATCTGATTCGAAAGGTTCTCATCATTAACAATCTCATCCCCACCATCGACTTTCCTATATAATACTCCTACAGAGAGACATTCCTCGTCCAGTCCTATGGAAAGGAAATCCTCCAAAGCTGTCCAATAATAAATATATGTATTTTCTTTTATCGTGAAGGCCTACGTATCCCATCATTGTCGCTACTCAGAAAGAAGGCACCCAACATCGTTGAACGGGTCAAAGGATCGGGCATCGTTTCATGTTTGATAATTGGAACCCTGATGTTGCGGCGGCCTGTGTGAATGTGAATATACTGAGAGAAGTAAATGACAATGTCGCCCAAAAGAGGAAAAAAACAAAATTAATGACAATATTATCAAGAGAGGCAGAGAGATCACTGCTAAGCTAAAAAGTTTGGGCACTTTTGGAAGAAACTTGTTCTGATGGTCTAGTGAGTTTTCACCGTGGCCTTGTTTTTCCGAAATGGAGCAACATGAAAGAAATGCATCTCTTATATGCACCAAAGTGAGTTAACGGGAATGTGAGAAATTCTGCCTCTGTGCAGGTGTGCATGTCTCTCGCCGTCCATTCCACTCCAAAATTGGATATGAAAAACTAAAGCGTTATTCCTTTCACTTCTCGACGACAGAAAATAACTATTGCTAGTAAAGAAACAGATAGGGAAGGCAAGATTAGTGAGATTTTAGGGTCACTTGAACTTGATTCATCTGTAGTAGGCCATTTTCCAACTTCATTGATCTTCCGCTCACAAGCACTGACCAATGCTGTCTGTACGCTTGCCCAAACATTGGTCTAGCAAAACAAGGCAAAGTGTTCATAGTTATTATTGATCAGGTCGTATTCACCAAAACCCTTGCCCTCATCTTGCAAGCGTTGTTTGCCTCCTCTTGGGGCGATTTGGTATGGGGTAAGGTCGTACAAGTCCCCCATCTCGTCAAGATAAGCCCTAGTAGTAGCCAACCCATATCCTTACAAGTTAGGGGAAATTTATTCTTCATCTAGATATGTACCGGCCATGGCACTTCCTTGAAACATGCACTGTTGATAATTGCTTTATGCTAAAGTGATACTAAGAAGAGGATACATACACTTGTGAATATACATATTTTAGCTGAGCAAATAAATTAGTTTTGCTGCAAAATGGAAGGTAGCTGATCCTGTGTTTCATGGGCGTCATGAGCACGAGTCTATTGGATTGGCTGGGCCAGAAAGAATTGTGTGCATGGGCTAGCTAGGCCAGTTGATTTTCTTCATTGGACCATGTCGGGCTTGTGGCCCGTTCATGCCTCATTTTAAAAGTTTGAGCCACTATGATTGGGCCGAAACCCCCTCCCCCAGCCCCAAAGTGTAAGAGAGTCTCCTAGTGAGCGGTTCGAGCCCCACTCAACGTTCGAACAAATGGAAAAATCTAGGAAATGAAACAATCAGAAGCATGCAGCATGATCATTGGGGGATGCTGTTCACATGCACTCTAGTGAAGAAAACACCGTGCAGCGATGGTGGCGAGTGTGGAAAAAGAGAACAAGGAGAGAAAACGAATAAGGACTCTCTCTCTCTCTCTCTCTCTCTCTCTCTCTATCGATCAATGGTGGCGGGTGTGGAAAAAGTGAACAAGGAGAGAAAAAAAATAAGGACTTTCTCTTTCTCTCTTGTATTTTTGCATGCATGTGGGGGAGAGAGGCATTTCTCATAAATATTGGGAAACATGTCCCTAATATATTAGATACCTATGACTCAATTAGTGAAATAGTATCTCTATTCGAATAAGCATAATTTACTTTTTATTGCCTTATAGAGAAAACATTTTGTTGTGAATAAACAAGTTATTGGAGAATTATCTATATTTAAAATCACAATTCTAGATATGGACCCTTTTCATGTAAAAGGAGAATTATTTATTGCAATAGAATTACGAGAAGATAAATTACAGGCGTGGCTTGATGGTAAAGTGATTTATCTTGGAGAGAGAGAGAGAGGTGGGGCCTTCGGTAAAAGGAATTTGTGTCGTGGGTATCGGAAATGTTGTCACATTATGATCATTGAAAAGAAAGGACAAAAATAGGGGAAAAAAGAAAGAAGAAAAGAGAAAGTACCGGGAAAAGATAGATAAATGAATAAAGGGAAATCCCAAATTCTTCTGCCAGATACTGTAGTCAAAGTCGACGTGGGTCATTCGGTACCCTTTCTCCTGCCGAAAGGGAGGGAAAAGTGCCCCAATCAGCTCTCTCTTCGCTCTTAAAGTAATGGAGAGAGTATCCAATTTTTCATCTCCACTTGCTTGCCTGCGTGCACACATTGTCAAAATAATGGAGAGTATCCTTCCATCTTTCTCCCACTTTCCAGGATCTTGGGATGCCCACATTCAATTATTTCCCCGACACAACAACGCGCGTGCAAGCCCCTAAGGATATAATTTCGTTTAAAAAAAAAATCGATATCTTTAAGTTATTTTCTCCTTTTTTGGTCATGGATATCTTTAACTTATTGACCATTGTGTTTTGGGTGGGTTTGACCTTTGCTTATGATATTTAACTTTTGGTCGAAGTAGCAATTACTCCGAGCTTCGATGTATTTTCGCATTACGTAGTATCACCTTCTTCAAGTGGAATCCTTGCATAAGTTTAATATATGGTTAATACTACAAAAGACCTTAAATTGATACACTTATAAAAAATTTAAACTAAATTAATTATTTTATTACAAAAAATAATAAACTAATATACTTGTGATAAATTTATCTTTTGTTAGTTTTCATTTTATTTTACCATCAATTAATAAGTTAAATAACATATGACAATTGATGAATGTAACAATTTGGAGTTTTATCATCTATTTATCACATGTTTATCATTATGATTTTTTGTGGCATTAATCCAATTTATAACGGAAACTAAAAATAAATTTGTCATAGAAATATACTAGTTTTGAGTTTGTATGGTTGAAAAATTAATTTAAGATAAATTTATTATAAATGTACTAATTTAAAGCTTTTGATTATAGAAAATTAATTTAAATTAAATTTATTATAAATATATTAATTCTAAATTTGTTATGGTATTAATCCTTTAATAAACAAGGCAAAAATAACCCTCAAGAGGGGGTCTACCAAAAGGGTCGGGAGACAAGAAATTAAGGGGGCACTTGATAATCTTTTTACTCCCAAAAACAAATTTCCGATAAGAAATGATTATTTTTTATTCTATTTCTGAAAACAATTTTTTAGCATTTTAAGTTGTTTGGTAATTGTCCAAAATTTTTATTCTAAAAAAAAATTGCGTTTGATATCGTTCTAAAAATTTTTAATCCAAATAATTTTCTTTTAATTTTTTTAATAATTTTATTACTTTCTTTCTTTCTTTTTTTCTTTCTCTTCTTCTTCTTCAAGGGTTGCCGCCGCCGACCTTGGGATGACCGGCAATCGACTTAACAAGGGCTAGTGACCTCGTTGGAGCGTCGCCGGCCCTTGGCGAGGTCACACCTTGTTGGCCAAGCCTTGATTGGGCGAGCAGCCTCACCCAACTATTGGTTGGGCCGGAGCCCGCCGAGCCATCATGAGGTCAACCTCGCCTTGGTTGGGTGACACCAACCTCATGGTGGCTCGGTGAGGCTCGTTGGTGGTTAGGAGGGCCTTCGGCAAGCTCGCCAAACCTCGCCTTGGCTTAGCAAGTCTCCGGCGAGTGGTCGGACCGATTGCTGGCAACCGACCACGGTGACAGCAGCGGCAATGGTTGAAGAAGAAGAGAGAGGGAAGTAAAACAAGAAGAAAGAAGAGAAAATAGAAAATTTGGGTTGGTTGATTCTGTAATTATTTTTGGGAATAAATAATCAACTTTTTTTATACTTTTTGATTATGTTTTAAATCTACTTCTGAAAATAAAAAAAAAATTTGTTCTTGAGAATAAAAATTTTACTAAAGGCATTTTATTAAAGAAATTTTATCAACGTAGCGTAAAAAGTCTCGATCCTAAATACCTTTCAGTCTATAAAATCAACATGGGAAGTCTCTCCCATCATTAGCACCCACCACGTGCGATGGCGGATAGAAAGGGACATGACCAAGAAAAATTGCAACACGCTAACAACATAATTTGTCAATTTGACAGCCAAAAGCTTACATTAAAAAGTAATTTTTTGTCCACTGAGTTCGGATGAAGAATAAGTGCGTGGGGCCCAACCTATAAACCTATAATGAACAGGAACAGAAGCTTCCTTCGTTTGCCTCTTTCAGATGAAAAAGAAGTATAATAATACTAATGAGGGACCAATCAGAAACATGACGCATTCTCATAATAAAAATTACTTAAAAAATGTATATCCATTCATTTGATGAAAATAAGATATATATCTGTATCTCCATGACCTGCCCTCCTTAGAAAATTTTACGGACGAAAATGAGCAATTTTGGATTCTCGAATTATATACTTCTTTTCGAACGTTTGTGAAAATATCATTCCATTATTGCAAATGGTTCTTAAGCGAAGAAAAATGATTGAAAAATTAGTACACGTGCTGCTATTTGAATCCTGCCCGACTAACTAGTTTATTTGATGACCTCACGTAGGAAATCTCTTGATCTCCCTCCTTTTGCGGAGCACAGAATTTGATTATAATTATTTAATATAAGAAATGGCAATTTTTGTGTTGTTTGTAACTGGATGTAATTTTAAAGATTCTCTTTTTCTTTCAAATGACTCGTTCTTTTTATAGATCCGTTTTTCTTCCTCAATCTTCACAAAATGCGGCATTGTTTTGTTGTGAGTTCCCTCTTCCAAACATTTTTTGAAAGTAGACAATAAGCTTTAAATCTTAATGCACACATGTAATTAATGAATGATAGCCAAATACGATGGATCTTCTCTCACTCTAAGAAATAATGAGACATAAGCTGAATGTCACTATTGTGGAAAGCAAGCAATCGTACAATAAGATAAACAAAATAAGAAAATAGATTGAGGATTATATTTATGTTATTCAGTCATAGTGATTTACGTCCACGGAAAGAATAGTGATGAATTCCACTGTAGATAAAATGATATAAAAAATATTACAATTATATTTAAGTCGCTCAAAACACTTTTAGTATCTTTCCAAGCTCCAATTACACGCAATAGCGCACACAATATTTAGTCTCATAATTCGTTACTAAATAATCTTTCAATCACACAAAAGAATTATACACAAACTCTTATCACAAGAATTTAATTGACTTCAACATTAAAAATTTCTTGGTGCAATTGCAAGAATGAAACAAATGGAGGAACCCACGGCCAAGCACTCGTGAACTGTGCTTCAACGTTTCTTCATCAACAATGGCATACCAAGCACTCGCATATTAAACAATGCTTCAAGGCTCTATTGTTCTCTCATTAATTGACGGTGTTACTAACAACAATATATATATATATATATATATATATATATATATATATATATATGCAAGCATCACATATGAAAAGCAAACCCCTAATTAGATTTAAATAATCATCGCCTAGAGAAGTGAACTACACCAATCCTTAAAGATAAGCCACACGCACGTACCGGATAAGGAAGCAAATTTAAAGTGAGATTCGATCAAGATCTTGGACTTTCCTCTTCTTTCTCTAATACAAATCTACTTTTCTTTTTTTTTTTTTTTTTTTTTTTTTTTTTTTTATGACTTGACCAACTCCAGTAGAGAGATAACGTTCCCATCTTTCTTTCTTTTCAATTTCCAATGATCAAGAAACATTTTATTCAGATTGGGTTTTTATCCAATGGGGTTCAAATTCAAGACATACTTTAACAATCTCCATATTGGCTAAATATTTGAATCAAGTCGTAATTGCTTCGCTAAAAATTCAAACCATGCTACTACTCTCCCATAGCTTCCAATAGGCTCAACCGTTAAAGATATTTTTCAAGTCCAAACCGTGCTTGACTTTCGTCATAATTGAGGATCTCATTAGAATAGCGAGTGAAGATGCGCTTTTATATACTCCGCAAAGATATTCCAACACAATCTTTCCTATCATAGATAAAGCAAAACCATTATCGCATTCATACTCGTTAGGAGATTGATAACATACTTTTCAATATTAGCAACTATAAAAACCACTAGCTCTACAAGTTTCACCTCATTACACACACCATTTATGTTGGTTATTATATTAGCACCTGCTATCTTAGGAATTTCTTGTTACAACTTCACCTCAAGCTAAACATAGTCTAGATCCGTATAAACACTGTTATAATCAGACCTACCCAAAAATACTAGAAACTCATTAAATATAACTTCTCTACTAATAGCAAGTGTATTTAATTCCGCACATCACAACCAAGAGCCCCACTCATATTGCACATAAGCTAGAAACATGCACTTTTGTACCACTTCATCCAGCTTACCATTACCAACTCAGACATTACACAGGCAATCAAATACTCTAAGAACTGAATAATCGGCAATGTTACTTGACCACACTTCAGGCATTCGACATTTATATATCGGATAGCTTGATATACTAAGAGTATCCGTTAGGAATTTCCTAACCATACCAACACTAAATAGCATTTTATGGACCATCTACTGTCAGTCTGCACATGCATGATGGTTTTATCTTTTTTTCTTTTTTAATCAAAACTCTTAATTGCCTGATCTTGATAATAACATCAAACTTCTGTCTAAGTACAAACACCAATGTCTTTATCGAGCAGTCATCAACAACTATTAGCGTAAATTTAGCACTATTCTTTGAAGGAAACCGCAACAACCTATGAACATTCCTATCACTTAACTTTGCAATTCCCTTTTTTTTTTTAATAGATGTACTGAATCACACTCTTTGCCATTGATCTAAATTACAACACATGCATACATTCAATTTGGTAGCAACATAACAACATAGCAGTGTCTCAAATGCATATGCCACAATTCAAACTCTTAAATAGATGCAATCAACATCTCAACGGTGAAATTTGTCACTGTCTCACTTTGAAGCTCACACAAGCCACCATGCTTGATTCCTTTCATTAATATCAAAACACCTAGAACAATAAGAACTAAGAACTAGATCGGGAAGACCGGTTCCCAATATTTGGGATCGGAATCAAATCGAACAATCTTAGGATTGGGAATCAGACTAGACCGATCCCATGGAATCAACCACCTAGTAAAAAAAAAATACTAGAGTTGTTACTATTTTGAGGGTTTATTACTATTTTTAAGAAATTAAAATATAATTTAAAAAAAAAGAGTCGATCTGGTCCGTTGGTTAGATCTGGTCTTATTTCGCCGAAACCAAGAATCAGATCGACAATCATTGGTTTCATTTTTATGGAATTGGGAATCAGGTAGATCCATCCGAGAACTGGACCAACCCAACAGTCCAATCTAATATGAGCAATTCTCGATTTGAACGATCCAACATACTCACCCTTACCGACATCCAACTAAATCCAGGACATTGTTCTTCAACTTTGGAACGTGTTTTACTCCAATCAATGTTCTCACGATACCATCCAGCATTTTGATTCTAACATCGCCAATGTCTACAACATCGTATTCTGCATTTGTGACATCCCGATTTTTCTTGATTTTATTTTCAGCCAATTGAGTTGGACAATTCATCTGTGTATATAGTCGTCTCTCTGAGTCGGCCACTCACGAGAGAACTGGTCTATTGGATGAAGCAATTAAGGGATTTTGACACGTTAGGCTTGGGGACTGATCACCCTCAGGTCGTATGCAAGAAAATTTCCCTGAAAGCTACTCAGTGGATTAGGCACACTGAAATCGCACCAGGAATTTAACCATGAAAATTGAGATTGAATTTAGAAATTGAAGGTTTAGTTATGTCACAAATCTTGTTAGGATCTTGGATTAATTTTGTGGACTTTGATTGGACTCAATTAGAAGAGAATTGAATGAGAAATTAAAGAAATTGGACATACAAGATTTTGGACCCCGGTGGAAATTGAAGTGCAACCATTGGAGGATGTTGTGGGAGAGGAGTTAGTGGAGGATGACCTCATATGGTGAGGTCATGGTGTGGGGCAATATGAGCTAATGGATTGACACATGGAGGGTAGGGATGCAATCTCAAAAAGGTGGGATGTCACCTCCCCATCTCCATCAACTTCATCTTCTTCAATTTGAACAAAAGGAGCGAGGGAAGAGGAGGAGAGAGAAGGCCGACCAAGCAACCCCCAGCCGTCGACCCCCCTTGCCCGTGCACGCCGTCCGCCGCTTCTTTGTTGCTGTGCCGAGCCGCCGTCGCCGCCTCGTCGTCCGTCGCTCCCATTGCTCCCGCGCGTGTGCCAGCCCGCCTCAGGCGTGCTTCACCTCGCTCCACTCCTCCGTCGCCCGCGCCAGCCATTGCCACCTTCACCCCGAGCTGCCCGTGGTCGCCGGAGCCGCTACCTCTTTGCTGCCTCGCCACACGCCGTTCGCCGTCCCTTCCTCCGCCATTTTGCGCGCTGCAACCCCCTCCGTCGCACCTCCTTCCAGCCCGTTTAGTAGCAAGTTTTGTGGGTTTTCCAGCCCCTTCGAGGCCCGCTTTAGCCCCCTTCCCGGCCTCGGAAGCTAGGCCACTTTTGGAGAAAGTTGATCCCGGTGTCGCCCTCGTCGTTTTGGTCTAAGCGGCGTGTTAATCAAGTGAGTTTACCTCACTAAACCTTGATTAGAGTGTTAATGATGCTCTAAGTGTGTTTAGTTTAAATTAAGCGAGCTTAGGTGGATAGATTAGTATATTTTAATATAAGTTGGATTAAGGGATTTGTTTAAGTTAAATTGTGATTAATTAAGGTTAAAAAGGGGTTATTTAATGTTAAGCTTTGATGGGACGTAATAGGATTTTAGTTTTGAATTATTTAATTGCTTCGAAATTCTGGGGATTAAAATATTATATTATATTTCGAAATTAATTAAATAAAAAAAGGGAAAATTTTATTTTTGACCCCAATTGTTCAGAATTTCATGCCGATCGCTGCTGTGTATTTAGAATTTAAATTTGATGATTGGTTGTGGCAAATTGAGTGTGAGTGTGATTATGAGAAATAGGGATTCTTTATAAAATCTCAAGTGTTGAAATTAATAGGAGTTTGGCTATGATTGACCACCTATTAGAGGTTGTGCCCAATAGGGCCGTGATTAACCACCAATTAGAGGTTGTGCCCAATGGGGCCGTGATGAACCACCTATAAGAGGTCATGCCCAACAGGGCCGTGATTGACCACCTGTTAAAGGTTGTGTCCATCGGGCCGTGATCTACTACCTAATTAAAGGTCGTGCCGAGTGGGGCCGTGATTGCCACTGATTGTTAAGCCTACCTATAGGGTCGTGGTTGGAAGCAGTGATTGATTTGCTAGAATGACAAGTAATCGGCCGAGTTGATTGATCGCTGAGATGATCCAAGTGATTGAATTGCTCTGATGATGTGATTGTGCCTCAGTTGTATGGTTATTATAATTGCACGTGGTTGAATTATATAAATTGTGCTAACCTGCAAGCAAGGACTATTGCGAGGTAAGTCTTATTGATGTTGTGGCTAGGTCACTCTGGGGTGTATTTACTTTCTAATAGGGGTTTAGGAGGGGTGAACTTGTTGAGATAATATCTCGCCTCGTTGTGGGAAAAATATTTCAGGACTGTAGATGGCGGTACCAGCAGAGAATAGTGGCCTTCTGATGCAGTTTCTCAAGGCGACGCAGAGTGCTCCTGACCCTGGGAGTCCTTGGGTTTACCATCTGGTTAGGTCCACTGTTTGAGTCCAGGTGTCCGTAGATGCCAGAGTTCCGTATAGTTTTAGGGCTTGGTTTCGTTCTAGGGCTGGTGGTGTTAAAGTTGGCCCATTGGATAGCATGGACATCCTGCTGGCTGTGATGGACGCCATTTTGGGAGAAGGCGTGGCGGATCTTTCTGATGGCAAAGTGGTCAACGCTTCGCCTCTGGTCTCATGGGTGGCAAAGCCTGAAGATGAGGGATCGACGAACGAGTCCGACTAGTAGTCATAGGACCGTTCCTTCTTTTTGGTGGACTAATCCCTAGTGTGCAGACTAACCCTTTTTAATGCACATAGACTCTAACCCATTTTGATTGTATGTAAACCTTGGTTGATTATATGAAAGTATGTTGGTTTGTTTTTGAATTGATTTTCTTCCTGCTGTCCTATCCCGTATTTAATTTGTCAGGGGCTTCTTAATATGTTCTGCATGCGCATAATAAATTAAATTAGGTCGGCGACACTACCTGGGAATGTTGCATTTACATGACCATGGTGGGTTGTTCACGTGTCTCGTGGCTCGGGGCGTGACAGCATTGTTCCCCAATTGTACTTTACTATTATCTATGCATTGATAATTAGTAAGTCGATTTCTATTTGGTGTAGCATGAAACGAACAATCAACGTCCATCATCCATCCATCACATGATGAATAATTAGTGATAGACAAGATAAAATTAGCACTGTTCGAATTTTTCTTAGCAACAGTTGCAACATCATTTACAGTCTCAATTATAATTTCCTTACCTTCTTGTTTTTTAGCCTAAGGCAATTCCTTTTAAAATACCCCATCTTGCCACCGCTCCAACAGATAGCATCACTAATCCTATACTGACCACAACTGTTTATGTTTGTACAATCGTCACTAACACATGTACTAGATCTCACTCTATTTTCACCTATTAAAGGAGTAGATACAAGTTCTATGGATGTCCTCGCTCAAAATTGAATCTCAAACTCCATCAAACATCAAGCTTATTGATCTAGAGGAATTGTTAATAGCGGTTATATATTCTAACTATCAAATAATGAAGATAACAGAATCAAAGCACATATCTCATCTTCAAAGTCAATGTCAATTGAACTCAATTGACTAACAATCATATTGAATTTCTTACTATGATTTGCAATTGACGCATCTTCGTTTATTTTCAAATTAAAACTCCTATCAAATAAACTTTCTTGATCACATAAAGCTTCTCATACATATTTGATAAGGCTTTCATCAAAATAGTAATGGTGCACTTTTTTATGATGTTAAACACTACGTTACAAGTTAACGTCGACGGAATAACACACAAAGCTTGTCTATCTAGCAATTCCCAGTCAGCTTGCTTCATCGTCTCTGGCTTCTCCTCAGACAAGGGCAAGTATAGTTTCATCCAATAGAGATAATCCTCAATTTACATCTTCTAGAAACTAAAGTCATTACCATCAAATCTATCGATTCTCACCTTTCCTTCTTCTATCGCCAGTGACTCACTTCAACTCAACAAAGCTTAACTTTGACACCACTTGTTGAGGAAATTGAGCGATTGAACAATAAAATTAGAATAAGAAAATAGATTGGACACCAAATTTACGTGATTCGATCATAGTGATCTATGTCCATGTGGAGAGCAGCGACGAATTCTATCATAAATCAAGTGATACACGAAGATTATAACCAAACTCAAGTCACTCAAACACTTTGTGTTTCCCAAGCCCCAATTATATCTAATAATGTACACGATGTTTAGCCCGACAATTCCTCGCTAAATAATTTTTCAATCTCCTAGAGAAATTATACACAAATTCTTACCACAAGAATTTAGTCAACTTTAACACTAAAAACTTCTTGGTGTGATTGCATAAATGAAACCAATGGAGAAACTCACAGCCGAGTACTCATGAACGGGGCTTCAATAGTTCTTCATAAAAAAGTCGAACGAAGCACTCGCATATTAAACGAAGCTTCAAGGCTCTACTGTTCTCTCTTTAATCCACAGTGCTATATATATCATATGCAAGAATAACACACAAAAAACAAACCCTTACTTAGATTTCAATAATCATCGCCTGGAGAAGAGAGGTGCACTAAATCCTTAAAGATAAGCCACACGTACGTACTGGATAAGGAAGCAAATTTAAAGTGAGATTCGGTCAACATCCTGGACTATCCTCTTCTTTCTCTTGCACAAATCTACTTGACCAACTTCGGAAGAGAAATAATATGCCCATCTTATCTTTCTTTCTTTTCAGTTTCGACAATCAAGAAACATTTTATTCGGACCAAGTGTTTGTCCAATGGGCTCAAATTCGAGATATATTTGAACGGTCACAATCAAAAAATATACTGCAATACATACATTCATATATGGTCATTCGCTACGTTTCTCCACGTTTTCTATAGTATCAATCCACGCTGAGCTGTTCTTTCCTAGTAAAAGGAAAAAAAACAGAGCTAAACATCCAGAAAAATGAAATACAAAATGGACTCGGAATTATATGAAAAATGCTTGTTAGACACTTGTTAACCCGCAAGTCGTTTTCGAACTGTACCGAAACTTTCACCTCGTCGTCATTAGATCAATTTCATGTCGAACCTTCCGAAACATTTCCTTCTTTCCCCAAATATCTTAATTAGCGAAGTGATATGAGACTGTGAGATTCCGTCAGCATCAGCTATTGCCTTCTTTCGTTCTATTTAATTAGGAGGACCGCTGGCCTATGCTCATAAGGAACACCGAAGGCCGACAAATAACCGATCATATTTCCAGACATTGAACATCCACTTGCCACTAATTTATACATGCATCTCAACATAAACATGATAAGTTGATTCCTTACCAAAAAAAAAAAAAAAAAAAAAAAGAGATAAGTTGAGCGCACTTTTCTTTTCACAAATTTCTTTCTTGTGCACGTGTGTGCGTGTCTGTCGCCGCCATTCCAGTCCCAATTATAATGCCTTGAAACAGATATTACAACAACACACAGACGGATAATACAATATTGGAAGAAGGTTTGATCACTGGAATTCAGTTTCTCTGCAGCAACTTCATGGTCCGATCTCTGGCTTCCTTAAAAGTCCGCTCACATCCACTGAGGAATGCTGTCTGTTTACTTGCACGAACGTCAGTCCAGCAAAATGTGGCGAAATGCTCGCAGTTGTTGTTGATGAGGTTATAGTTGCCAAAAGCATTGTTAGCGTGAAGCTTGCAAGCCGTATTGACAACTTGATGGGGCGATTTGGTATTGACTAATGTAGGCCATATGTTTTCATGACGGTGAAGGGATTGGAGTTTTTTGCCATCCCACCGGAAGCAACTGAGACAAGTTTTGACAACTCCACGCTTAGTGGTCTCCTGGTATCCACATTCTGGGCAGGGAGGCAAAATTTCTTGCTTGCAGCTAGTCTTGGACAATGATGGGAATATGGCCATTTTACTTTGTGTTCGGGTGAAGTGAATCACATGGCCTTCACCAACGTAAATTCCTATCATATATACACGTGCGGAACACTGTAAAGAATCAATTTTAATCTAAAAAATATTAAGATGAACTTTTGGTTAGAGACGATTTTGGCTTAAACTTAAATCAACATGTAGGCTGATCTTGACAGAGAAGTGTTAATCTATATAAATTTCTGATCTTTTGTTTAGCAAGTTAAAAAAAGAAGTAAAATCTGTTGTAGTTCTAGCTTAGCTCTAGAATTCTCACTCCAGCTCTCGATAAAGGAAAGATACAGAAATTCCACTCACTAAAAGCGAGAACAGAATCTAGAACATCATTTTCCCCAGTAAGCCCTGAGGAACAATTAGAGCAAGTTTGGACTTTGGTGTTGTTGAGCTTCTTGGCGGCCATATTGCTCTAATCTCTTTGACTGATTAGATCTGTCGTACTTAATCTTAATATGTCAAAGTCGAAAGAGACTCCTTTTTTATATATACCCACATAAGTGAAGGTCCAACCAAGTACATGCTATAACTGAAATCATTTAAGTGAGCATTCCCTATTCTATCAAAATATAGCTTATTGATATACATCTTTGCAGCCATATCAGTTTCTTTTTACTTAGTATAATCTTCACAATCTCATTTCGTGTGAGTGGAAAAGCACCATACTAATTTCATGAGAAAGTGCTTCTTAATCGGACCAGTTCTAACAAGTTGGTGTTTACTATTATCTTGTGGCGGAGGAGTAACACTCTTTTACGGTTGATTGGTTGGTGCTGGAAAGCCAAAACGGTGCGAATATTCTGTCTCCCTCTCCCCGCCAAGAATCTAGGGTTTCCATATTTTTAAGCCTTTCATGCTTTTTCTTTGGCGAGATGGTATGTTTGACTGAACTCAGACATGAATTGCTTTGAAATAAAAGAAGAAATATGAGAGGAGAGTGATAACGGGGAATGGATCAAACTCAACAGTGACATAGCTCGAAAGTGACCTGAGTTCGGCTGTGCTTCATCCCTGGATTTGCTCCGAGTACGCATCTCTGTAGTCATTTTTTTTTCGGGTGATTTCTATATAGACGAACTGTTGCTGGAAATATCTTATATTCTGCTGAGGCTTCTAGACGTTGTTGGAAATGGAGTAGATCGGTGTTTTTCTTGATTCTTTTGTTTATTACGTTTTCTTGGGAGAAAAGTGCGGTGGAGTGGAAAGCAAAGTGATTGGCCCAGGAGCAAAAAGATAGGCTAGAAAAAGAAGCGCAAAATCAGGAAGATGATGAGGACTCACCGTGATGGCTGTATAAGCCATATAACCCATATCTATAAACATGATCTCCAAGTTTCAGATCTTCAGGTCTCACCACTTTCCAAATCAACTGCATCAATATCGTCCATACCTTGTTGATGATCTCCATCACCATGTTCTCTTTTGGCCCATTTTCACTCTCTCGGACTTGCGCTTGAGCCTGTTAACCTTCAAACTAAGATAATATTGGGTTTGAGAGTTCAGATAAGTGTTGCAGCGAAGAGATGAGCAAGAAAACTGAAGACGAAAAGGCTAAAAGGATCACCTGCGCCGCCAAAAGGTAGGATAAAGATGGCGTCATCCGGAGAGAGAGGAAAGGAAACGGAAGAAGTGAGTGAGAATGAACGGTGAAGAGTGGGTGATGGCGAGGAAGTTATGGTATGTGAGAGAGAGAGAGAGAGAGAGAGAGAGAGAGAGAGAGAGGCTCTTCGAAAAAAATTTTGCAACTCTTTCTGCTACTGCTTTTAGTATGACTTTTTTACTCTCTGTTCTCAAAGTGGGATACGTGCTTGGTGAAGAGGGAGGGATGGGGGAGGGGCGAGAGAGAGAGAGAGAGAGAGAGAGAACAGGGAATTATTGAGGAGGACATTGTATTTGATTTGACACAAAGACGACTGTATACGCATTCATGTAACATGTTGAGTAGATCAGACAAAGATTTTTTTGATTGCTTTCTTAGACATGATAATTTTTAGGGTTTAATAGAACAACACCACAAAGTGTTGGCGAGCACGCGCGGGAAAATGGAGCTTCAAGGGCCACCAGCGTCCCATGCAAGTCCGGAATGAGCGATTGGGACTAGACCCATGCAGGAGGACACACGGCTGAGAGTGTTTGAGTTGGGATAAATAGTTAGGTCATTAAATAAATAATATAAAAAGCGATAATGGGAAAACAAAATGAGATTTGTGTATTTCTCGATTCTTTAGAAATGCGTTATGTTGAGATGGCAAAAGCCTCCAGTGGATGTTGGGACAAAATCTTCCCAAATAAATGGTAATTTTAACAGACCAAAAAAAAAAAAAAAAAAATGGTAATTTTAGCAGTCGCCTCAAATAGAATAGGCTCACAAATAAGTTGCTAGTTATACTAGAAACTCTAGAAATAAAAAATGCACCATTTTTATCTATGTACCAACTTTTTGAATATCCCATGAAAAAAAATTCAGAAATTGGGGCACGGGAGCATCCATGAGCTTTTCGACAACAAAAGTCAAACCTTGCGAGCGAAGGACCACATCCATACAAAGATGAAAAAACCAAAAGGTAAAGCCTATTGCCGTTAAAAGATCATAGACCCAAATTGAGGAAACGGTCATGTTTCTAGAATCAATGTGGTGCCTATCTAATCCAACGATTGGAATCTTGCAGCCTCAAGTACAACGTAATATTATGAGGATAAAAAATTCCATTTTGCACAAAGTTTAAAGTTCTAGAAAGTAAAGTAAATGCTCATCATTAAATTTTAACCTAAAGTTTGCTTTTTGATCAATTTTTGTAATTTTTTTAACACCATGAGAGTGGCTTTTTCCTATTCGACAATTTGGTGAATTTTGGACCCTCTTTATTGCACGATAGCATGGAAAGGAAACGAGACCTTCGAGGGGGAACATTCATGCATTGGGCTTGCACGTGAGGGAGGGACGCAAAGGCAAAGCTTTTCTTTATTGAAGTGAGCAAAATCTGGGAAAGAACTAAGGAGTAAAAAATAAAGCGCGGACCAGGCATGGACGAAATTGACAGAAGCAGTGAAGATAAAAATGATGCGCCATTTCAAGATTCGACAAATTTTCCTCCATCCCTTCCTCAACCAGTCTTATCAGTGGATGGCAGCTATTAATTTCACTCATATATATAAATTTGAATGTGGGTAATATTCATCTTGTAACCTATCAATCAGAGATATGATTGGACATAAATATAGATAAAGATATAACCCTTTCGAGATTTGGCTATTTCAAAATTATTTTGGAAAAGCAAACTAGCTAGTGTTGACCATTTTGACCGAAGATTAGAGCACGTAATCTAGATATATAAGTTAGGGAACTCCAGTTGCCTAATACATGCCTTTATGGGATTGGTTTAGTGGGTGAGGAACACGGGCAAATGAGGCGCAGGACACAAATTTGATTCCTCACACACCATCGAGTGCAAACCAGTTCACATTTGGGACATCTATCTAGATATTCTAAGCAAGTAGGTTTTACACCCCCTTGCTGTTTCATGGTTAGTATCATCAACAGATGATTCATATAGTCGAACTATTATGTGAAGTCCAGTTTCATCAGAGGAAGATGGAATTATTAAAAGATTGAATGAACTATCTCTGGACGATAATACTTTATACCAGTTAAAGAACATCTTTATAAAAACTGATGATACTTGTTCTGATAAACTTCTTGAAGAAGAAGGTCTTCAAATAAATGAAATAGAAACCTTTTCAGAATCAGAATATGAAGACACCTCTCCAAAAAATCCTATCCCTAAAATAAATATGTTAACAAAAGAAGAAGAATTCCTCCTCAATATTGTTGATAAAATAACTGACTCAGAAGCCCAAAAAGAATACTTAGATATAATCATCCAAAAGAAAAGTAATGACTTCATATCTATTTTACCAAAATCTACTCCACAACGAAACATCTTTTTCGAAAGTTATTCTTTAGCTTTTGATGAGAAGAGATGGGTTATATGGCAATTCCGAATAAGAAATATCCAGGCAGACAGGAAATAACTGCAAATCTTTATTGCAAATTTCGAACCAAATTGTACATACAAATCATGGCAAAATTCAATCAACAACAAGGCTTGAAAATATAGCCATTTTTGCAGTAATACACATGTACAAACTATGTTAGAATTTAATCGATGACAAAGCTCAAGAATGTGCAAAGATATGGTGCCAAAATTTAATCGATGGTGCGACACCCATGATAGAGATGCACGCCAGTATTCAATCGATAACAAAACATCAGGATAAAGATATGTGTTGAAATTTAATTGACAACATGAATCGGAAAATTATAACTAAGGAAAAATAAAGTGTAGAAAAGTAAAGATAATAAAAGTTTACATTTTGATTGTCCAGGGGCCTCTTCCAATTGATAAAACTTGGTATTTATAGATCTTCTATCATAACCGCTTGGGAGTAATTTCTTCGTGGTTGAATTGTAGTTCGACAATTCTGAAAATAATGGTCCCATATTCCCATGTTGTCAACTCCCTTCAAAATAGTAGCTTTATCTCCAAGGATTTATTTATTTCCCACATTGTTAATTTCCTTCAAAATAGCAGTCTTATCTTTAAAGAGTTGTTATTTTCCCACGTTGTCAATTCCCTTCAAAAAAGCAACCTCATTCTCCATCTTCACATAATTATTCTACACGATCTCCTTAATGAATTTACACGTGCTTGAGCCTCAGATGCAATCTTCTGAATCGATCATCTACTCCTTAGTTAACACACTATCGACAACTTTGGTAAAATAATCTGTCATCATTCACCACTAGTTGACATGTGCTAACACTTTCAGCCAAGTCATTAACTACTTATAATATCAACCAATCCATGCCTGGATAATATATTTTCCACTCTTTTCCCTTTTTTATCGTTAATTTTGATGGTTGCATAGGAGGTTGTCAAGTTCACTTTTATTGTTTCCAAACAATCATCACACATCGATAATAACTAAATATTAGGCATTTTTGGGTGCTAACATATGCCTCCTTTTAAAATAATCGAATGATTCATTAATCATTCGATTATTTTAAATTAGGAAACCCAAGAGTCATCACGTGCCCCCTTGTCATTGCCATAACCGATACCACCAAAGTTAACTTGACTGAGATTAGGCAAAATGCCTCTAATGACAGGCACAACCTCTTAAAAAAAAAATGCAAGATTATTAGGACTTACTTGCACTTGAATTGAATGACTCGATGTTCTAGGCACATTCATCACTTCATGGGCGGTATCGGTGGTAATTGGCTTGACACATCAAAGAGATATTTTATCATGCAGTTAATCAATTCATTCTCGTGCTCCTTTTATAACCATCGCATGACAGCCAACATTGTAGGGTTTGGCATTAATTGTCTTCTCTACTCATTGGTGAGTTGTCTTGATACCAACATCTCCAACTTGTTCTCGATCCGCCACTGATAGTGCAATCGATGACTTTCCCGCCTTATTATTACTAGGTTGTGATGAAGAGTTGTCACCACTAGTGCTATCATAATCAAGTTTATTTCTTGTTCTTACGATCATATCTCCTGAAATCAACTATAATGGTCCCACCATGTGTGCCATTTATTTCACCAAAATCTAATTGACAACGAAACATCTTTTCCTAAAGTTGTTCTTCTACTTTTGGTGAGAGGAGATGGCATTTGTGGCGACTCTAGACAGGAAATATCCAAGCGGACAAGAAATAAATGCAAACTTTTATTTCAAACTTCAAACCAAATTGTACATATAAACAGTGTTGAAATTCAATCAACAACAAGGCTTGAAAATACAACCATGTCCACAGCAATACACATGTACGAAGTATATCATAATTTAATTGATGATAAAGCTCGAGAGCATGCAAAGATGTAAAGTCGAAATTTAATTGACGGCGCTACGTTCATGATAAAGATGCACACCAAAATTGAATTGATGATGAAATATTGGGATAAAGATATGTGTCAAAATTTAATCGACGACACGAATCGGAAAACTATTAAGGAAAAATAAAGTGTTAAAGGTAAAGATAATAAAATCTTACATTTTGATTGTCGAGGGGCCTCTTCCAATTGATAGAACTTGATGTTTATAGACTTTCCATCTGGGAGTAGTTTATTTGTGGTTGAATTGTAGTTTGACACTTCCAAAAATAATGGTCCCATATTCCCATGTTGTCAACTCATTTTAAAATAGTAGCCTTATCTCCAAGAAGTTATTTATTTCCCATGTTGTCAATTTCCTTCAAAATAGTAGCCTTATCTCCAAGGAGTTGATCTTTTTCCATGTTGTCAATTCCCTTCAAAAAAGCAATCTCATTCTCCATTTCCACCTAACTATTCTCGACAATCTCCTTCATAGATTTACACATGCCTGAGCCTTAGATGCAATCTTCCAAATCGATCATTAGCTCCTTAGTTAATACACTATCGACAACTTTGGTAAAATAATCAGCCATCATTTGCCACTAGCTGGCATGTGCTAATACTCATCCAAGTCATCAACTGCATATAATATCGACCAATCTTCAATCTATTAAATTGGCTTCCTTCACGGATGATCAAATATGCTCGAATAGTATATTCTCCACTCTTTTCGCTTTTTCTTCGTTAATTTTGACGGTTTCATATGAGGTTGTCAAGTCTACTTCATTGCATATCAATAATAACTAAATATCAGGCACTTGTGATGGTGTCAAAAATATCCAAAGATTCTTCGATGGAAAATTCCATATTGTATGTTGTAAAATTTTGTGAGATCACTGCCTACCATTCTAAAAACTTAAGTCATTAGATGAATGTATGGTTTAATATTTAATATTCCAACATTCCTCCTCAAGCTTAGTTTGGTCTTTTTGTTTAAAACTAAGTGTGGAATTTTAATTGAGGAGACAAATAGAGCCTGAAAAGATTCAAATTCAGGACCTTGAACTCTAATATCATGTGAGATTTGATTGGACCATAGCCAATTATTCTAAATCTTAAACTGTTTGATGAATGTGTGGTTTAATATTTAATTATTCTAACACTCCCTCTTACACTTAATCTGGTTTTTTCCCAAGTACTAGGCATGAAAATTTAATTGGGAAGGCAAATGAGCTTGAAAAAATTTGCACTTAGAACCTTCAGTTCTGATACCATGAGAGATTAGTTACAATTAACTGTTCTAAAAGCTTAAACTGTTAGATTAAGATGTGGATACCAATGTTGGATGGTCTTCGGCTTTCTTATCCCAAAAGTTAGCTCAAATGGTGAGATTTTCTCTCACACTTATAAACCGACCATCAGCCCATTTTAAACCGGTATAGGACAATCTCAAAGATCTCCCCTTTGTACATCGAGTCTAGGTCGAAGGCAACAACTTGTAATTCTCCTGTATGACTTTTTTTTTGGGTCCAAACTTGTTGGCAAAGCCAGGTTGTGACACCATGTAAGATTTTATAAAACCACTATCAACTGTTTTAAAAACTTAATTGTTAGATAAAAGCGTGATTTAATATTTAATTTTTACAACACTCATTCTCATGCTTAGGCTAGTCTTTTTGCCTAATATTAAGCGTGAAAATTTAATTAGGGAGGCAAATGGGCCTTAGAAAGATTCAAACTTAAGATCTCTAGTTTTGATACCATGTAAGGTTTTGTGGGATCACAGCCAATTATTATAAGAATTTAAACTATTTTATGGAAGTATGGTTTAATATTTAATTATTCTAATACACACTTTATGGGAATCCCTAACAATGCCTTAGCATCCGCATCATTTTTGCATCGCTAGCAATTATAACGGTGTCAACCGCTTAATCAAGTCAAATAGAGGTGGTGCATACATATAGGAATGCAGGCAGTGAGGATATATCACTCTTAGTCACGTCACATACTCTTAGCCACGTCACATAATACGCCAACCGGTAACAATTTCCTCAGATAATCCATTCTTTGTCATCCTTGATTCTACAGTTGCGACCCCTAAACATCGGCGTTCACGTGCTTGAGCGAACGCTGGTCCGATAAAAGATCGCCAAATGTCATAGATAGAGCTTGAAAAATAATCGAATGGACTGGAAGACACGCTACGGTGATGGTGACTATGCAATGCACTCGTCGTATACGCATGAATGTGGTTGCTGAGTTTCGAATCTTCGGGTCCGATAAAAGATCGCCAAACCATTTGTTTTGCATACTCCAATTCCTTTTCCATCCTGCTCAATTTGCTTTTGATGTGGTCGGTTCATTTGACAGGTACCAAAAACGGGATAGGCTTTCTGCTAGGTTACTATTTATCTAGAAATCTCCTCACGGGTATATTTTGGGAAAATTTCAAATAAAGATTTAAAGTAGGGTCGATTTATCAAAAAATGGCCTAGAGTGACATTATTTCAAATAATGGGCAAAGCTGCTAAATCAATTTCCAATATGGGCTTGAGCTTGCTGCTAGCGAGCAAGTGATTTTTCCGATAGACAGAATAGGAGCACTTTTCATCCAATACGTTCCAATTTCTTTCTTCTAATCATCCTTCCATCCAATGCATTCCAATTTCTCCTCAATCTTGCTCAATACGCATTTGATTTCACACCTTGTACGTAGTAATAGCAAATCGGTTGGTACATATTTACATCCATTATTAATTCATCAAAATGAAGAATGCAACTTTGGACCTAAGTAAATTTGACTGCAATTACCATACCAGTGCGGGTCAACAAAAAGCGGTTTATGCACTTCTGTTTGTAACTGAAGAAAAATACTAGCAGTTATGTCATGTGATACTGCTTCAAGCCCTTATTACGTCCAAATTCCTTCTTTTATTCATCCTTCCATCCAATACATTCCAATTTCTCCTTGATCTTGCTCAATATGCATTCGATTTCGCACGTGGGGTAGCTTCTGATCAACAGATGGGTAATACGAGAATAGGCTTTTTGTGATGTCGCTATTTGTACTATAAATCTCTGCATGATAATAATGATGGAATAGGAATAAAACTACACCAGTTTGATTTTGTCCCATGCAAAAAAAGTCAGAGGCTGCGGCACGTGAGCATGCATGAAAATTCTCTTTCCATCTAAAGTCACGGTTCTCCGGCGGTCCAAAGTTGACCTCCTGATGGACCCCGGCCGAGTCATATGCAATGGGTGCATGGTTCAAATATCTCCGGTCGTGGTCTGATCGGGCTCTGTCATGTGGTCATTATAGCCCGGTTATTGCCTTTTGACAGTCATATTGTTTCGCCGGAATTTGCGTCTTTCCTCTGCCTTTTTATGAGTTGAGACGGACTTGTGGTGACTCTGGATAAGAGATATCATAAGAACACAAGGAAACATAGAATTTCACTTTAAACAAAACTGAAAGTTCACAAACTTTACTAGAATTTAGTCGACAACAAAACCTAAAGACATAAAATCTAATTAACAGCAAAATATTTGGAAATTATAGCCATAACTAAAGTGCAGAAATTGAAAGATGACAGAATGATAACAAGTTTTTGTGCATCGTGTGGGGTCTTCTATGGTACACAAACACTAGTATTTATAGTTTTCACCATATAACTCCCCATAAGAAATTCTTCAACAATTTTAGCCATGCCTTCACATTTCTGGAGCTTTTGGTTTCATATATTAATTTCGCTAGGAATTCTTATCTTTAGGTGATTACTAAATATCTTCCTCATACTATTCGCGGTTACAAGAAGTTATAATAACATTTATCCACAAGAAACTCAAATATTTATATATATCGTGACTAGGCATATACAAGCTAATGTCGTTATGAGTTCATCCCAGATAATTGACTTGTTATCAATAATTTCCTTAGTCGTCAATGCTCTTCAAGTTGTCGACATTTAATTTAAAAGAGCTTAATCTACACATTATTTTGTCAACTATTCTTTTTATCGATGACTCCAACTATTCACCAAACTCTGTTATCATAAGCTAAATCTGTCAGTTATTCATAATAACCAAAAGTTCGTCTTTTATTATGTAAAAAGCCAATGTCATTTGTTTGAGATATCTATGCTGGGCAATGATATTTGGAATACGGATATTCCAGGGTCTCTAATCCATAGAAAAGATCGAAGGATGACAGTTCACTTGAACAGATTGGTAGTGTTTCTTGCAACATTTGGGTCCGAAGCTCATATCCACCTCCGGCACGTCTGCTCAGATCCACCTCCGCCTCCGGCAAGCCGTGTCCTTTTTTCTCTGTGGGTTTTGGCTTCTGAAGCTTGGTGTGACTTCTTCTTCGAAACCATGCGTAGTTTTACTGTCAGCTCCCACCAGAAAAGCTCTCTCCCCTTCAAAATCATGGAATCTTCCACTCCGTGGATGAGGCTTTCGGTGTTGCATTTCGGGGTTTCTTGAGGTTTCGCTGACTTGGATGGATATGTCCTTTCATCTGTTGGGCTGAATGAGAATATCTCTGTTTTTTCTATTACAAGTGAGAGAAAAAAAAAAAAAAAAAAAAACCTCCGCTTCTGTATGTGGGCATCTGGCCTTCTTTGTGGGGTCACAGTTTGTGTCTTTATTGGCAAAATCAAGAAAGAAGAACATGAATTGTGCAAAAAGAAGATCGATGCCGTTCCTGAATGCCAAGATAAAACCAACTTCTGGCAAACATCATACCATAGGTGGTCACATGTCTATGCTAAGTGAAGCAACCGAGTGTGCAATAAGGTTGCGAAGAGAGACTCAAAAGAATCAGCTAAACAATTGAATACATGTTAAAATATAATATATAAAAACGACAGAATTTTGCACTCTATATCAACACGAAATCACAAGATAAATAAACGAAAAATAATTATGACACTAGAAATTTATATGGCTCAATTAGCTCGCCATGAGGCTCGTCAAGATCACCTCCAAGACCCTTAGGCTCAGCCCTAAGCAACTCTTCGGGTCTCGGAAGGGCCGATCCGTCACATCCCGCTCCAACCCACCCTCCTTCGGTGCCACCTCGTCCAAGTTCTCCTTTGACTCCTCCTCCTCCTCTGTCCACAAGCGCGAGTCCCTGACCTCGAACAGCTTCCTCGACGGTGGCGGCGGCATTGGGGGCAAGGACTGGGCCGGCAACAACCTCGAGCTCGCCCACGCGTTTGGGCTCATCGATCGGGATGGCGACGGGATCCTCTCGCAGAGGGAGCTTGAGGCCCTGCTCAGCCGGCTCGGTTGCCGTGACGAGGTGGCAGTGATGCTGAGCGAGGTGGGGTGCCACGGCGAAGGGGAGGACTCAAGACTCAATTAGAACAATTCTATGGCCAAAAAAAATAGAATAACTGAAAAGTTAAGGATTGAATTAACTGTCGTACAAAAAGTTTATAACTTTTTGGATAATTTTCCCTTGGCCCATTAGTAAGGATAGTAAAAATGACTCGCTTTGCATGAAAATTAGGAAAATTACCAAAAAAATCTTAAATATATTACATTGATACCAATTCAATCTTAAATTCTTTCATATATGTATCAATTCCGTCCATCTAACCAATTTAGACTTAACATCATTGATGTGAACAATATTTGTCCTATGTGATATGACTATCACTACATAGACCTTTTTTTAATAATTTTTTTTCCTTTTTCATTTTTTCCTCTCTTTTTTTTTTCTTTTCATTTTTTTTTTTGGGCTAGTGGGTAGGCCACATGGCGTGGCCAAGGAGGGCTGGCTTCACCTGGGTGAGGGTTGCCCTCATCGGTCGCAAGGGAGACTCACTGGCGCTTGCTCTCGCCTAAACATGACCTGGTGAGGCTGACCCTCCCTTGTGGCTAATGAGTAACTAGAACTTTTTAACAGTACACCTCTTAAATATAGAAATTTTAACCTTCAAGGCGAGGTACTGCACGTGATTGTTCTTTTTCTTTCGGGAAGCATTTAATGCCTTATCACAATAACTCCACATATGTCTATGCGGTGCTCATCTATGCAAAAGAGAGAATTTACCATAAAAAGGGGATGAAAGGTGACTCCAACGAGCTCAACACATGTATGTTTTTGTTTGGTTCGTATGACGTAACTAAGAAAATAAATCAAGAAAAAAAGAAAAAGAAAAAGAAAAAGAACAGCTGCTCTCATCTCTCTATATGTGAAAATAGGATAATGAAGGAGTAAGCTGGTGGATGGACAGCTGCAATAAGTGAGCGCAAGAGGCTTAGCCGCTAAACCCCACAAGTCGTGCACACAAGTTGAGACACACCCATGCACGCAACAGATAGTTTAGGTGAGAGAGATCATAATTAAATTGCAGTCCAGAGAGATCACTCCCATCTTGCTGATGTCTTGGTTTGCTTCGTCAATACATCATGCCATTTATCTTTAGCTGAGGTCCTCAACAGAGGTTTCTGTGTAAGCAATTGATCATCTCACCTTGAGTCATCTTTTCCCAACATATTATGCCATTATTATTTAGCTGGCATCCTCAATGGAGGTTTATATATATGCAAGTCATGATCACCAACTTCTTATGGAACTGAAAATATCAGAAACCTCAGAAGAAAAAAAAAATAGTCATACAAATGTTGTCTTGTTCTCCTAGTTTTTGGCCCTTCGAGGATTCAACAAACCATGAACAACAGAACTACATGCGCAGAGATGCCCACCCTTTCTCTTCGCCACCTCCTCTCCACTTTGCCTTCTTCTCATCACCATCTCCTCATGCGGAGGTAGTACTTGATCATCTCAATATCCCACCTGTGGCAACAAATAGCGAAACCATGATGGTCAAGAAGCTGAACCACAATGCCTGCGAGTGCGATCGGCGGAAGAAAATCAACAATTTGTACTCTGCACTATGTTCGCTGCTTCTGTCTGCTGATCAAACGGTAATCCTTAAGTCCTTCATCTACAAGGAAGTTGTTAGAGCTAGTCTTCTATTACCTTTCCTTGGGTACACTCTGCCAAATAAGGAAAAGTGATGGAGAGAATACTAAGGAGTAGTAGCTAGTAGACAATGTTGTTGATCACATATGAACCCTAGTTCTTGTGTTATTCTCGAAATCCTTAATGTATAACATGATGTTCTACAATTTCTATTTGTAGCTGCTTCAAGTCACTACATACTTAATTATCTTTTAGTATTGGGTCTGGAGAGATTAACAGAGTTAGATCTTATCCTTTTTCATAGGAAAAGTCAAGTATTCCGGTGACAGTGTCTCAAGTGCTGAACTACATACCAAAACTGCAAAAGCAAGTGCAGATACTCGCTCAAGAGAAGGAAGAACTTCTATCAAGAATTAATGCCACCCAAGGAAGAGATGACTGCTGTGACATCCCGAATTTTCTTGAATTTATTTTTAGTCAATTGAACCGGGCGATTCATCTGTGCATGTAGTCGTCCTTCTGAGTTGGCCACTCGCATGTCTATTGGGTGAAGTAATTAAGGGATTTTGATGTGTCAGGCTCGGGGACTGATCACCCTCGGGTCGGATGCAAGAAAATTTCCCTGAAAGCTACTCAGTAGATCAGGCATACTGAAATCGCACCAGATTGAATTTAACCATGAAAATTGAAATTGAAATTAAAAATTGGAGGCCCGGTTATGTCACAAATTTTAATAGGATCTTGGATTAATTTTATGGATTTTAATTGGACTCAATTAGAAGAGAATTGATTGAGAAATTGAGGAAATTAGAATGTGCAAAAATTGGACCCCGGCGGAAAAATGAAGTGCAACCATTGAATGAAGTTGTGGGAAGGGTTAGTGGAAGATGACATCACCCACATGATGTCATGGTAATGTGGCTAGGGTGAAGGAGATGGTGACAAGTGGAGGGTGAAGATTGCATCTTCAACCTTGGGACTAGGAGGGAGGAAAGAGAAGAAAAAGAAAAGGAAAAGGGAAAGAAAGAAAAAGAGGAAAAGGAAAAAAAACCAGACAAGCGGTTCCCCCCTCGTCCGTCACCCCCCGGTCGATCGTGCTTCCCCGCCCGCGCCGCCGCCCGCCCGCGTCGCGCGCCGCGCCGTCGCCGCACCGTCACGCCACTGCAGCTCGCCGCAACCTAGCCCGTCGCCAGCCGCCTCCGTCTCCGTCCGCCTTTGTCTCCGTCCGCCGTTCGCCGCCGTCCAAGCCGCCGCCAGCCGAGCCACCCTCTCCTCCGCCTCCTTCTCCGACGAACCGCCACCGTGAGGCCTCTCCGTCGAGCCTCCCCCTCCGGCCGAACAGCAGCCCACTCCAAGTGGGTTTCCAGCCACTTCCGAGCTCTTTTCGCCCCCCTTCCCGGCCCCGGACGCGAGATCGGCTTTGGGGAAAATCGATCCCGGCGTCGCCCTCTTCGAGTTGAGCTAAGCAGCGCCCTAATCTAGTGAGTTACCTCAATAATCCTTGATTAGAAGGTTAATTATGCCTTAAGTGTGTTTAGTTTGAATTAAGTATGTTTAGGTGGTTAGATTAGATTATTTTATTATAAGTTAGATTAAGGAATTGGTTTAAGTTAATTTGGGTTTAATTAAGATTAAGAATGATTTGTATGTTAATTGTGATGTGACTTATTTAGATTTTAATTTAGAATTATTTAATTGGTTGGAAATTCGGATTATTAAAATAATATTAAAAATATTCCGAAATTAATTAAATATTATTATTAAAAAAAAAAAAGGGAAAAATTTATTTTTAGCCCCGGTTGCTTAGAATTTCACGGTGATCACTGCTGTAATGTTAGAATTTAAATTTGATGCTTGATTGGTGGCGAATTGAGTGTGATTGCTTTATTTAGGGGTTATGTGTAGAAATTCCAAGTGTAGGAATTGTTGGGAATTTGGCCGGGATTGACCGCCTATTAGAGGCCATGCCTAATGAGGCCGTGATCAACCACCTATTAGAGGTTGTGCCTTTGGGGTCGTGATGAACCGCCTACGAGAGGCCGTGCCTAGTGAGGCCGTGATGAACCACCTTTTTGAGGTCGTGCCTTTGGGGCCATGATGAACCGCCTACTAGAGGCCGTGCCTGTCGAGGCCGTGTTTGACCACCTTATTAAAGGTCGTGCCACGTGGGGCCATGATTACCACCGATAATTGAGTCTACTCTTAGGGTTGAGGTTAGGAGCAGTGATTGATTTGATTGAATGACATATAATCGGCCGAGCCGATTTGATCGCTGAGACGATCCAAGTGATTGATTGTGTGATTGTGCCGTGCTTTATTTAATTGTCATATTTGCACGTGATTGAATAATATGAACTGTGCTAACCTGCAGGCGTAGACTATTGCAAGGTAAGTCTTCTTGATGTGTGGCTAAGTCATGCTGGGGTGTATTTTCTTTCTAATAGGGGCTTAGGAGGGGTGAACTTGCTGAGACAATGTCTCACCCCGTTGTGAGAAAAATATTTCAGGGCCGTAGGTGATGGGGCCAGTGGAGAATGATGGACTGTCGATGTAAATGGTCAAGGAGTGTCAGAGCTTGAAGATGGGGGATTGACGATCGAGTCCGACTAGTAGCCTTAGGATTTTTCCTTCTTTTTGATGGATCAACCCCTAGTGTGCAGTCTACTCCTTTTTGATGCACTTAGACTTTGACTCATTTTGGTTGTATGTAAACCCTGGTTGATTTTGTGATAGTATGTTGGTTTGTATTAAATTGATTTTATTCCTGCTGTTCTATCCCGCTTTTATTTTGTCGGGGGTTCTTAATACATTCCGCATGCACTTATTAAATCAATTTGGGTAGGCGGCACAACCTGGGAGTGTCGCAAATCACATGATCACGGCGGGTTGATCACGTGTCTCGGAGTTCAGGGCGTGACAACCCAGTTTAAGTGGTATCAGAGCATGGTCTGTGTATGGAGTGATAAGGGCGATGAGTCATGGGATAGTTAGTAGGAAAGACTTTACTTATTCTAATGCATGTGATTGTTAGTTGTTTGTTAAATTGATTGTGAGGTTACTCATTTCTAATGGGGTATTGGAATTCACCAATAGGCGTCTGTTTGAGCCTCCGGTATGAGTGACCGAGTGCCGAGAGCTGCTCGGAAGAGGGCAGCAGGGCCCGTGTTTCGAGGTGGGTCTTCGCTGAGGATTGGTGGCCGTGGTGCCTCGGGAGGAGCACAGGCCGGGACCAGTGCCGAGACCAGTACGGGTGGTGCAGCTGTACCTCCAGTCAGTGCAGCAGCCCAAGAGGATCAGAGATTTGTGGGGATCATGCACATGCTTGAGGCGATAAGGGATAAGATGGATCAGCGGGCTGCCGCTATCGCCACTACAGTGAACACAGCTAATGCCGCCAATGCCACTACTACTGCCGCCGCAGCTGCCGCCGCGCCAGTGGTCGAGCAAGAGGAGGAGGAGGACCCTGATGAGATTCCACCTGGGAATGTGGCCGCTAATGTGGCCGCTGGGAGGATTAGACAGAAGTTGGTGCATCATTTCCTGAGGATGAATCCACCAACGTTCACAGGAGCTGGAGATCCCGAAGCAGCAGCACTTTGGATCTTAGAGCTGGAGAATGCTTTTGAGTTGCTGCTATGCACTGAAGTAGAGAAGGTCATCCTGGCCGCCTATCAGTTGAGGGGGACCGCAGCTACTTGTTGGAGGACCAACAGGAGGATTGCATTCCCTGAAGGCGTGGTTCCAGAGTGGAACGCCTTTCTTGAGGTCTTTAATGACAAGTACTTCTCTGAGTGTGCTAGAGAGGTGAAGATGGCAGAGTTTCAGCGCCTTCGTCAGGGTATGATGACGGTTGATTAGTATGAGGCGAAGTTCGCCGACCTGTCGAAGTATGCCCCGGAGTTGGTCCAGCGACCAGCCAATCGAGCTCGAAGGTTTAGGGATGGGTTCCGACCCGAGGTGAGGAGCTTGTTGGTACCTCTGGATTTGAGGGAGTACAATGACCTTTACAAGCGGGCCCAGATGATTGAGAAGGACCAGAATGAGAGGGCCGCCGTGTCTGGATTGCGGTTTAATTTGAACAGGGATGATAATCGGCTTAGGAAGAGGCCGATGCCTGGAGGGAGGTACCCTATTCCACCCAACAGGAAGGGTGGAGTGGGGAAGTCATCATCTAGCTTCAGTGGAGCATGTCGTGCGTGTGGGAGGTGACATGGCTCAGCCCTGTGCCCTCTTAGGACGGGTGCCTGCTTTGAGTGTGACCAGCAGGGCCACATGGCCAAGGCTTGCCCGAGGATACAGATGAGACAGCCACAGTTGCCGCCGCCGCCACCGCTGGGTCAGAATAGAGGATTCACGCCGCAGATCATGCCGCCGAGTGGACCGAACCGACCTCCAGCTCAGGGAAGGGCTTATGCACTTACTAGAGGACATGCGGAGGATGCGCCTAATGTGGTCACAGGTATGGTCTTACTGAACGACCAACCTGCTTATGCTTTGTTTGATCCTGGAGCTTCGCATTCATTTATAGCTGAAAGATTTGTTAAGTTGGTAGAGTTAATTCCTGAATTGTTTGATTCTGTGATGAGTATATCTACGCCGTTGAAAGATAATGTGTTAGCTACGGTGGGTTGCCTTGGTTGCAAGTTAGTGATTGGTGAGAGAGAGGGGAGGATAGATTTGATAGTACTAACCATGTATGATTTTGACGTGATAATTGGCATGGATTGGCTCACCAAGCAACAAGCTAAGATGGACTGTTATCGTAAGGCGATTCGGTTTAACCCATTAGGGGTGAGAGTTTCGAGTTTGTTGGGAGTCGGGAGGACCCTCGATTTCCTTAATCTCTTCTCTTGAGGCAACCCGCTTACTAGACAGGGGTTGCCAAGGTTACCTAGCGACTGTCGTAGATACGACGGTAGGGGAGTCAAGGTTAGAGGACATCCCAGTGGTGCAAGAGTTTCCAGACGTGTTCCCGAAGGAGTTACCGGGTTTGCCGCCAGAAAGGGAGGTAGAATTTGTAATTGAGCTAGCCCCCGGGACCGAGCCTATCTCCAAAGCACCATATCGGATGGCCTTGTCGGAGCTTAAGGAGCTAAAGGTGCAAATGCAAGAGTTGCTGGATAAGGGATTTATTCGTCTAAGTGCATTACCCTGGGGAGCACCAGTGTTATTTGTGAAGAAGAAGGATGGTTCATTGCGTCTATGCATCGACTACCGACAGCTCAACCAGGTAACAATTAAGAATAAATATCCATTGCCAAGGATTGATGATTTGTTTGATCGGCTTCGGGGAGCGTCGATATTTTCTAAGATCGACTTGAGGACGGGATATCATCAGCTAAGGATCAAGAAAGAAGATATACCGAAGTCGGCATTTCGCACTCGATATGGCCATTATGAGTTTACTGTGATGCCGTTTGGGTTGACGAACGCCCCAGCTGCTTTCATGGATCTAATGAACCGGGTGTTCAAGGAGTATTTGGATCGGTTCATAATTGTCTTCATCGACGATATCCTAGTGTATTCGAGGAGTATGGAGGATCATGGAAGGCACTTGAGGATTGTGCTCCAGACCTTGAGGGATCATGAGTTGTATGCTAAGTTCAGTAAGTGCGAGTTTTGGCTAACTCGTGTGGCTTTCCTAGGTCACGTCATCTCTGGAGAAGGGATCTCGGTGGACCCAGCCAAGATTGAAACGGTGATCAATTAGCCGAGACCGACTACAGTGACGGAGATCAGGAGTTTTCTGGGTTTAGCGAGGTATTACAGACGGTTCGTGGAAGGGTTTTCAAGGTTGGCATCACCGATGACGAGACTGCTGAAGAAGGAAGAGAAGTTTGTATGGACAGATAAGTGCGAGAGTAGTTTCTAGGAGCTCAAGCAAAAGCTGACCATCGCACTGGTACTCACTATTCCATCAGGTCCGGGAGGATTTGAGATCTACAGTGATGCGTCGATTAAAGGATTGGGTTGCGTGTTGATGCAGCATGGTCGAGTTGTCGCGTATGCGTCCCGATAGTTGAGGCCTCATGAGTTGAATTACCCGACGCATGACTTGGAGCTTGTAGCCATCATCTTTGCCCTTAAGATTTGGAGGCACTACTTGTGCGGGGAAAGATTTCAGATCTTCACCGACCATCAGAGTCTTAAGTACTTGTTCTCTCAAAGGGAGTTGAATATGAGACAACGTCGATGGATGGAGCTCCTAAAAGACTATGACTGTGAGATCCTGTACCATCCTGGAAAGGCAAACGAGGTCACCGATGCCTTGAGTAGAAAGTCTTCGGTTGCACACATGGTACTCAAGGAGTGGAGTCTACTTGAGGGAGCTCGAGATTCGAGTTTCAAGTTCGAGGTAGACCACATTTCGAGCCTTATGGCCACCCTTAGGATTGAGCCAGAAGTGCAGGTCAGAATCAAGGAGCTTCAGCAGACAGATCCATATGTTCAGCAGATCGTACACGAGGACTCAGAGAAGAGGAAAGTTGGCTTCCAGATTTCTGATGATGGAACATTGAGATTCCAAGGACGATTGGTTGTACCTAACGATGTGGAGCTTAGGGAGGGGATTTTATCAGAAGCACATCGTAGCAGTTACAACATTCATCCTGGTAATACCAAGATATACCAGAATCTGCGTCAACACTACTGGTGGTGTGGCATGAAGGTGGACATCGCCAAACATGTCGCCAAGTATTTGACGTGTCAACAGGTGAAAGCTCAGCATTGCAAGCCAGGAGGACTTCTGCAACCCCTGGAGATCCCAGAGTGGAAATGGGAGCATATTACAATGGACTTTGTGACAGGACTACCGAGGAGCCAGAGAGGAAATGATTCGATATGGGTGGTGGTCGATAGATTGACGAAGTCGGCACACTTTATCGCGGTTCGAAGGGACCTCAGTTTGGATAGACATGCAGACTTGTACGTTCGTCACATAGTCCGTATGCATGGGGTGCCGGTCACGATCACTTCAGACAGGGACCCAAGATTCACCGCCGCCTTTCGGAAGAGCCTCCGGTCGGCGTTAGGGACGAAATTGCAATATAGTACGGCTTATCACCCGCGGACGGATGGCCATGCGAAAGGACGATTCAGATCCTCGAGGATATGCTAAGGGCTTGTGTCTTGGACTTCAAGGGAAGTTGGGAAGAATAGCTTCATCTAGTCGAATTCGCCTACAACAACAGTTACCAACAGAGTATTCAGATGGCCCCTTTTGAAGCGTTGTATGGCAGAGCATGCAGGACGCCGGTGTCTGGGATGAGGTCGGGAAAGAAAGATCACGGCCCGAGTTGGTCCAACAGTCAGTGGAAGCAGTTGCAGTTATCAGAGACAGATTAAAGACCGCTCAGAGCCGCCAGAAAAGCTATGCAGACAAGCGCCGAAAGCCGTTGGAATTTCAGGTTGGTGAGCACGTCTTCTTGAAGGTGTCGTCGGTGAGAGGTACTTCCCGCTTTGGAAAAAAGGGAAAACTGAGCCTGAGGAACGTAGGTCCCTTTGAGATCTTGGAAAGAATAAGGACTCTGGCGTATCGTCTTGCACTGCCGCCGAAGTTGTCACAGGTGCATGACGTCTTTCATGTGTCGATGTTGAGGAAGTATGAACCTAACCCGACCCACGTTCTAAATTTCGAGGAATTAGATGTGGACGACAGGGTGTCGTATGTTGAAAGCCCAGTTCGGATTGTGGATCGCGAGGAGCAAGTCCTGCGCACCAGGACCATCCCAATGGTCAAGGTGGTCTGGCAACACTACGGAACTGAAGGAGCAACCTGGGAGACCGAAGAATCGATAAGACAATTGTACCCCTATCTTCTTGCTTAAGAATTTGTAACGATTTAAATTTCGAGGACGAAATTTCTATAAGAGGAAGAGTTGTGACATCCCCAATTTTCTTGAATTTATTTTCAGTCAATTGAACCGGGTGATTCATCTCGTGCGTGTAGTCGTCCTTACGAGTTGGCCACTCGCGTGAGGACTGGTCTATTGGGTGAAGCAATTAAGGGATTTTGATGTGTCGGGCTCGGGGACCGATCACCCTACGGTCGGATGCAAGAAAATTTCCCCGAAAGCTACTCGGTAGATCAAGCGTCTTTGAAATCGCACCGATTGAATTTAACCGTGAAAATTGAAATTGAAATTAAAAATTGGAGGCCCGGTTATGTCACAAATCTTAATAGGATCTTGGATTAATTTTATGGATTTTAATTGGACTCAATTAGAAGAGAATTGATTGAGAAATTGAGGAAATTAGAATGTGCAAAAATTGGACCCCGGCGGAAAAGTGAAGTGCAACCATTGAATGAAGTTGTGGGAAGGGTTAGTGGAAGATGACATCACCCACATGATGTCATGGTGATGTGGCTAGGGTGAAGGAGATGGTGACAAGTGGAGGGTGAAGATTGCATCTTCAACCTTGGGACTAGGAGGGAGGAAAGAGAAGAAAAAGAAAAGGAAAAGGGAAAGAAAGAAAAAGAGGAAAAGGAAAAAAAAACCAGACCGCGGTTCCCCCCCCCCCCGTTCGTCGCCCCCCGGTCGATCGTGCTTCGCCGCCCGCGCCGCCGCTCGCCGCCCGCACCGCCGCTCGCCGCCCACGTCGCGCCGCACCGTCGCGCCTCGCAGCTCACCGCAGCCCGGCCCGTCGCCAACCGCCTCCGTCTCGTCCGCCGTTCGCCGCCGTCCAAGCCGCCGCCCGCCCGAGCCGCCCTCTCCTCCGCCTCCTTCTCCGTCGAACCGCTGCCGTGAGGCCTCTCCGTCGCGCCTCCCCCCGGCCAAACAGCAGCCCACTCCAAGTGGGTTTCCAGCCACTTCCGAGCTCTTTTCGCCCCCTTCCCGACCCGGCGAGATCGGCTTTGGGGAAAATCGATCCCGGCGTCGCCCTCTTCGAGTTGAGCTAAGCGGCGCCCTAATCTAGTGAGTTACCTCACTAATTCTTGATTAGACGGTTAATTATGCCTTAAGTGTGTTTAGTTTGAATTAAGTATGTTTAGGTGGTTATATTAGATTATTTTATTATAAGTTGGATTAAGGAATTGGTTTAAGTTAATTTGGGTTTAATTAAGATTAAGAATGATTTGTTTTATGTTAATTGTGATGTGACTTATTTAGATTTTAATTTAGAATTATTTAATTGGTTGGAAATTCGGATTATTAAAATAATATTAAAAATATTCCGAAATTAATTAAATATTATTATTAAAAAAAACAGAAAAATTTATTTTTAGCCCCTAGGTTGCTCGGAATTTTGTGCTGATCGCTGCTGTGATGTTAAAATTTAAATTTGATGCTTGATTGGTGGCAAATTGAGTGTGATTGCTTTATTTAGGGGTTATGTGTAGAAATTCCAAATGTAGGAATTGTTGGGAATTTGGCCGGGATTGACCGCCTATTAGAAGCCGTGCCTAATGAGGCCGTGATCAACCACCTATTAGAGGTCGTGCCTTTGGGGCCGTGATGAACCGCCTACGAGAGGCCGTGCCTAGTGAGGCCGTGATGAACCACCTTTTTGAGGTCGTGCCTTTGGGGCCATGATGAACCGCCTACTAGAGGCCGTGCCTGTCGAGGCCGTGTTTGACCACCTTATTAAAGGTCGTGCCGCGTGGGGCCGTGATTACCACCGATGATTAAGTCTACCCTTAGGGTCGAGGTTGGAAGCAGTGATTGATTTGATTGAATGACATATAATCGGCCGAGCCGATTGATCGCTGAAACGATCCAAGTAATTGATTGTGTGATTGTGCCGTGCTTTATTTAATTGTCATATTTGCACGTGATTGAATAATATGAACAGTGCTAATCTGCAGGCGCGGACTATTGCGAGGTAAGTCTTCTTGATGTGTGGCTAGGTCATGCTGGGGTGTATTTTCTTTCTAATAGGGGCTTAGGAGGGGTGAACTTGCTGAGATAATGTCTCACCCCGTTGTGGGAAAAATATTTCAGGGCCGTAGATGATGGGGCTAGTAGAGAATGATGGACTGTCGATGCAGATGGTCAAGGAGTGTCAAAGCTTGAAGATGGGGGATTGACGATCGAGTCCGGCTAGTAGCCTTAGGACTTTTCCTTCTTTTTGATGGATCGACCCCTAGTGTGCAGTCTACTTCTTTTTTATGCACTTAGACTCTGACTCATTTTGGTTGTATGTAAACCCTGGTTGATTTTGTGATAGTATGTTGATTTGTATTAAATTGATTTTATTCCTGCTGTTCTATCCCGCTTTTATTTTGTCGGGGGTTCTTAATACGTTCCGCATGCGCTTATTAAATCAATTTGGGTCGGCGGCACAACCTGGGAGTGTCGCAAATCACATGACCATGGCGGGTTGATCACGTGTCTCGGAGTTCGGGGCGTGACAACTGCACTCACTAAGAAATTAGCAAAGGAAAAGGTGCACTTTCTAATTCGATGCCGTCTATTTCGACAAATTGTTTGAGTGAGAGTGAGGTTGCAATCCAAATATGCACAACAAAGGTCATGACCCAGAATACTGTCCACTTCTCTGAGATCTTGCTTAACACGGATCATCATGGCTTTCCTCTGATAAACGCTTCCACATTTGAGTCGTTTGGAGGGACAAGAACAACCTTCTACAATCTACACGTTCAGGTACTTCAGTAAGCTGATTATTAGTTTCTTTAGTCATGACTGGACTCAATTTTCATTTCTTGACATGGTATATAGATATATCAATACCATGTTGTTTGAATGATGATCATTTGAAATGTAAAGGTTGAGAGAAGTCGGGGGATGGAGTGTGAGGCTTTGAAGGAGAAACTGTTGGCGTTATATGATCAGAAGGGAAGGGAAGTAAAATTCGTGAGACAACATTAGAATCAGATCATAATGTAATACGGTAATAGTCCCTCCATTAGTATTTAAATTTATCAATGTAGCCTTTCGACCAGATGTTGTGATTATGTATTTGTAAATATCCTGTATATAATCTGAGAATGTCTTTGCACATTTCTTTTTTCGAATATGTAAGTTTTTTTAAAAAATAACTGTTTAAAGGCTGTTGACGGAATGTCTTTTTAGCCAGTGTATTGCTTAAACGAAGTCAACTCCTTTTTGCAGTTTAAGTAATTTGAAGCTATAATTCTAGAACCATGATGATGATGATGATGATGATGATGATGATGATGAGATGATGATTATGATGATGAGTTTTACTGAAAAATAAAAAATAAAAACACTAATTGCATAGGTAAAATAAACGTTTTTTTTTTTGGTAACGGTAAGAGATAATAAACGTTTTTTTTAATCTATATAATAACGTAAAATCCTTCACATCTACATTTCATTTACGCATTGAAATAGGTTATATATAAATTGATAATTTATATGGTCAACTTTTGGTTATACATGATTCGGGCCATTGAGCAAACTTCAATTATGAGAATACATTGGGGGTACTCACAAAGTAATCTTCATGATGTTTCTGATGGGAAAGTCCTAAATTTATCACATTTGTACTAATCTAGTTTTAAACTTTTCAGTTAGATCAATTTAGTCTTAAAACTTTTTATATTGATATTAATTCAATCCATCCGGCCAATTTCAGTTAGAAATTACTGACTTGGATATTAGTTGTCCTACAAAGCACAGTTGGCGCCGATGTAGACATTTTAAAATAATTTGTTAATAATTTTTAAATTTTTTTACTATCTGTACTTTTAAATTTTTTTCCTTCTTTTTTTCTTTTCCTTTTCTTTTCCTTTGGACTGTTGTTGGTATTAGCCATGGCCGGCAATCCACCATAGGTGAGGACTAGCGAGGGCTGGCGAGGGCAACCCTTGCCCGTGGCTAGCGAGGGCCGCATCGGCCTCATTGGCCCTTGTTTGTGGCTAGTATCATCCACGGTCCAAAGAAAAAGAAAAGGGAAACAAAGGGAAAAAAAAGGGAAAAAATAAAATGAATACTAAATTGAAAAATTATTTTAAAATGTCCATGTCAACATTGGCGTCCATGTCAACAATTTCCAATCTAAATTGACCAAATGGACGAATTGGTATTAATGTAAAAAGGTCTAGAATTAAATTGGAAGAATTGAAAGATTTATGACTGAATTTGTAACAGTGCAACAGGTTTAAGATTTTTTTGATACTTTTCTCTATTTCCGAAACACCTCACAATTATTCAATGTACTATATTAAGACCTAGAGAAATAGTAAGATCAACGTCTACAGTGAATTTCAGAATACCGAAAAATAGTGTACCGCAAGAGTATATGATATATATATATATATATATATATATATATATATATATATATACACATGTATATATAATATTCCACGAACTTTACAGAGGCCAATAAATGTGTCGTATGTGTTAATATTTTCTCCCTCTATCATGACCCCTGAGAAAACCTAGCCAAGAAAATATCAATTAAGCATGTCCAGAAACACCATGAACAAGGAATCTTCCTTATCCTAAGCACCACAAGAATGGACAGTAAAAGCAAGAAAATACTAAACTGCAACTTTCATACATATTAAGCATGTCCAGAAACATCATGTAGGAAGACATGCATCACACAATCCCTAACAAAAAACTGTACATTAGTGTAATGAAATAGATTTGCAAACATTAGGGAGGCATAACTTTTATACATATTATATGGTATATGTGTATATCGAAATTTATTTCTTTGGAGCTCTCGCAAATTTGAAAGCTATGAGAAATCGTAAACTACCTTGTTTTATTTTGTATCCGTTTTTTTTTTTTTTCCTATCATGAATAAACATACATCAATATCTTCATTCCTAAATCAAAGGAACCTATCGGTGTCATGAGTTTTAGTATGTCCTAATTGTTGTCGATCATGAAGTTGATAACCGTGTGGTCAGCAACTTACCTTAATGAAATAACGAGTCAATTATTACCAACAACCGATCGACTAGTCTCCATTTTCGTAAATGATCAGGCGGTCAAAATCGAAACCCCCTTTCATTCCATGGCTGAGATTCTGCATTGGACTGTTCACAAGATTTAGGTGTTGTGGACTAGAATTCAACCCAAAAGGGATAAGACGATTTGATGTTTGGTTAAATGGGCCTTTTACGGCTGGCCCATTTGAGGAAAGCCTTTAATGGCCCGGCCCATTTTCATTGCATGCTTCCCTCGACAAAAGCAAAATATGTCTTGCTGCGATCTCATCAAATTACATGTTATATCCCACCAAAATCTTCAAAATCAAATCCCTCTTGATACAAATAAAACTCTATAGAGACTATAGCTCGACAAAGGGTACATTCCTTGCCAATTCTAGTTCCCAATTGTACTATTTTTTTCATAATATATCGAAACCGATAGAGACTATTACTTTAAGATTGGAAGAGAAATTGAATGCCATCAAGAACTTGGACTAGATATAAATACATCATAATCAAATGTATTTTCTTATTAAACATGTTAGATAATTGTTCTTGAGACATCCATGAGGATCCATTTTCAATTTATTATCTTCATTTATAAGGATCTCCATTTCAAACTCTTGCAGAATAGGGATCCACTTGCCTATTTATATATGGTTGAATCTTTTGATTTATATTCCTTGTACGGATAACGCCTTTTGCCTATATATTTTAGCTTCCGACATCATTATTAATCGTTATCTAGATAACTCTTATCACCTTTTGCTTTTTTGATACAAAGAAACAAGCAGGTGCAATGTACTTCGCTACCACCATTGGTATCATGGAATTAATTAATTTAGTTACAGCATGTGGGGTTCCCCCATGTTAATTTTTTTCTCATTTGAGGTTGGCCATCCGTACGGGTTTGAGCGGCAAATAATTTAACATAGAACTGGTTGAGCTAGTTGCCACGGGGTCAGCCGGTAGGAGACTGAAAGTTGCGTTCGGCGGATTAGATTATAAAACCCGCCATGGACAAAAAGCTCAGCAAAAACGAGGGCATGGTCTAGGGCTTAGGGTCAGATTAGGTAACCCCGCAACAAGTTGATCCTGAGATGCTGCGCAAGCCGAGGAGAATCATTCTCTGTGAACTAGCGCTCGATTACGAATGGCTTTACGTGGGACTGGTTGGAGTCAACAACCCAGAGAGAGAAGAAGACATGCAATGAATCCGGCACAAAAGACAAAGAATTTGACATTTGCATCGGCACGTATACGAGAGAGAAAAGGAGGTTTATTATTGGTACCGGTGTGATCGCAGATTTTGACTATAATTCAGGAAATCGTAATCTTATGAAGTGACCATCCGTTATTGGATATTAACAATTTGAATTGATGAGATGATTTATGTGTGGGGTTAAGACTTTCTCTGTATACCCTGAAAAGTCAATAAACAAAATGATTTGAGAAAAAATTTACAAAAATTAGACTTGATCACGGGGGATGTATGTGGTTTGAAACCATGCTACCTGTTCAACGTGGAGAGATCGAAGGGATGATTCCATTATAGTCGGCAAAACGAAGATTCAATCAACTGAAGCGCTTGTGAATAAGCGTTCCCCAATCCTAAATAACAGTCACACCCATAAGAATCAGTCATAAGAGAGGAGTTTTCTCATGATGTCCACTTTCATGAATGACGGCTCAACCCTTTAGGGCTTTTGCAAATTCTATATAAAATAGAATTGTTGAATTAGGACTGCGTCGAGGGACCGGGTACCCTCTCGGCGTCCCGCTTCATCTAGGAGCCAGGCAAGCTGTTTCCTCGCGCCTCTCTTCCACCATTGTCTGCATTCCGCTGCTAACATTTCGATTGTCACGATGATCACAAACTTGCGCTGCTCTGAATTCAACGGCAACCCTTTGAGCCATAATCAACAAATTCTCACCTAACAGGAAGACTATTAGGAATGACAGTTTTTGACACACAGTACAATTACGTGACTCGAATGTGATAATAAATTAGTGGGTTTGGGTATTTGGTCAATTTCGTGTCAACCCGTGAGGCGTGATAAGTAATCATGTCATATTTGTGTACACAGAAGAAATTGATCGGCATAAGCCGTAAAAATTAACGGGTTATTGTGGATATGACTTGTACGGGACCAGTTTAGATACAATTAGTTATAAGATTATTTCTCCATGTCATTCACTATTAAGATCTTAAACTGATGATATTTCATTGATTACCAACAAGTAATTGCAATTTGTTCATGTGTTTTTATGAAAACTTTAGCATATTTTGTATCAGGTTTTTGTTGGCGAGTTGATTTTATGTTATGTGGATCATCTAATTGGGTTGACTCTCCGACCTGCTTTTAAGCAAATTATACAAATCTTGTTGTGTCAACTTTTTAATTTTTGAGTCATGTTCGTGTCATGTAGGTTGACACAATTATTTGATTGTGTCATGAAAGAATCAATCAGTTTTGTAGTACATATCTCTATATTGACTGACATAAGACACGCAGACATGAATTGGCACCCTTAATTTTCACCTCATTGATCACCGTCTCTCCCAAGCCCTCTAGGCTCTTTAGCCATAGCAAACATTAACCAAGTCTGATAGGTAGGGCATGTGTTCGAAGAGTACCCAAGGTTTTCTCCAAATAGCAAAGTTCACGCTTTTAAGGCCTGTTGGAAATACAAAACTAATTTATACCAATTGTGAAGAGAGTAAAAAATTAATATATAGTCTATACCATTTTGAAAATGAAAAGCCAAGCTAGCAAAAGTCTGCTCTAAGAGTGACTGACACATTCAAATAAAGTTAAATGCTTATATGTTGCTTGGTATATTCTCAAGTGGCCTTTATATATACATGTAGGCCGTCATAAAGTTTATAATAAGAATTTTTAACATCATAAAATAATTTTAAGAAAATTCGCTTATTATATGGTAATAAGGGTTAACGAGCATATATTTCATTGCATATGAAGCAAGCTGTGAAGAAAGTGTGGTCGGATGGAAAGCCGAAAGTCTAACCCCGCAACTACTCCTTTGCCAGCACCCACAAATTAAATGGAAATCAATACAAGAGAAATAATTAAATGATTCAGGTTGATTAAAGACAGATTTGGGTCATGAAGAAATCGATTAACTTGGCACCGATAGCGATGGGTTTCGGGGAGAATCATCCCCTCTTCGTACGTCTGACACCTCAACCTCGGAGTTCTGGATTTGATTAAATGCTTCCAAACTTAAAACTTAGGTCGTTTCTCATTTATATTATAGTATTTATGCTTGTGGGGGCCAGGAGAGACTTCTGAGAGATGCAATGAACCCGGGGGTGAAGCTGTTAAATCAAACCCCATGATCGGGGAACAAGCATTTTGCTCGGCGATTATACCAGGTTAATCTAACCGCGAATCTTTATTTTATTTTATTTTTACAGTAAAACCACTTGTTGCGTTCTAAAACAGCAGTGAAAATGGATGCATGCATGAAAGGACGATTACTCTGTTGATGGGGTCCTGGTTGTAGGCATTTCTATAAGTAACCATCGATGTCTTCAAGATTAGAGAGTAACGCTATCTGTTTGTAGGGACATATTACATACGAGTACTTGAAGAAATGCCACTTATCAGTCCTCCAATTTTGGAGAAAATTGTCCAAAAAATATCAAAATTTTCTATTATAACAATATAGGACTTAATTTTTTGACAATTTGCCAATATAATCTTTAGTTGGCGAACTATATTTTAAGACTTAATTGATAAAATTAAAAGGTTTAGGGCTAAATTAAATGTTGTACACTAAGTTTAAGACTTTTTGGACAATTATCATTATTTTGTGCGCTTGTTGCTTGGACATTGTTAACGTCAATCCACATATATAGGGTGTTAAGCAGTTTTGAAGTGAGTTTTGTTTGAGAATAATTCATACTCCATATTGGCAGGATGGCTCGAGGATCCTACTTCAAGGTGGGTGTTGCAAGGACAATACCTCTAAACTGCGAAAGGGCTTTTATAGTTTGGGCCCATATTTTAATGGTAGTTGGGGCATGAGCCCATAAATAGTTATTGGGTTTATATGATATTTTTCTCTTATAACTAATGGACGTAATAGAGAAGTGAGACGTATTAATTATAGTGAAATTCCCTGCTGGATAGAGCCCTACTTTGTGGATCAATCGGGATGGAACTTTGTGTTTCAATTTCTTTTTCTCACTTTTACTCTCTATTTCCTTGTGATAGTGCGATGAATTCTAACAAATTTAAGTTTGTTAATGTTGCAAATGGATTAATCTATTTATACGTAAATACTAAACGCGCCGTTCACAGTTTCACCATTGTAACCCGATTATACATGATAGTCTTAGACATGTTGAATTAAATAGGCCAACATATTATATATGTCAATGTGATATGAAGCACATTTTTCTATAATAGATTAAATTGTGAATATATAAGAAGTGTCATGTCCCATTTAATAAAAGTATTGTGTTTGGGTTTCAAGAACAAGACACAATTAATAAAGTTGTCATATTGAGGTTCATACATGAATTCCATAACATTAAGGAAACATTCCAAATAAGAGCTTAAAGTGCATCATTTTCTCAAATAATGGCCCAAAATTGACATTGTTTCAAATAAAGATCCCAATAAGGATCTGGTGTCCTTATTTTCTCACATAAGGGTCTAAAGTGTATATATCAGTTTCAAAGAAAGGCCTAAACTCATCAAATGTGAATGGCAATTTTGTCTTTTTCTAATTTTTTAAACTTTTCTTTTTTTCTCTTCAAAAAAATGAAAAAACGAAAAAGAAAAAAGAAAAAAAAAATAGGCAGGAGGCTCCCTTCTGCTTGTGGCCGTTGCCCCATCGCTGATGAGGTGGCAATGATGGCTGACAAGGTCACTGGTGCCTGGGGGAGGGTCAACGATCTCGGCCAACCAGAGGCGAGGGCTTGTGGAAGAGGGCTCACTGGACTGGCGAGGGCAGTCCTTAGCAAGGTTGAGCAAGGGCGTCCTTCCCTGAGTCAAGCAAGGGGTGCCTCGTTGAGATTGGACAAGGGACGCCCTTGCCCGACACCGGCAAGGGTTGCCCTCATCCGACCCAGGCGAAGGCGACCTCCGCCGGCCATCAACAACCGTGTCGAGGGATGGGAAGAGGAAAAAAAGAAAAGAAAAGAAAAGAAAAGAAAAAGGAAAAAGAAAAAATATTTAAAAATATTTAAAAATATTAAAAATATTATGACAATTTTTTGACCAAAATACCCCTTCTCCAATGGCCGAAAAAGTCATCGCCGGCTAAAGGCTCTTATTTTTTATGATTTAGCCACTTTATGTCCTTATTTGAAATAGTTTGGTCACTTTAAACTCTTATTTGAAACAATATCCATTTTAAGCTCTTATTTGAGAAAATTAGGACACTTCAGACCCTTTTTTGAAAATTTTCCCAACATTAATTATGATGTGAAAACACAAATTCCAACCCTAATTACGATGAGATTTTTAAATATCTTTTTATCCTTGCATTTGCCTATAACAATTGACAAAGCGAAGTGACATAAAGAGTTTACCCTATGAACTTCGGAAAAATTGTCCAAAAAATTCTTAATATATTACACTTTTATCAACTCAATTTGAAAATTTTCAATTTTGCTAATTGAGTTATAAACTCTTTTACTTTTGCTAGTTGAGTTCATTGGATTAATTTTGACTGGAATTCGTTAACATGGACGTTGGTCGTTCTATGTGGCACAATTGGTGCTAACGTGAATAATTTTTAATAATATTTTAATATTTTCATAATTTTATTAATATTTTTCTTTTTCTTTTTTTCTTCTTAACTTTTATTTTTCTTTACTAGTGGTTGATGAGGACAAAATAAAAATATGAATATAAAAATATAAAAATATTAAAATACTATTAAAAATTGTTTACATAGATGGCTAGTGTTTACGTTAATCAAAATTAGCCCAATAGATTCAATTAGTAAAAGGTGAAAAATTTATAACTCAATTATCAAAATTGAAATATTTAGGATCGAATTAGTAAAAGCGCAATATGTTTAAAATTTTTTGGATAATTTTTCCTATTGACTTTTTCTTTTTGTTCGAATTCCTTATGAACTTCATTCATTATACTAATACGATAATTCTCTCGATGTCCATGCAAACACAAATAAATATTAATTCCATGCATTTCTCCAATCAAATCCTTTTTTTTAATTGGTCATTACACATTAGGAGGTCAGCTGTATGTAATCCTATGTCTAAAGTAAGCACCCAAAGAAACCTAACACCCATCACCATCAGCCCCGGCTCTCTCTCTCTCTCTCTCTCTCTCTCTCTGTCTCTCTTCCCCCAACTGCTATACGAGTCACTCTCGTTGCCCGTCAGCGTTGAATAGTTCTCTCCAGTGACGCTTCCAACAGGTTACATCCGCCAACAGCAGCGGTTTCTTCCTCCCCTTCGTTGATGCAGGCGCCATCAATCGCCAATGGCGTCGTACCAGTCAAGCTCCTGCAACAGCAAATGGTGGAGGAGCTCGAGTCTAGATCCGCGCCAAGCTAAGCATCCTGGGTTTGGTCAGTGCCTTGGACAACTTACGGTTCTTGCAGAGAAAGAGAGGGGGAAGGGGTGTTGAGGAGGCACTCGGCGGAGGTATGGCGGCCGCAATTGAGCTATGGCGGTTCTGGGATCGGAGAGAGAGAGAGAGAGAGAGAGAGAGAGGGTCTTGTTAGGGTTTTGATATATTCGTGTAGGAAACAATTTCCTGTACATTGTTATATCTCACTTAATACCACTAATCCCCTAACAGAGATCATGCAGATTCCTCTAGCTATGTCTATATAATAAACAAAATGGCGACTTCAACATTTTCTTTGTCCCATACCCATTTTAAATTCCAGAAATTTATCACTTCTATAGTCTTCGATCAGGATAACATAGCTCTATGTGATAATATTTGTAAATGCTTGCATGTCCATTTGTAGTCAAACTAGAATCTCTCTTGATTTCCCCTCAATATAAATACAAATTTCTAAGGCATAATGTAAAGTGACTTTTGAACGATTAATATGTTTATTAGTCCTAGCAAAAATCAACCAAAAATAGTTTATACTAATAAATCCAACCAAATTTTAAGCCAATAATCATATGTATAAACACACACATACACATATTGGTAAATATTTTCCATTAACACCTCAAAAGATAGAAACTATACAGCATACTGTAAATTTGACATAAGCAAATGTTTGATAGATTAACTATGGTAGAAATCTTTCGTCCTTATTTGAGAAAAGTAATTCTTTTACATGAATAATCATTATGTTTTTCGTAATTCACCGAAATTTATTGAAATGATCTTCTATGCATGAAATCAATGATAGATCTACATTCATGGTTTTGGAAACAAGCCCGTGCTTGCACAAGTCATAACACTATTCAACCAAAGATAATTAGCATATTACTTTCAACCAAAATACTCTCATCCAATCTTTGTTTTTTGTTGATTAAAGCTTGGTTTATTTCAAAGAAAATGGAATTTGCTGGAAATTTGTTCAAATGAACTTAGTTTGAAGGACAACCATTTTCATGTTTTGATATTTGACTATATTTTACAAATATTATGGAGGCCATTGTCTAATATTTGTTATCAAACACATTTTTGAGGAAAAAGTCTCAAATACATCCAGGTCCCATGTTCTGGCGTCACGGAATCGGCTATGGGGTCCTGAGTGTGGCCGTTGGGGTTTTGGGCTCAAGCACTAGGGACCTAGACACAAGCATTGGGGCTTTGGGGTCGGGATAAAGAGAACACGAGAGCCCAGTATGGCGAAGACCTAAGCACAAGCGTTGGGGTTCCAATCCTAACCTAAGGGACCTACGGTTGGGTGTTGGGGACTCAAGCTCAACCTCAAGGGTCTTGGGCGTCAGAACCGGGTAGTTGGACTCAACCTCCAAGTTTCTAGGAATGGATACCAAAGACTCGTGCATGGCCACTAGGGGCTTGAACATGAGCACCGATGTCCTGAAACCAATTGCTTGAGACTCGAATGAGGGTGTCAAGGTCTTAGGCCCAGCCTCGAGAGATTGGGGCCCAAGCGCTAAGGCAATGATTTTTGCTTTTCAAAATAGAAATTCATTTTCCTTACTTCAAAAATAATTATTTTCATTGACTCATAAGCAATTCAAATGCTGGGATTTGATTTCAGCCATTGATTTTTCCGCAAGAAAATATCGACTTTAGGCTTTCCGCCATATAATGCTCTCTTAATTAAATGGATAATCATCAGCTTTTCCGTGTCGAAACATTCGGCGCATTCAATGAACCATCTCAATCTTTTTTACCTAATCCGTCTCCCAATGCCCGAAAGACATCGTTATCTCCAGCATCATTGCAAAAGACAAAAGGCCGGTATAACAGGTTCCCATTCGCAACTTGAGCTCCAGCAAAACAATTAGTGTGGGACAAGATAGGCCAAAACAAAGTTGAGCTTGGAATGACTGATGGAAATAGTTTTCTGCCCAGTCAATTCCAATCGATTTGGCGATGTGGGCATCATGATAATTACTGTGAAACCTCCTTAACTTTCCAAAATTAATAAGACCAGAATAGTTGGAGGATCGACTATGTATTATAAGTCAATGGAATTCGATGCATGCAAAATTGTTAGAAAACTTCCTTACGCGTTAAGTCATTTGAGAATGACTCGTTTGTTATAATATTGGTCCTACGCCATTTCCGAGTCGAGAATATGGTAGATTAAGAAGGGTAAAATGCGCAAGCGAAAGCACGTATTCAGTTGCCTTGCACCTTGTCAAGGGAGTCGAGAAGAAGGACGAAGAAATCTGCATGGCCCACCACTTGTTAGACGCCCTCTTCTCAGGGTATAGGGGTTCCTCTTTAGACTTCGAGGCTTGAATTTCCTTTCTGGACATAATTCTTCCAAGGTAATTGCCAATTGGTTCCGTTTCCGACTGTGTTGTTGTTGAGCTATCATGAACTGTCGTAGGTTCGTGTATATTTTCTTTCCAAATCAGAACGACTTCACAAAATCAAGGGCTTTATTGTTGTCCATCGAGGGCCTTGGACATTCAGGAACCACGTACGGTCGTTCTTGCGACCATGACGTTCGACGACAAGGAGTCTCGTAAGAACAAAAAAGGCTAAAGCTCGGAGGGAAGTAGCGTATTGGGCGAGGAAAGCGGCAAGAGTCGTATACTGGAAAGGCCGAGTGCAGATCGTGTTTTAAGCGTAGATCATGGATAAGTTATGGTTTCGCATCAAGGAAAAACAACACCCTCTTGGTTAGGTTGGCCGTCTATACGTAGGGACTACGAAAGTCGTGATGCATTTCATCCTCATTGTATGGCTCCTAGAGGTTACATGATTGACTACGAACCGAGCCCGGGGAAACTCCCCACTCATCTTGACACGCGAAATCCTTTTTCCCCACTCGATCCCAACCGAACGGTCGAGAGACTTAGACGTCAAGAAAACAAACATGAGAGGAGAGTGGTGGTGGGGATGCTTTCGAAGCTTCCCGAAACGGGCAAAGACCATGACGACGCCCGATCGAAAGGGGGGGAGCACGCAAAGCCCCCGGATCAGCATCTACATTTAATGAGAGAGCAATCAATGGTGATATCAACGATTGGCCCATTGCCCTCTCTCTCTCTTCTCTCGTCCTATGATGTGTGGTGTGGGGCGTTGCGTTGTGTATATATACGTTAGGGTTGGGTGAACCGAGACCCCAACATAGAAAATCATGGAGGATTGTATCCGTCGAAGACGACTGGCGTCGACAAGGGCCAGTCCAGTGTTAGTTTCTTGTAATAAGACCTAGTCATTAGACGTTTCCACTCTTGCCCTTCTCGTTCATCCCCCCTTTCCTCTATCCCCATCCCCGCCGAGCTGTCCCTTTCACTGGCCCTCCCTCATTTCTCTCTCCTTTTTAAAATTTTCCACAATATTTTCATAAAGATGACATTTATCACGCAACCGGATGAAAATAAAGATTATGATGCAGCCACGTTTTTCATCTGCAGTGATCATCTTCCTTCCATTAATTTGTACGTTCCTTTAACTAAAATTTGAATTTATTATAATCATAAAAGTTTCCATTGGTCCGACCCTGATTCGAATCGGGTCACATCCCTTTTCTGGATTAAAAATAAATAAAAAGCAGACAGAATTCTCTCTTCTTATCATACTTATTCTCTCCTGCTAGGCTGGGTGCATGTATATATAAAACTCTCTTCAACAACTTTTCAATCTCCTTTATTGACTGACCACACACGCACCCTCTCTCCCTCCCTCTCTTTCTGGGAGAGTTTCAGAGGGTCTTAGGGGAGGCTTCAATGTGAATGCAGCAACGGTTGGACCATGCGGCGTCACATGATGATCTTATATGCAGGAGGAGAGATCTACAACCAGTAATGATCGAGTGATTATTGATAGTTGCTTCATACCCATCACCAGAGGTTATAAGATATAGCTTCATGCACAGTGGGGCACATGTTAATGAGGTCGATGATGATCATCCTGGCCTTAATCACTCTTCTGCTGCTAGTGCTTCCGCTGGTGTTGCCGCCGCTGCCCCCACCACCGCTGATGCTCCTCTTTGTGCCAGTCCTGATCATGTCCCTCCTCATTATGCTCGCCTTCTCGCCTGCCCGAGATCTGAACGTTCCATTGGCAACTGCTTGAGTGCTTGAGCTTGAGACGATGACGATGATGACCACGGCAGCAATCAAGTTATGGTGTAAGGTTTGTTTAATTAGATGGTGAAATTTTAGTATGGTAAGATCGTACTGTACATGCATGTCAGTATGTAGTAATCAGTCATGACAGAGACAGAAAATATTCTAGAATTATCAATTTGTTTAGAGCTTTTCTTTCAATGTATTTCCCGTTTGAGTGCTGGGGGTTGAAAGATCTGAGGGATGCATGCATTTTTTTAGTTTCAAGGTGTTCGAGTATTTGAATCTTTTATTGAAAAATGTTCATCAGATGTATGCATCGAACTGAAAGTTCTCTTTCTTACTTGGAAAAACTAACAGTTTTTGCGAAAATTACGAAGGGGGTTTCTTTTAAGGGTTTTTGTTTTGCTGATAGTGCGAAATCATTCTGCAAGGAATTTTAGGGTCTACGATGGATTGATGCATTGTAGGATCTTCTTTCTTTGCTTTTAATTGAGAGAATATATGAGCTTTTCTTTCTTCCACACTCCTACATCAAAAAGAGACGCTTAAAAAAAAAAAAAAAAAAAGAACCTCTCGAGTTCCTCCACTTTCAGGTCAAGAATGAGAACTGGCGTGCCTTGGAGCAGCAGATGAGCACATCAATTGGCAAACATGGATTAAGATTACAGAAAAATAAAATCAGAAAGGGAAAAATGAACGAAACTAATAAAAACCCATAAGAAAGGAACAAATCGATTAGTACAAGGTCATTGGTCGAAGAAGAAGAATCGATCAGAAGAAGAGACGGAGCGCACGAGGTCGGACCCAGCAAGTGGGGGTTGGTTTTCCGCCTCTTAAAAACTTTCTTTTTGCCATTTTGGCATTAATATTAGCGAAAAGTAGAAAGAAAATCTGACAAGTGGACACTTGGTGGCATGCCTTGAATTTGAAGAATTGCTATAACTATGGGCAACAGATTCATCTGTATACTTTGCTTAAAGTCATAGGTGTGGGTGGACTGAGCAACGCCATTGTTCTTGCTTCGTTTTTGGCGGTTTCCAGTTCAAAAGAAACAAGACATAATAATGTAAAAAGAAGCTTCATGTTTCGAACGTACCCATACTTTCATAGCTGTAGAAAGTAGACCTCTCAGCGCTAGATAATCTTTCGTTGACGGGCTTTTAATCTACTACTCAGCAGAGAAAACCCAATCGAGGCGTTCTCATGTTTTTCCCGTATCGGGTCTTCCCTCTTTGGCACCGTTTAAGTCCCCTTAATTCATGTTTATTCAAGAGAAGAAAGGGTACCCTTGATTTATGGTGCTTGGTCTTCATTTTGCAGCATAGTTTATAGAAATGTTGGCATGAATTGCTTGGTGGATTCCAGTGTGTATGTGGATTGTGGGGAAGGATAGGGCCTGTATGTGGGTTTTAATTTTGACATTATATATAACGGTGGTTGAAGCTTTCCCCCACGTACGATTAAAGGCTTTCCATAGCACCCATTTTCTTGCTGGTTTTGCACTTTCCCTAGTAAGGTTAGGTTATGAATTGCCTGGCATATGACATTATTTATTTATAGTCATTCAAGGCTAGGCTTGAAGCACAAAATAATACAGAGTTCGGCGAGCCATATGCATCAGAAACAATGAAACATAAGCATCGCAATGTATCTGGTGTAGATCAGTACACTGAAACTAACATTTAAGCTTTATGTTTTAAATAATATAAGCGGGGGTTGATAGGTACCGCTGATCCTTTTTGGACCTAGCTATGAAGTATTACACTAAAAGAGAAAAATGAGGAACGATGGGGGTCTATCGCTAAGAAAGAGGGTTGGAAACGTATGTAATAAAGGATACACAGAGATGGTACCTCCCCAATATGGCCCCATGAATCTGCAACTCGAATTTCTTTATCAAGTATAGATGATTCGGCCTTTGCACGATTAAGGGTTTGCTTGGTAAAGTTACATAGTTTTTCAATGTACTTTTTGCTTGGTAGTTGGCAGGGAAATATATGATTTGGTTCAATGCTGAGAAGGTGGGTTTTCCACCGATTTTCGGATTACTCGTTGCTCGTTTTTCATTTTTGGCACCCATTTCAGTGATTTGTCTACCTTTCGTTGGCTAGCTCAGTAAGTTGAAGACTAGTGGTTGGAGGGAATGATTGATGGTGCTAAGGAAGTTTTCTTAAACCTGAACTGTAAAGCTTCGTCTATGGGTGAGCACCTGAGTTGTTTCCCAGTTAAAAGGATTGGATCAAGAGAAGAGTCTTCATTAGCTTCGCCATTTCGCGTTATGGGGGGTAATGACAGGAATCATCTTTGTACTTCATACACAGCGAAATCACACATCTATACAGCATGTTATACGTCCCTTCTTTTTGAGGCATATTGCGCCAACTTCGTGTGCTCGAATGAATCTATAATTCGAACCAAAGTAATATATGGGGAAAGCTGGTTTGTCCATTGAGATATGTTTGTAATTGGTATGCAATTTTTTTTTTTTTATCTGGTTGGACCTATCACGTGAATTCCACTTTGTGTAACAACTCCTTTAGGGTTTCAATCAATCGTTTCCCCAATTTTCCTGTAATTTTCTTTGGAGTTTGGATACACATTTATCTCTTTTAATTAGTAATATCATATCATATATTATCTTACAAGAGAAGGCATTAGAGGAGCTTGGGCCTTTCTTAAATATGCACACATGGAAATATGCAAACTTGAAAGGGTGTGTACGTTTCGAGGATTACTTCATAATAAAGAAAAATGCTAACTACTTTTTAGAAAAATATTTTTCACGTTTTCAAATTAGAGACTTTATTTTCCTAACTTTAAACATGCATATTTTCTTCGGCCATAAATATCTTTCCATTGATTGATTATTTTCAGCAAATCAAATAAGTGAGAGTTGTTGACGCCTAATTTTTTGGTCTTTTATTTTTGAGATTTCAAATTATTACTATTTTCTTTGGATTTTATCTCATTTTATTTTATTTTATTTTATTTGGATAAAAACAAGAAAAAACAAGGAAAAAATGAGAAAAAAACGAAAAAATAGAAAAACAGAAAAAAAAACGAATAAAAACTGAAAACAAATCGGCCCAAACGGCCCAGAAGGCCTTCACCCCCAAAACCCGCGGGTCGGCCCGCGCTTACGCCCGACCCGCCGGGTCGTCTCCTTTGCCCGAAGTGCATGCGAAGCACGCGCGCCTGAAGCACAATGCAGGGGAGGATGATCGACGCAGTGTACGGCGAACAGGGGAGACGCAGGTGAACAGCAACGGCGAGGGGATGCGACCGGATAAGGATGACGGCCGATGGGACGCCGGTTCGGCCGATAGAAGCCGCAGCACCCACCCCGGCCGAACCCTCGTCGACCGGCCGTCCCTCGGCTATAAATACCCCCTCCCCCCTTCGATTTCGACACACCACGGGCAAGCAAAGAAGCAGGAGGAGAAGCCGCAAGCCTCGGATACCCGCTGAGAGACTTCAGTGGGGCCGAGGATCAGCGACTCTCGAATCCAAGCCCTCGCCGGAGCCAATTGCAAGATCCGAGCTTCGCCGGAGTTGTAGAGAGAGAGAGAGAGAGAGAGGAAGGAAAGGCGGAGCCCTGCCGTCGCCGCCACAAGACCGCCGGACAGGTAATCGCCGTCGGCCGCATCTCCTTCCAGCCCGTCGCGTCCGCCGCCGCCGCAACCGTCTCCGTCACCGTCGTCGCCACCCCCTCGCTGCCCCAAAATTGGAACCCTAGGGTTCCTAGTTTTTCGAGTCGTGATCCCGGTAACCGGGTCGGACCCGGGCCAGGAACCGGGTAGGGTTCCACGAGTATTGGGTGTATTGGAGGTCGGGTCGGGTCGTTGGGTCACGGAGCGGGTCGAGCCGTCGCGACGTCATTTTGTAGGGAGATAAAGTCAGGTCGAAGTCGGGTCGTCGTCGGGCCGGACCGGTCGGACGTCCGTGGAAACGGCGTCGTTTTGTGCTTGAAGAGGAGGTCGGGTCGTCGTCGGGTCGGATCGGGTCATCCTTCCGAAACGTCATCGTTTCGTCGAGAAGCGGGTCGAAAGTCGGGCCGGATCCGGGTAGGGTTTCGCCCGGGACCGGATCTCGAGCCGGACGGATACACGCCGTTTTGCGGGTGGAACGGGAGCCGAGCTATGGGGTCGGGTCGCCGACCGGGTCGGGCTTCCGCGTCCGACCACGATGCCGTTTTGAAAAATCGCCCCAAAACGTGGCCCCGCCCGCGTTTCGGGTCGACCGGGCGATCCGACCCATGGATTCGACCCGGGTCCTTTTTTTTTTTTAATATTTTTATTTTCAAAAAATCAAAAAATAATATTTTATTTCCAAAATAATTTTAAAAATCATTTTAAATTTCAAAAAAAATCAGAAAAATGTTTTAAAAAAGATGTTTTATCTTTCCAAAAAAGATCAAAAAAATCAAAATAATATTATTCCTAAAAAATGCTTAAAATCCAAAAAAGGTATTATTTTCCAAAAATGTGGAAATGTATTAATATTTTCCAAAAAAAAAAATCAAAAAATTGTCAAGAAACCCCAAAAAATGCCAAAATTCATAAAAAGCTTAGAATTTTCATAAAATACCAAAAGACTTGTATTTTTCCAAAATACCCCAAAAAATCCAAAAAATCCCTTTTATGTCCAAAAATGAGAAAAACACCAAAAAATGTGATTTTTCCAAAATGCATGAAAAATCCCCAAACATAAAAAAAAAAAAAAAAAAAAAAAAAAAAAAAAAAACCTTAGAGTTTAAACAAGATTAGGTACCGAAAGGGCATTAGTGATTAACTAGTGTAATCAAGTCCCCGATCCTAATTTCTCTAGTTGCGCAGGAACAAGTATTTCTCCCGATACTTTACTTGGGTTTCTAATCAACCTACTCCAAATTGATTAGTGGCGACTCCGTTTTAAAAAATTAATTTACAAACCAAATATTTTAAAGTCGTGAATTGGCGGACTTGGGAGAGTCCAGGCTTTAATTAAATCCAGCCAAGCCATTAGCCTCTTTTAGGCGCTCGTACCCGATCCGGCCGGGCGCCCCCGAAAAAAGGGGTCGCGACAGCTTGGCGACTCCGCTGGGGACTTTTGAGGACTTAGGCCATATTTATCTTGTTTAAATATTTACTAACTTAGGTTTTTTTCTTTTTACAGGTCAATTGCTTATAAGTTTATTTTAAGCTTACTTAAATTGAATTGTCTTGTGATTATAAACTGCTGTGCATGCTTTACTGTTTTAAAACACTACACACAGCACACACAACCCGGCCACCGGACCTAGGCCGCCATAGGATTTTTAGGATGGTGAGAAGAAAGATACAACCTCGAACACGAGACTGCGATGTAGAGGTTGCCCTTCTTTTCCCCGAATTTCTCAGCCGAAATTAAGGGGGTACGCTGCTAACGCGAGACTGCGACCGGCAGATACCCTTTTAATTTCAACAAACCTTCTGAGTTAGAAATCGAGCCGCACATCTCATGTGCATGTCTTTGTGCTTGTCATTTTACTTAAAAACAAAGTAATTTATTTACTTTTCACTCAGTCTTTTTTATTGGCCCATGGCAATTTAGGATAAACTTTTCAAAATCCCGGTTCATATGTGATGGGGAAGACGACATCCGTTTATTTCTACTCCCAAGGCGGAACTCTTCAGATGGTGGGGTCAATTAGATCAGCCTGCCCAGGAGCATGTAAAGGACAAGCTCGGCCATCTCCTTTCATTGATCCGAATCACTGTCCGCCCTGAAGTCATACAAGCCATTGCACATTTCTGGTGCCCTAGGACACTTACTTTCATGTTCGGTAGGTTTGAGCTAATTCCGACCCTAAAATAATACAGCATCATCACTGGAATGCCCCTTGGGAAAGAGCTAGTCAGACCATCAACAGGCCCCCTCCCATGGCGCGGGCTAGCACGGTTTTTAGGAGCCGAAATTCATGTTATGAGACAAATTCTCAAGAACAACAATAATAACTGCTCTTTCGAATTCTTGAATGAATATTTTCAAAATCAGCCCATGGCTAAAAAAAGCGACATTTTTCTCCTAGCATTTTTCGGGCTCATCATTTTCCCTCACCAAAGAAATACCATAAGTCCTAAAATGGTTTGGATCGTCAATCAAGTCTTGGGGGGAGCCAATTATGTCAACATGATTTTAGCTGAAACTTTCCTATCCTTTAACCGTTTTAAAGACAACACAGAAAAAATCATGCGGGCCTCTCCAGAAATTTTACAAGTCTGGTTCTTTTCTCATTTGAGTGAGTACCGGGGCATCATGCGATCGTTTGAGACAAACACTTCTGAGCATCCGTTACAAAAGTTCATGGTCTTAGGGCCTTACATTCCTAATCAAACCAGTTTACATTGGGTCGATTTCCTGAGAGATCCAACTCTCGAGACATTCCAGTGGTGTGCTGGTTGGTTCCATGAAAAGAGGGCTCGCTTTGCCTACAGACGCACCCATCCAATTCCCTTGCTTGGCTAGACTGGCGCCGTCCCCTATTATCCATTTCGAGTGGCGCGAAAATTCGGAGCCCTCCAGGAGATCTCGCCACCTTCTAGGAAGAAGATTCCTCCGTTCCTCTTCAATACAAGCAATGATTACACGTATGAAATCTCTACTTGTGAAGAAATATGGGATAGGTGCCATCACAAAAGAATTGTGATACTTGAAGGACTCAAAGGAGAAGAAAAAGCTCACCACGCTTCTGCGGCCTACATCCACCATTATCACATCTCAAAGAAACACAAGCCATTGGTCCCTCGATCCATTAGAGAGAACAGCCTACTCGAACCAACAGACCTTATACGAATGATACAAGAAGTAGGCCAATCATCCGGCTCAGAGACAGTCCAAGGAAGCGAGCAGTCGTCACAAGACCCCCTATCGCATATGTAGTCATGTTTCCCTAGTTTGCTTTAAAAACTTGGTCCCATTGTCTAGGGACTTTTCTTTAAGTGTCTAGTGTTTGATTCTGTCATTTCAATTCCTAGACGTCAGGAGTCTGTAAAAACCCTCTTTTAAATGAAAGTAGTGGATCGTTGCCATGGGTCAATCTTTGTCTACCTTGTACTCATTCATCGCTTTCAAAACAGGTAATCATGAATCATCAGCTGTCGGCCACCCGCAATTGGCCCCTCATGATGAGGTCGGATCAGGATGAAGTACAGAATCACCTCACCCACATCGAAGACGGCATAGGACAGATGTCCATTGCCCTTCAACAGCTCTCAAGACAGATAAAATCTACCCATGATGAGCCCAACTCTGTAATTACCCTAAGCACTGTCGTAACCCCTGCAAGCATGCTAAAAACTAGCCAATACCATAAACAATTTGAAAAGATCATGAAAAAGTTAAGCCAACTACAGGGGCAGAATCCCATTGACTTATCTGACTACTCCAATTTCGAGATCCCTGAAAAATTAAAAACACCCGAATGTGAAAAGTATGCTGATACCTCCCACCTAGAAGCTTACATACAGGCCTACTTGGTGCAAAGAATGATTCAATCATATCAGTCGGACCTGACCGGCCCTGCCCTACGATGGTACATTGTTAGAAAGATCAATCTCCTTAAAACCTGGAAAGAGTTAATCCGTGTTTTCTGCCAAGAATACGACGTCAGCCCTGACATAACCCTGTCCTACAAAGAGCTAATGACCGTGGAACAAGAAAGGCCACTAGTTGCCGAGACAGGAGAGAAGCGTAGTAATGAAGCCTTGCATAATGAATGGACAGTTGAACAGCATCTAGCTATTGAAAAGTTTCCCACTAGGAAAGGCAAGGAACCTTTGTACGAGATCACAGATTCGAGCACATTTCGAGACTGGGGCATGACAAAACAGCTCCCCAGACTTACCCCAAGAGCCAGGGTCCAAAGAATACCAACCCCTATCAATCTGGAAAGTGACTCAGATAGTGAAACCTTAATATTTCTCACTTCCCGTAATAAAATTGAACTAGTCAAACGTAGGGCCTTACTCAAAAGGTCTGGACCAGGGACCAAGAAAAGAAAGCCTAGCCAGATTAATACATCGTCCGGCAACAAGCTACAGTACCAAAGCTCCGAGCATTCCTAGGAATACAACCTTGAAGGCAACCATCCCCTAGAGTATGATCCTAAAGATTTCCCGCCCCTAGAATACCATCCCAAGAGCTTCCAGCTCTATTTCGATGGCGAGACTGACAGTTCATCCTATAACTGTTTCCTGCTCTCATCCGAAGATGAAGGCCCGTCAGAAAGGGAGGAATACATCTTTATCCGCTACAATCCCGACGAAGTGCTAAGCTCGTCGCCCGATCGTGAGAATAGCGTAAATGCCCCATCCTCCCTCAGTGATTTTAACTCCTAAGAAAGCAATGAAGTAATCTCAGTAGAGTCCCATGTTCCTGAAGAAGAAGAATTCGACGCTACAATGGGTATGCAGTGAGAAAATCAGTGGCCCAATCAAGACCTATCGGGCCTGTCTCACCCTCTTAGGATCTTGACTCCCATAGAGATATGGATACCCAACCTCCACAAGTACAAAGGCACGACTTGCCCCATGGCTCACTTGCAGTATCTTTACGAAGAAATGAGTCGGTATTATGATCCAGCAATGCTCACAACTCCGGCGTTTCAAGAAACCCTTGCAGGATCTGCCTTACAGTGGTTCTTCGCAGCAAATATCCATCTCATAGAAGATTGGAGCGAGCTGACTTCCGCATTTCTGCATCAGTACCAAAGCCAGATCGGAACCAAGCTGCCATGCGAGGACTCGGCCCACTTTAAAAGAAGACCGATGGAGAATTTCCGAACATATGCCGAGAGATGGAGGGCTCCCATAATGCAAATCCACTCTGAGCTGGCCGAAGAAAAGTTGATAAAATAGTTTATAGAAGCCTTGCCCTGCGACTGTCGCTGCTGGCTGCACGGGTTGCACTTCCGTAGCTTCAACGAAGTGGTCATCGCATGCGAACACTTCGAGTCTGCTGAAGACGAGGAATCCAAGAAGGCTTAGCTCCAAGACTGGCACTATCAAAGCGCTCCTTTATACGGGAGTTGTCATGGATTTTACTTGTTTTTATGTCATGTTTCTTATTATGTCTAGTGTGCTAACGTTGTATTTTCCCATTCCAAGAACTCTAATGTATAAATCCTAGTGTTTTGTTTTGAAAAACATGAGGAAGTATTCCAAACTTGCCCAGCGATGTTATCCAACCATGAAAATAAAACTTCATCCAAGGAGAATACCGAGGGCTAGGCTTCCTCATGTTTTTTCTCCCGAAAATACATTTTGAAAATAATAATAATAATAATAATAATAATAATAATAATAATAATAATAATAATAATAATAATAATAATAATAATAATAATAATAATAATATTTCATCACTAGAAAACCTTTGTCTAAATAAAATGATGAATTTAAGCATATTTGTCTCTCTAATTCTATCACTTTAGGTTTCAGAATATCATTCCCTTTGATTTAACGTGATAAAAAGTATCTAAAATTAGCACGTCATGCGAACAGGTCAGACGCGAAGACATTGTTCCAAGAAAATGGGGGCAAACAGAGAAGATCATCCTGTTTCAAAAAGGGTAAGTCTCATCCCCTAACATGACATTGAAAATAACAAACCCTCCCTTCTATTAACAGGATGCAAAGGATGAAGCATAGTAGGTACAGGCATAGAGTTGAAGTCCAGACATCCATGACATGTCTCGCTCCTGTCCAGTTCCCTCCATAGCCGAAGGATCGCCTTGCCGCACGACATGCCCGATCAGCCGAACATCACAGCTTTGACAAACCCAGAAGCACAAGCAAGAAACTCCTCTAAAGCAGCTATTGTCAACAGGGAGAAAATCCAGGCAGTCAAAGTGAGCTGTAGCCCATGCCTTGGACGATGACTTTAAAATCTAGAAGCCACACCCTAGATGCATGTTTTCCCCCAAGGAGGAGTTGCCATCAGGTAACTTGAGACTTTTGATTACCAATCTCAAGTTTCGTAAAAGCTTGAGGAGCATGGCTTGGCCCAATACTGCTACAATCCAAGACAGAAGGAAAAGTTTTCAAGAGGGAAACAATGAAAAGAATCCTCAGCCGCAAGATACGGAAGATGAAACGTAATAAGTACAGGCATAGAGTTGAAATCAAAGCATCCATGACGTGCCTCACTCCCCCCCAAGCGAAAGGACTATCTCGTCACGCGACACAGCCAGGTGCCACAGCCGACGACGACTCGGGAGCATGAGGAAGAAATTCCTTCTCTACCTTTAAAGTGATTACTGTCAACAGGAAGAAAATCCAGACAATCAAGGCTATCTATGACCTCACACATTAGACAATGACTCTGAAATCCAGAAGCTTCACTCTAGGGGCATTCTATTCCAAAGAGTAGTTGCTACCAAAATTGGAGGTTTTTGACTGTCCATCTCAAATTCCATAGAAGTTTGAGGTACATGACTTTTGCTCAATAATGCTATAGCCAAAGACAGAAGGAGAAATTCCACAGAAGAAATGCGTTGAAGATGAATCAACGACTAGCAATCATGCATACGTGGAAGGCCAACTGAAGGAAACATTAAACCATGCCAAGATAAATAGGCCATCCTCAACATTCAAATATCCTTAAGGGCTAGCACAGATAAGCTCTAGGGAAGGGTAATTTGGTATCGTTTCCAATACTCTCATTATTTGAACCTGCTCTAGACATGTTTTTCCCTATTTGACAGGAAACATTACAGCACAAGGACCAAACTCAATAGTTAAGTTTGACAACTCAGTACTAGCCAAGCTAGGGTGCAGAAATGACTTGCATCAAATACACTCGAATTCCTGTAAAGAGATGTGTCATCCGCAAACCAATTAAGGAGAATAACTAGCCTGATGTGGGGAACACCAGATTTCATGTCCATCTGCAAACCAATGAAGAGTAATGTTGTATTGCTTCCAATTATTTAACTTCCAAAAAGAGATTTGTGACTAACACACTTTCTCTTGCCTTTTACAAGATCGCCTGGCCGTCCAAGATACAGAAAATAAATCAATGGAAGTCTTGTCAGATTTTGATAAACTTTCCAAAACAGAATGACATCTCAAGTATCACCAAAGCAAATGGCGGAGATCCCTCAGGCTTCAAATCGTTTACAGTCTAGGCCCTATTCTTTAAGCCACTTCCACAGCTTCCTAGCTTGCAAAAGACAAGAATAGGAATTCCTGACCAAATCCCCGGTCCCCGGCTGATCATGCGTGTGTCATGACCCTAGCTAAAAGGAGCATTTTGTTGACACCCATTTTGTGAATACTCTTTGTAAATAACCTCTTTTCATGTTCAAATTTCAACACATTTGTGAATACCATTTCATTAATTAAACACTCTTCAAGCTGTTAATAGTCTTTCTTGAGTAAAAAATCCTTCATTCATTTTTGAAAAAACACAAAACTCTTTCACATCATACATTGCATGCCTTTTTTCCATGTGAATTGTACATGATGATTTTGCCTGTCTAAATCTTTGATTCTGTCAAGGAATATTATAATAGACTGCTAAGTGAAGAATACAAGATTAATTGAGCATACTAAATGAGGCGCGTCAGAATGATGACAGGCAAGTCATATCCCATACACAGTCCCCCATCTACACACTCGTTAGATGAATACAGAAAATCCCATGACTACAGGGTAAAGAGTTCTCTCGCGAATAGTACGATGACCAAAATAGTGGGAGGCATTCCATCACCCACTTTGAGCCCCATACACTGGCCAAATTTCCATCCTTCCCCCTATCAAAGAATCACACTACACTGGGGCAAGCCAAAGGCAAGTCAGCATCACGAGGTGAGAAAAGGAATAGAAATTCTCTTACTTGCACTTGCATCAATCTTTGAGTGTCTTTATCTGCATATGAACACTCGCGTTAATTTAAGTGCCCTAGAGTCATGAAGAACAATTCTTTACACACTTGTATTGTACAAACCAATTGAGTCTGTAAACTCACCATTACAAGGAGGCAAAGCAGAAGCCGCCGCCATTCAAGCAGCATAATCAGAAGAGACAACAAAAGATGAAGACTCAACAAGTCTGGTAAAGGCATTCGCTTGAGCTTGACAAGATCAGTTCCTCAAGCGACAAGGACAAAAACCTGGGGGCATAAAAAGCAGTGTACCTGGTAAAAGCAAGGTCAATGCCCGTGAGCAAAAATTGAAAAGAGAAATAGGGGCATGAAAAAGCAGTGTGCTTGGTAAAAGCAAGGTCGATGCCCCAAACAAGAATACAGCCATTTGTATTCCCAAAAGAAGTTGCTATTGAGGTCCATGGAACCTTCATCAGATCGTGAGAAGAAAGACCGGTAGCAAAATGTCAAGGCAATCACCAGCTCTCACCCTTTCACACATGAGTCAAGCCTATATGGCATCCTATTGTAAAAAAGTCTCTTCAAACTAGGGCCACTTCAATTAACGTAGGATTTCATATGTTTATAAGCATCGCTCGAAGAAGTACGAGCAAGATTATTCTATCTCTTTTCGCAGGATCCTCGACTTGCACAGCCGAAGATAACCATGCAACAGCTTCCCTACAAAACCATGACTTTATTGGTCATCCTCTGATGAGCCATTGACCTAGCCTTCATTACAATCCAAAAAGACCTCTCACATTGGTAAAGTCGTATCATTCGCGAGAATACTCGGACCCCTGCTGACATGATGAAAGTGAGATAGTGGGGTCCTTATAAATCCTGCATCAATGGTCAAGATAAAACAACATTTCCCATGAGAGCGAGTGGAAAGTCCTTTCAGACTGAAGGCCCCTCATCTGGCATGCTCAAGACATCTGCATTCTAAGCAAAAGTTGTCTTTCAAAATCTTCCCCAGTGGAATTCAAATGATGCAGAACTGACAAGGTCATCATGCGTAAATCACACTTTAAACTACAAAATTACAGCATATATAGTCATTGCATGCATGTCTGCATATTGTACAAAAGATAAGTACACTGCTATAGATTAGAGATATCGCCAGGAAAGCATATCCCCATCCTTATTCCCAGAGCTTTATATTTGAGTACCCCTCACTCACCGAGTACTCCATTTCTTTAGCACTCAGCTCATGCAAGTCATTCCTAGGGTATCGATATTGGTAACTGACCGAATATCCCCTTATCTTTAAAAACCTACCACTGTCTAGGTACCCGTGCTCAGCTTGATTTGTCCCTCAGGTATTGATATCTGCAGTTGCCCAAGCTTACCCCTGTTTTCGAGTGTTCGCCACTACTCAAGTACCCTCTTTGTTAAACACTCGACCCATTTATGCTGTCATTAAAGTTTAAATGCTTGTGACTATCCAAGTATCCTCTCATCTCAAAGTGTCGACCACTGTTCGAATACCCCATTCCTGTGACACTCGAACTGCCAGAGTTGTCCCCAAAATCATGACATTGGATGCTAGCAACCTCTCAAGCATTCCCCCACATCATGCGCCTGCAATTACCTAGGTATGTTTTCTTACACTTAGGCCAGTTGAGTGGTCCCTGATCATATTGTCATATACCTGTGTCCATCCAAATATTCCTCTACTTTGTACGTCTGTGTACCTATAGCCATCCAGGTAAGCCTCGCGCTACATCTAAATTGCAAGAGAGTGGGAAACCTCCATAAGTATCTCAGGTATGCCTTTGGTAGCCCCAATCCAGAAGGCGCGAGGCCTTCACGAATACCTAAGGTACGTCCTCAGGTATTCCCGATTTCCAAGAGGCGGGAGGCCTTCATGAACATCTCAGGTACGTCCTCGATGTTCCCCAAATTCCATAAGGCGGGAGGCCTTCACGAATATGCGAGGTGCACTCTCGATATTCCCAAATTCCAGGAGGCGGGAAGCCTTCATGAACATCTCAGGTACGCCCTCGATGTTCCCAACTTCCAGAAGGCGGGAGGCCTTCACGAATATGCGAGGTGCGCCCTCGATATTTCCAAATCCCAGGAGGCAGGAAGCCTTCATGAACATCTCAGGTACGCCCTTGATGTTCCCAAATTTCCAAGAGGCGGGAAGCCTTCATGAACATCTCAGGTACGCCCTCGATGTTCCCAACTTCCAGAAGGCGGGAGGCCTTCACGAATATGCGAGGTGCGCCCTCGATATTCCCAAATTCCAGGAGGCGGGAAGCCTTCATGAACATCTCAGGTACGCCCTCGATGTTCCCAACTTCCAGAAGGCGGAAGGCCTTCACGAATATGCGAGGTGCGCCCTCAATTTTCCCAATTCCCAGGAGACGGGAAGCCTTCATGAACATCTCAGGTACGCCCTCGATGTTCCCAACTTCCAGAAGGCGGGAGGCCTTCACGAATATGCGAGGTGCGCCCTCGATATTCCCAATTCCCAGGAGACGGGAAGCCTTCATGAACATCTCAGGTACGCCCTCGATGTTCCCAACTTCCAGAAGGCGGGAGGCCTTCACGAATATGCGAGGTGCGCCCTCGATATTCCCAATTTCCAGGAGACGGGAAGCCTTCATGAACATCTCAGGTACGCCCTCAATGTTCCCAACTTCCAGAAGGCGGGAGGCCTTCACGAATATGTGAGGTACGCCCTCGATATCCCCAATTCCCAGAAGGCAGGAGGCCTTCACAAATAGCCAAGGTACGTCCTTGGCATTCCCCACAATCCAGAAGGTGCAAGGCCTTCACGAATACCCAAGGTACGTCCTCAGGTATTCCCAACTTCCAGAAGGCAAGAGGCCTTCACGAATACCCAAGGTACGTCCCCAGGTATTCCCAATCCAGAAGGCAGGAGGCCTTCACGAATACCCAAGGTACGTCCCCAGGTATTCCCAATCCAGAAGGCGCGAGGCCTTCACGAATACCCAAGGTACGTCCTCAGGTATTCCCGATTTCCAGGAGGCGGGAGGCCTTCATGAATATCTCAGGTACATCCTCGATGTTCCCCATATTCCAGGAGGCGAGAAGCCTTCATAAACATCTCAGGTACGCCCTCGATGTTCCCAACTTCCAGGAGGCGGGAGGCCTTCATGAACAAATCAGGTACGCCCTCAATGTTCTCAAATCCCCAGGAGGCGGGAAGCATTCATGAACATCTCAGGTACGTCCTCGATGTTCCCAACTTCCAGGAGGCGGGAGGCCTTCATGAACATCTCAGGTATGTCCTCGATGTTCCCAATTTCCAGGAGACGGGAGGCCTTCATGAACATCTCAAGTACGCCCTCGATGTTCCCAACTTCCAGGAGACGGGAGGCCTTCATGAACATCTCAGGAACGTCCTCGATGTTCCCCATATTCCAGGAGGCGAGAGGCCTTCATGAACATCTCAGGTACGCCCTCGATGTTCTCAATTTCTAGGAGGCGGGAGGCCTTCATGAACATCTCAGGTACGTCCTCGATATTCCCCATATTCCAGGAGGCGGGAAGCCTTCATGAACATCTCAGGTACGCCCTCGATGTTCCCAACTTCCAGGAGGCGGGAGGCCTTCATGAACATTTCAGGTACGTCCTCGATGTTCCCAATTTCCAGGAGGCGGGAAGCCTTCATGAACATCTCAGGTACGCCCTCGATGTTCCCAAAATTCCAGAAGGCGGGAGGCCTTCACGAATATGCGAGGTGCGCCCTCAATTTTCCCAAATTCCAGGAGGCGGGAGGCCTTCATGAATATCCAAGGTACGTCCTCGATATTCCCATTACCAGGAGGTGAGAGACCTTCATGAATACACGAGGCATGTCTTCAGTATTTCTAATTACCAGGAGGTGAGAGACCCTCATGAATGTCCAAGGTACGTCCTCGACATTCCCATTACCAGGAGGTGAGAGACCTTCATGAATACACGAGGCATGTCCTCGGTATTCCCAATTACCAGGAGGTGAGAGACCTTCATGAATGTTCAAGGTACGTCCTCGACATTCCCATTACCAGGAGGTGAGAGACCTTCATGAGTGCACGAGGCATGTCCTCGGTGTTTCCAGTTATCAGGAGGTGAGAGACCTTCATGAATATCCAAGGTACGTCCTCGATATTCCCATTACCAGGATGTGAGAGACCTTCACGGATATGCGAGGTACATCCTCAATACTCCCAATCTCCAAGAGATAAGAAACTTTCATGAATGTACGAGGTACGTCCTTGATGTTCCCAATTACCAGAAGGTGAGAAACCCTCACGAATATCTCAGGTACGTCCTCGATATTCCTTATTTCCAGAAAACAAGAGAGCTTCACAAATACCCAAGGTATGCTCCCGATATTTTCAATTATCAAAAATCCCTTCGATACTTGTGAACGTTCGAGTATCCCCAAAAACTCGTACTTGTGATCATCCAAGTACCCCTTCAATGCTTAGGACGCCTGCCAAGGCCTAAATATCCGTCAAGTTAGTGTTTGTCAATATCCATGTACTCTTTAATGTGTCTGTGAATGTCCAGATACCCCCAGAAGATGCCCGAGAAAGGTCGGGTTACAACTGGTGTCCCTGACAGAGGTCAAACACCCCTAGAGCAGATGCCCTGAGAAAGGTCGGCACATCCCCCGAGAAAGGTCGGGTTACAACTAGTGTCCCCGACAGAGGTCAAACACCCCTAGAGCAGATGTCCTGAGAAAGGTCGGCGCATCCCCCGAGAAAGGTTGGGTTTCAACTGGTGTCCCTGACAGAAGTCAAAGACCCCCCAGAACAGATGCCCTGAGAAAGGTCGGTGCATCCCCCAAGAAAGGTCGGGTTTCAATTGATGTCCCTAACAGAGGTCAAACACCCCCAGAGCAGATGCCCTGAGAAAGGTCGACGCATCCCCCAAGAAAGGTCGGATTATAATTGGTGTCCCTGACAGAGGTCAAACACCCCCTGCAATAGATGCCCCGAGAAAGGTCGGCGCATCCCCCGAGAAAGGTCGGGTTCCGGTTGGTGTCCCCGACGTAAGTCAAACACCCCCAAGAACGATGCCCCGAGAAAGGTCGGCGCATCCCCGAGAAAGGTCGGGTTTCAACCGGTGTCCCTGACAAAGTTCAAACACCCCCCAAAACTGATGCCCTGAGAACGGTCGGCGCATCTCCTGAGAAAGGTCAGGTACCAACTGGTGTTCTCGATACAAATCAGACACCCCCAAATGAGATGCCCTAGGAAAGGTCGGCGCATCTCCCGTCAAGACGACCGAAGAATGGTTCGGGTCCGAGACACCCCTCCGATTGCTCCAACAAGCGACCGAAGAATGGTTCGGGTCCTGGAGAAGTAATTCCCCGTCAAGGCGACCGAAGAATGGTTCGGGTCCGAGACATCCCCCCCTAATTGCCCCAACAGACGACCGAAGAATAGTTCGGGTCCTAGAGGAGTAATTGCCCGTCAAGGCGATCGAAGAAAGGTTCGGGTCCTAGACAAATTATTTATTGTTTTGACAGTCGAACAAAGAATGATTTGAGTCCTGGAAAAGCAGCCTCCTCACATCACCAGGTAGGATGACGCCTTGATACTTGCCAAAACCCGGGTTCACACCCTATCTCACTCATTTCCTAAGTAACCCTAGGCATCATCTTATCTGTCTAGATATACATAATGTTATATTTCTCTTTTTCTTTTTAGGATGGTATGTCCTAAATAAGGTATAACCTGCTAGGTAAAAATTAGGCATCAGTTTGCCTTTGAATGCAACATCTGCGAGCTCACCTTCAAAGAGGGGCAGTTGTTGACACCTAATTTTTTGGTCTTTTATTTTTTAGATTTCAAATTATTGCTATTTTCTTTGGATTTTATCTCATTTTATTTTATTTTATTTTATTTCGATAAAAATAGAAAAAACGAGGAAAAAACGAGAAAAAAAAACTGAAAAAAACCGGCCCAAACGGCCCAGAAGGCCTTCGGCCCCAAAACCCGCGGGTCGGCCCGCGCCCGCGCCCAACCCGTCGGGTCGTCTCCTTCGCTCGAAGTGCGTGCGAAGCACGCGCGCCTGAAGCACGATGTAGGGGAGGACGATCGACGTGGCGTACGGCGAACAGGGGAGATGCAGGTGAACAGCAACGGCGAGGGGATGCGACCGGATAAGGATGACGGCCGATGGGACGCCGGTTCGACCGATAGAAGCCGCGGCACCCACCCCGGCCGAACCCTCGTCGACCGGCCGTCCCTCGGCTATAAATACCCCCTACCCCCTTCGATTTCGACACACCACGGGCAGGCAGAGAAGCAGGAGGAGAAGCTGCGAGCCTCGGATACCCGCTGAGAGACTTCAGTGGGGCCGAGGATAAGCGACTCTCGAATCCAAGCCCTCGCCGAAGCCAATTGCAAGATCCGAGCTTCGCCGGAGTTGCAGAGAGAGAGAGAGAGAGAGAGAGAGAGAGAGAGAGGAAGGAAAGGCGGAGCCCTGCCGTCGCCGCCACAAGACCACCGAACAGGTAATCGCCGTCGGCCGCATCTCCTTCCAGCCCGTCGCATCCGCCGTTGCCGCAACGTCTCGGTCGCCGTCGTCGCCGCCCCCTTGCTGCCCCAAAATTGGAACTCTAGGGTTCCTGATTTTCCGGGTCGCAATCCCGGGTAACCGGGTCGCGATCCCGGGTAACCGGGTCGGACCCGGGCCAGGAACCAGGTAGGGTTCCACGAGTATTGGGTGTATTGGAGGTCGGGTGGGGTCGTCGGGTCACGGAGCGGGTCGGGCTGTCGTGACGTCGTTTTGTAGGGAGATAGAGTCGGGTTGAAGTCGGGTCATCGTCGGGCCGGACCGGGTCAAACGTCCATGGAAACGGCATCGTTTCGCGCTGAAGAGGAGGTTGGGTCGTCGTCAGGTCGGATCGAGTCGGGCATCCTTCCGAAACGTCGTCGTTTCGTCGAGAAGCGGGTCGAAAGTCGGGCCGGATCCGGGTAGGGTTTCATCCCGGGACCCGGATCTCTAAGCCGGACGGATACGACGCCGTTCGGTATGGGGGAAGGAACGACGCCGTTTTGCAAGTGGAACGGGAGCCGGGCTATGGGGTCGGGTCGCCGGACCGAGTCGGGCGTCCGCGTCCGGCCACGGCACCATTTTGAAAAATCGCCCCAAAACGCGGCCCGCCCGCGTTTCGGGTCGACTCAGGCGGACCCGACCCATGGATTCGACCCGGCTCGTTTTTTTTTTAATATTTTTATTTTCAAAAATCAAAAAATAATATTTTATTTCCAACATAATTTTAAAAATCATTTTAAATTTCAAAAAAATTAGAAAAATGTTTTAAAAAAGATGTTTTATCTTTCCAAAAAAGATCAAAAAAATCAAAATAATATTATTCCTAAAAATGCTTAAAATCCAAAAAAAGGTATTATTTTCCAAAAATGTGGAAATGTATTAATATTTTCCAAAAAAATCAAAAAATTGTCAAGAAACCCCAAAAAATGCCAAAATTCATAAAAACCTTAGAATTTTCATAAATACCAAAAAGACTTGTATTTTTCCAAAAATACCCCAAAAAATCCAAAAAAAAATCCCTTTTATGTCCAAAAATGAGAAAAACACCAAAAAATGTGATTTTTCCAAAATGCATGAAAAATCTCCAAACATCCAAAAACCTTAGAGTTTAAACAAGATTAGGTACCGAAAGGGCATTAGTGATTAACTAGTGTAATTAAGTCCCCGATCCTAATTTCTCTCGGTTGCGCGGAGCAAGTATTTCTCCCGATACTTTGCTTGGGTTTCTAATCAACATACCCCAAATTGATTAGTGGTGACTCCGTTTTAAAAAATTAATTTACAAACCAAATATTTTAAAGTCATGAATTGGCGGACTTGGGAGAGTCCGGGCTTTAATTAAATCCAGCCGAGCCATTAGCCTCCTTTAGGCGCTCGTACTCGATCCAACTGGGCGCCCCCGAAAAAAGGGGTCGCGACAAGAGTCTTGAAAACTAATGAGTAGAAAAAAATTCTTTCACTCAAACTAAAACAACCTAAACATTGATCGCAAGAGTTGTGAGAAGACATTGGAATTTTATTCAGGAAAAGAAATAATGATAACAACCGAGAACAAAATGAAAAGGAAAATGCTATTAAGGCTCTCTTTATTTTGCTGAAAACTTAAGATTTAAAAAATAAAAAAAAAAAAAAAAAGATTATATTGCTTAAAAAATTAGTCAACATTAAATATTTTCATTGTCGATAATGATTTATGATTAATTATTTTTGTGGATAATGAAATTATTTACTTATGTATTCATTTTTATAAGCAATACAAACGATCATTTTTCAAAAAATATTTTCTCGATCTTAACTTTTTCGTGAAACAAACACACACTAAACTACATTAACAATTAGAATATTAGTGAACAAATGCAACTGCATAAGAATAAGTTCTCTTTATCATTTACATTTAAGTTACTTATTGATTCTCTTATAGGGATTAGCAAATCATGGGAAAAATTGTTCAAAAGGGGGAAAATTGTTCAAAAAATCTTGACCATGTTGCAATTTTACCAATTCAGCCCGAAATCTTTTATTTTTACTAATTGAGTCATAAATCTTTTCAAGGTTTGCCAATTGAATCTATTTGGGCAATTTTGGCCGGAAACAGCGAACATGACAATTCAATCAGCTCTTTGACATGGGCAAATTTTAATGACCTTTCAATTTTTTTCATTTTCCTTTTCTTTTCTTTCTTTTTTCTTTTTCTTTTTCTTTTCCCTTTTTTGGTTCAAAGGGCTTATGGGGCTAGCAACCTTGGCTGGCCACTTATCGAGGGTCGGTATTTCTCGCTGGCCCCTAGGTGAGGGCCACGAAGTCTTCACTGCAGCCAATGAGCGCTTATGAGCCCTTGCCAAATATTACGAGACAAGTGTGTGGCGATCTTTGCTCATGCCCTCGACGGCCATAGTGAGGGCAGGCTAGGGTGTGGGGGCTCCCGCCCAAGGGTCAACGAGGGTTGCTGACCCTTGGTCAATGGTCGGCAAAGGTCAACAACCCTTAACCAATGGCTGAGGGCCCTTTGAACCCAAAAAGAAAGAAAAGTTGTGACATCCCGATTTTTCTAATTTTATTTTTAGTCAATTGAGTCGGACATTTCATCTGTGCATATAGTTCATCTCTCTGAGTTGGCCACTCATGAGGGAACTAGCCTATTGAGTGAAACAATTAAAGGATTTTAACGCGTCAAACTTGGGGACTAATCACCCTCAGGTCGGATAAAAAAAATTTCCCTGAAAGCTACCCGGTAGGTTAGGGCTCGTTGAGATCACACCAGATTGAAATTAACCATGAAATTTGAGATTGAATTTAGAAATTGGAAGTCCTGGTGGGTCACAAATCATTTTAGGATCATTGACTCATCTTCGAAAGATTTTTTTCATGCGAGCCGAGTTTTTTAGCAAAATGATCAGAAAATGGTTAATTTGGCTCGGGAAACTTGAAGATCCGCCTTTGGCCATGATTTTGAGACACAAGTTGGTTCGATGGTCAAGTAAATTTGTAAATTGAAGTGTGGTGACATTGGATTAATTTATGGACTTCAATTGGGTTCAATTAGAAGGGAATTGAATGAAATCAAAAGAAAAGTGATGTACAAAATGTGAAACTCGTATGCCTCATATGCCCAATATTTTAAACTACCTACAAGCTTCTAGAAGGGGCATCTTTGTCTTGAATTTGAAGAGTGGATGACAACCCATTTGGTGGTCCACATTTGGGGGATTAAAGAAAAAGAAAAATGAGTAAAGTGGGCCCCCTCCTTTTTCTTCCTTTCCCCTTCCTCTCTCCCGTTGAGCTGCCTCCCCCATTTTCTTCTTAGTCTTCTTTGAGCAACAGCAACAACGGAGAGCGTCGAGCAAGCCGTCGGACCTCACGCAGTCGCACCACTGTCGCCATTCGTCCCCACGCAAGGCCGCCGCTGCTCCGTACGCCTTCGCCTTCCCTTCTCCCTCTTGCATCATCGAAGTCACCGTCTCTTCCATCTCCTGCTACAGCTCGACATCCCAGCAGATCCGAAGACGCCGGAGCAGCCAGCCGTCCAGCCGGACCGCCGTCGTGCACTCCTTGCGTGCCGTTCACCACTCGCACGCCTCCAGCCATCATCGCCGTCCTGGCTGTCGTCCCAGCTTGTCCTCGCCTCCGTGGGCTGCTGTAGGCTACGGATCAGCCACCTCCGGCCACCGTGAGACCCCGCCGTTGGCCACCGTGTCCATTCCGACCCAAGCCGACACCGGATCTACCATTTCTCGGCCTCAAACCGCAAAGTGGACAGCCAAACAAAATGGGTATCGCAGTGGAGTTTTGGCCCGTTTTGGTTGGCTTCGACCGATTTGGCCCGCCTTAAGAAAAGTTCATCGTCCCTATCATTTTGGTGAGTTTTTAGCTCACTAAACCTTGATTAGCAAGTTAATTATGCTTAGGGTGTTCTTAGTCTAAACTAAGTAAGCTTAGGAAGTTAGTTTAATTTATTTAATTGTGAATTAGATTAAGAGATTGGTTTAATTTAAAGTATGTTTAGTTAAGGTTAAATTGAAGTTTATATTAGTATAATGGTGATTTGACCTAAATGAATTACTTTTGGATTAAATAAATATTTCGAAATTGTTTAATAATTTAATAATATTTTATTTTTGGGACTTTATTTTCTCAGAATTTCGTGCTAATTGCTGTTGTGTATTCATATATTGAATTTGGTATTTGGTTACTGCAAATTGAATGTTGATTGTGAAAAATAGAGATTTCTTTCATAAAATCCTAAGTGTCGAAATTTGATAAAAAAAAAATAACTGTGAAGTGGTTATGAGTGGATTTAGAAAGTCGCCAAAGTATGATTATGTCTGTTGGACCGAAAGTTACCTCCAAATTGGATTTGGTTGCGCCCAATCGGACCGTGATTCGCCACCTAATAAAGGTCCGCCCAATCGGGCCATGATTTACCACCTGTTAGAGGTCGTGCCCATCGGGCCGAGATCTACCACCTCTTAAAGGTTGTGTTAAGTGGAGCCGTGATGCCACTAATTCCAAATTTGCCGAGTGGGGCCGTGATTACCACTAAATTTTAGACTTGCCTGTAGGTTCGTGATTGAGAGTCGAGAATGAAAAGTCAGAATGACCGTATGATGATCTCAATGACATGTAATCGATTGAGTCGATTGATCGCTGAAACGATCTGAGTAATTGAATTGTTTGGATGATGTGATTGTGCCACAATTGTTTGGTTCTTATAATTACATGTGATTGAATTATATAAATTGTACTAACCTGCATGCGAGGACTAAGACAAGATAAGTCTTCTTGATGTTATGGCTAGGCCACCTTTGGGCATATTCTCTTTCTAATAAGGGTTTAGGGAGTTGAACTTACTGAGACAATGTCTCACCCCGTTGTGGGCCAACATTTTCCGGTCCCCTATGGACGGAGCGACCAGATCGCTTGGGTCGGCCTTGAGTGGTTGCAGAGGTGAAGTCAAGAGGATTAGAGAACGTGTCCGACTTGTAGGTCGTAGGGCAGTTCCTTTTTTAGAGGTAGTCTTTTATAGACTTTTGGCTATAGGCCTTTGTTTGTAATTCCATTGATTTATGAAAGTGTATCATTGTGAAATTGCTTCCTGCTTTTCTATCCCATATTTTATTTTCAGGGGTTTTGTAATATGCTTCCACATGTGCATTAAAGAACTGATTGGGTCAGCGACTTAACCTAGAAACGTCGCATTTGTTTGACCATGGTGGGATGTTAGTGCGCCTGAGGTTCGGGGTGTGACAAAAGTAGTAGAAAATTCAAACAAATTAAAAATTGTTTACATGAATGTTGGCCATGCTGCTTAGGAAAGCCATATTTATGTCAATGATTTTTTATTAAGATTAGCTAGATAGACTAAATTGGCAAATCCGCTAGTAAATATGTGAAAAAATTACTAGATAAAGACAAGCTTTTTACATATGCATTGTCCAAAAAAAGATTATTATCAACTATAGCAAAGAAAAGGTGGCGGATTTCTCATAGTTGGTGTTGTCGCAAATACAACTATTATTATGGTAAGAGATTATGATCCAACTACTTAATACAACGATCTATTAGATTGTGTCCTTAGGTATTGCGATGCAATCATATCACATCTCAACTGTGTATCTTTATTTCTAGGCTTTCACAATTTTGGTTTGTAGATTCATAATGATACCATGAGCGCTTTTGGGCGACCCCACGACAAGTTTTCTGATACTGCTCTTAACAATTGGTCCTAGAGACTTCTTGGTTTATCATGTGATTGCTTTAGGTTTACATATAAACTACGTTGATCTTAATAAGAGGTGCTTTAGCTGCACGTGGTTCAAAGGTAATGCCAAATAAAAAAGATTTCGGTTATAGTTTTCCTTGCGATGGTCAAGATGACACAATACTTGTGATATTTCTGCTTGGGATGCATTTTATTTGGTAGTTTTCTGGATGTTAAATACCATTGGGTGGGTTACTTTTTATTGACATTGGAACCACATCACATTATAGTTAACATTTCACAATTTAATGAATCTTCCACTTATTTGATGGGATGGTGAAGAGATTACCTATTTCAATTTGATCCAAAAAGATTTCATATTCAAAATATAGAATTTGATTTGGCCTTTTTTTTTAGGTAGTTATGTTATGTTATGTTAACTAAAATTAAAATATATAGAATAGTATGCTATATATAGAATATGTCTTTTTCGTTTGAAACAAATTATGAAAAAGGCTTAGGACTTAATTAACAAAATCAAAATATCTAGGGCTAAATTAGATAGGTTGAGAACTTTTTGGACAACTATAACAAACATAAAGGCTTGACAAATTACTTTAGGGTTGAGAATAACTCAAGAGTTGAAGTGAAAGGTATTAGCACATGTAAATTAATTTTATGTGGCGGTCGAAATTTATTCCTACACGATGTCCTCTATACTTCAAATATTCAATGGAACTTGATCTCCGTAGTTGTTCTTTTTAGCTTAGGTTATTTATTAAATTTCCATGGTGATTATATTGATATTTTGTTTGGAACAGTTTATTATGGTTTTGGTCATGTAATGAATGGTTTTATGGTATTAGATATTGACTATGTCTATACAATGTTAATGTTGATAGTTGTTTTTCTTTAATTGTATCTTCTAGTAATGTTGAGATTGATGCAAGTACTTGGCATGCTAGATTAGGTCACATTAGATTACAAAAAATGCAAAAGTTAGCTAGATAATGCCTTTTAAAGTCACTCGTTAACGTTGATCTATCTGTATGTGAATATTGTCTAGTTGGAAAAGTAACTAGAAAACCATTTGGTAAAAAAAGTAGAGCCTTTGTTGGCCCTCGAAACTTTCAACCCGTTATTGATTGATGTCCTTGTTGGGTCAGGGAGGACATAAACAATGCTTTAACAGCAAAAGTTATCTTATAAGAGGTTAAAGAAACTGTCTTCTAGTTAGGAGTAATGAAAGCATTGGAGCCTAATGGAATGATTAAATAATTTTTTTAGCATCATTGGCTGGAGATTCACTTGGATATTTTAAAATTGGTAGATTTCGTGGGATCAGGCTGTATAGACCTAAACATGAATAAAACCTTAATTTCACTCATTCCAAAGGTTCAAAACCCAAAAGGATTGGATTAGTATCTTCCATAAGCTTGTGCAACTTTGCTTACAAGATTATCTTGAAGGTCTTGGTTAATTGCTTGCGTCCACAGAGAGAGCCAACAACATATAATTTACTATAATTGGAGAATTAAAGTTTATAATCATTCAAATGCTCAAGTGTTTCATGTACCTAGATTTAATCCTAAATCCAAAGTATTTACAAATAAATAAGTCACTTTGATGTAAACTCACGGCACAAATTTACTGCACGTTCAAGCTCAAGCAAAATGCTCTTAGGTATGCCACAAACAAGAATTCGTCTACTTGCTCTTGTTTCATACGGCTTAGTGTACTTCGTTCTTCTCGTGCGCGGCACTCCCCAGCGTTTTGCAGCTCTTTAGGGTTTCCTTTTTTTATGTGGCTGCTTATAAAGAAAAGAATGCTCTCCTTATATATATTGTGCCCAGAAGTCAACAACTTGACTCTGGGCCCCCACTGTGCATAACCTTCAGGGATTTGGCTCCTGCAGATAAAAGAAGAAACCTTTGCTCCTTTTTTATTTTTATTTTTCATTTTATTCCATCCTTTGTGTAGTTATAAGGAGTCCAGAAAAAGAAGAACCTCATCCAATTTGAAATTTGCTTGGGAATTTGTTATCAACAAGTTCGGTTAATAAATCGTTATTCGAATTCAAACTCAAGATATTAATTTAACAATTCTCTATCTTAACTCGACGTTTGAAGTCAAGTTATAGTGATCATCATCCATGATACTCTCCCAATTCCTCGACGAGCGCTCACTCTCCACAGACGCCAATTAATGAATCTTTGGGATAGGGTTTGCTTCATGAGATTTTGTGGGGGTTGGAACAAAAGTTGGTCACTTTTTTTCTTTATCAGATGTGTGTGGACCACTATATCCAAGGAAAAATTATCCAAAAAAATTATAAATCCGTTACACTTTAATTAATTCAATCCTAAATATTTTAATTATGCTAACTGAGTTATAAACATTTCCACATTTTGTCTGTTAAATCTATTCGATCAATTTTGGTCAAAAATCACTAACATGGACACTAGCTATGATTATTTTACTCGACATAATTGGCGATAACATGACCGCCGGTCCTTAACAATAGACGAAAAGATAAAAACAAAATTAAAAAATTTTAAGAAATATTACAATATTATTAAAAATTGTCATCTCATAAATTTTGTTTGCTTATTCTTAGTAACTTAGCTAAATAATTATAACTTTTCTTGTATAGTTGGTAAATTTAAAGGCTCTAGCATTGACTAATAATTTTCATGTGACAACCCATTTTGCCTCTCTTCCCTCCTTCCCCACATGGATTGAAAGTTAGCAACTTACAATAGGAGAAATCGATTCCCAATCCGGTCTGGTTCCCGATTGAGTTCAAATGAGAGAATGTCTTGAACTCATTGAGAGGTGAAAGAAACCTAGATAAAGGGAAACACAGAAAGAAGAGTATAGACATGAGTATCGTGGGGCGAACGGAAAAAAATAAAAAGCAATTGGTCTGGTTCGGTTTGGTTCCCCTTTGGAACCGTAAACTAAACTACCCGGACACCAATTCCACTTTTCAAAACTAGGAACCAAACCAAGACTTTCGAAAACTAGATCAAACCAGCTAGTTTAGTCTAGTTTGGGCAATCGAGAAGCAATTATAATGGCTTTGAGATTAAAATCATAGATGGGTACAATTTTATTTTTGGTCATATTGTAGCTCTCAATTCATTATCAAACTCTTGTCATGTCTCTTTACAGATGGAGGTCAAACCCCACACATGAAACTAAATGCGTCCACCTCTTATTTTTCATGCGAGAAGAGTGGCTACTAGTTACTAATTGAAATGTTAAAAAAAAAAAAAAAAAAAGAGGCCAAAAGGAGAGGAAAGGTTTGACCTAAAAAGCCGTAAAGACCGACATTTTTATGTCCTTCCAAATCTTATCATTCTTGCACGGAAGTTGATTAAGATGATTAAGATGTGGTTGGATCTTTGGGATGGGGTTTGCTTTATGAGATTTTGTGGGGGTTGGAACAGAAGTTGATCACTTTTCTTCTTTCTCGGATGTGTGCTTGTCCCGATGAATGGACCACTATATCCAATGAAAAATTATCCAAAAAAATTATAAATCTGTTATACTTTAATTTATTTAATCCTAAATATTTTAATTATGCTAATTGAATTATAAATATTTACACGTTTAGCCTATTAAATTTATTCGATCAATTTTAATCGGAAATCATTAACATTGACACTAGCTGTGATAATTTTACTTGACATAATTGGCACTAACATATCTACCGGTCCTTAATAATAAAAGAAAAGATAAAAAAAATTAAAAATGTTGAGAAATATTAAAATATTATTGAAAATTATCATCTCATAAATTTTGTTCCCTTATTCTTTGTAACTTAGCTAATTGATTAGAACTTTTCTTGTACAGTTGGGAAATTTAAGGGCTCTAGCATTGACTAATAATTTTCATGTGACAACCCATTTTGCCCCTCTTCCCTCCTTCCTGACATGGATTGAAAGTTGGCAACTTACAATAGGAGAGATTGGTTCCCAATCCGGTCCAATTCCCGATCGAGTTCAAATGAGAGAATGTCTCGAACTCAATGAGAGGCGAAAGAAACCTAGAGAAAGGGAAACTTAGAAAGAATAGTATAGACATGAGTGTCATGGGATGAAAGGAAAAGATCGAAAGAGGAGTGGAGGCATGGTAAGACATTTAAAAATAGATAAAAATAAAAAGCAATTGGTCTGGTTTGGTTTGGTTCTCCTTTACAATCGTAAACCGAATTGCCCATACTCCAATTCTACTTTTCGAAACTAGGAACCGAACTGACACTTTCAAAAACTGGACCAAATCGGCTAGTTTAGTCTAATTTGGGCAATCGAGAAGCAATTATAATGGTTTTGAGATTAAAATCACATATGGGTATAAGTTTTTTTTTTTTTTTTTTTATATCTTTTCTAACTCTCAATTCATTATCAAACTTTTGTCATGTCTCCTTACAGAGCATGGAGGTCAAACCCACACCTAAAACTAAATGTGTCAACCTCTTATTTCTCATATGAGAAGAGTGGCTACTAGTTACTAATTGAAATGTTGAAAAAAAAAATAGAGGCCAAAAGGAGAGGAAAGGTTTGACCTAAAAAGCCTTAAAGACCGATATTTTTATGTCATTCCAAATCTTATCATTCCTGCACGGAAGTTGTTGACCATGGTTTCTTCCCAAAGTGCCAAACGCAATGCATCACGCGCAACCTCTCAACAACCGTTCGATTGAAAACAGAGTAAATCTCGTCTGCCGATTGTCAAAGCTTTTAAGGTTTTCATGTGGGTTGCGTCATTTCATGTAAAAACATTACAAAGAGTCATGACCCAAGAGCCCGTCTGTTGAGGTAATGTAAAATTGCCGCTCCTCAAACACACGTAAATTTCACAAAATCGGCCGAGATATTAATACGTAAAGCTTATACATCTACGTCTCGAGTTTGAGCATTAACCGACTGACTTGATTAAATAAATATCCAAGTAGCAAATAAAGGAATTTTCGTGGGCTCGTTCAGTAGAGAGCACGAGTCAAGCAAGAAAAGGACGCGCAGTAGCTTTCCTATGTGAGCACGCCGCAAAAAGAAATATCTCGAAGCTGCACATAGCGTTTCGCGTGGGCGGCACGATGAGGAGCTCTAAAAACTTGAATTTTGTGCACAGAGTTTTACATGTAATGAATTGTTTATTTGTAAATATTTGGGTTTAGAGATAATCTAGATGTGGAAAATTGTGAGTGATTGTAAGTTTAATGCCCTTATTATGGTAGATTATTTACTGCTGAATATTCTCGTGACGTAAGTATTGACAATTGAATTGAATTATGTAAATCATTTGTATCCTTTATTATTCTTGTTCATTTCTCTAGTATTTTTGTATTGACATAATTTGCAAGATCCTTCCCTAAACGTTTTAATGTTATCAATTGAGTCATAAACATTTTCATAATTTACTAATTGAGTCCATCGAATCTTTTTTTTTTTTTTTTTTGGAAATTATTAACGTAGACGCATGTCTACGTTTTTTTATAATATTTAAATAGTTGCTGAATTTTTTTATGATTACAACTTCTTCTTTTCTGGAGTGATAGCCAACAAGGACTGCCATACCCTCACCCGGGGCAAACGAGATCTAATGAGAGTGTCACAAACCACACGCAGGCTCTCAACAGCCACAACAAGTTCATCAAGGCCAACAAGCCCTCACCGGCCATGGCAAGTACTGCAAGCCCTCACCTAATGGTTGGTGAGGACGTTGCAGCCTTGCCCAAAGCTAACGAGAACTTTTTGCTTGCAATCTTTATCGGAATCACCACATAACAATTCTGAAAATTTAGTTTCTTTTTAATTTTCTACACTAGAGATTCTTTATTTTTCGTGTTGATTAGAATTATAACATCGAGCCTTTCTTGAGCCACCAAGGCTCTCAAAGATCAAACTATCAGAGGTGTACTCCGGTGGCTTATTAGGGTTAACCATTCAAGCACATTCTTTTGCACCTTTCATAACATTTATGGGAGTTTCGAGTAATTAACTGTCAGCATGGGAGCTAGAGCTAGTCCCCTGTGCAACGTAAGGAGTGTACCTTCTCATCTTCTTTGTCTCTGTAATATTACGCCCTTTGCTGCTTTTCTTGAAGGATCCCGTGACGCTCGGTTCTGTTTGAGAAGAATCCAAAATCAACATTGGGTACCTTCACCATCTCTTCCCCGAGAGACCTTGTTAATTACTGGTCTCTTTTCGTTCTTCTGAAAGTGGGGAAATTTGGGTATTGGCTCAAAGCAGACGTACGTGAGGTTAGCCCATTTGGAAAGTGTTGTGTGGAAAAAGAAATCCCTATTTCGGAAAAGGACGAAATAATCCCGGAGACATGCTGCCTAAAGACAATAGCACTCTAGTGATATCTCGGCCATTGGAATATATGGTCCAACCTTGATGACTGGTTTTATGAGATTAGTTATATGGACTTGGATCAGGCTACCCCCGATGTTCTCAGGACCGAGTCATCAAACAAGGTTGGTTTACCCAAATTAATCACTTCATCACGTTATTGTAGACATGCAAGTCCAATTGAAGGGTTGGGCTTTGTAAGAGACAATTTCACATCGAAAAAACTGCAGAAGAAATCAGTAAAAATTGCAATTTCTACTGAAGGTGGACACAACACAAATGATTAAATATATACTAGTCCATAACACTTAGATGCTTGATAAGTTGAAACACACATATCATGAGTCTAGAAAAATATTGTAAATTACAAAGAGGTTTTTCTCTGTGTAAGTAGAGAATTTATCTACCAAATGGGCGCCCTATTACAAGCCTGAATTGAATTACAACAGTTGTCTTGTTGATGTGTGATTTTCTTGGTCCTACCGTACTTGATTGAACTTTTGAAGGACTGAACCCAGTTGCATGCCACAAAGCAAAGGAGCCTCCTAGGCTTGATTTGAGGAGAACCTTCCCATACTTAAGTTAATGAATGAGAGGGGGGCGGGTGTTGGCGAAGGAGAGCCCCTCTTCCCAAGCCTCAGGGGTCGGCGTTTTGTGTTGGAGGGTGCAATCTCTCTTGGGGTCAGCCCTTGTGGGCCGAGCCAGTGCTATGCCATTTTAGTGTAGCTTGAGCCCATACTTGGAAGGGGAAAATTTTGGCTACAACATGTCTCGTCTTTCTAGAAAGACATAATCTATTTTTAGTCCCCAAATCAACGTATTTTATTCTTCGATCGAGTCCTTGAAAATGCATGAATTTTCTAATCAAGTCTCATACTAGACTTCAAATCTATGTAATTGAACCCGATGTATCTATCAAAATTACTAAAATCCAGTTTATCAAAACCAATGTAGTCATCTAATAGCGTTATATTAGTTTTGAATGATCAGATTTCGAATCAAAAGAATTTGATTATCATTTGGATTGTGAGATTGTTACTATCTCTATTACAATTTTGATAATCATGAAATGTAATAATCCATTATACAGCCCCTATGTGACAACATTCGTTGCCTCATATGTTGGGAAAGTCTTGGGCAAAAGGAAATAGAGTATGCTTCATGGAATGTGAGGTGTATTTCATTCTATTTGGACAAGTGACATGTTGTTTGACATGGGCGCGCATGAAATCATTTCTATTCCGAAATAGTTTCGGAATAGAAATAGATTTTTCTATTTTTAGTTACGGATGAGTTTCTAAGCAAAAATAACCGTTTGATAACGACACAAAATTTCCACTCTAAAAATAGAAATTCATTTGATAACGACAAAAAATTTTTCTTTTTCGACGGGACCGACAACGGCCGGCGAGCGACAATGAGCAACGGCGACCGGCGACGGCCGGCGGGCGACGGCGAGCGGCGAGCAACGGGCGACGACGATCGGCGAAGACGACGGCCGGCGGTTGGCGGCGCAACCAGCGGTCGGCGGCGGCGGCGGTGAACGATGAAAATTTTTTTTTTTTCTCATTTCATTCCGAAAAAAAAAAAAAAAAAAAATAGATATTTTCTATTTCGATTCCTAGTCCAAATCTATTTCTAGAACAATAATCTATTTCAGAAATAGAAAAGTAGAATAATTTTACAAAACGGATTCCTATTCCGAAATTGTTTCGGAATATAAAAACAATTTCTGGAACATAAATTATGGGTAATCATGCGCGCCCTTAGTGTTTTCCTTTTTAAAATAATCGGCACCTACGTAAGATGGCGACCTCCACAAAAGTTGTAAAAACTATACTTGGACTTGTTTATTTATTTATTTTTAATTTGAGAAACTATTAATAAATTGAAAAATTAGTAAAAACTCAAAGGAACATTTACAATCAATTCATCATAACTTTTGCAAGGAAAATCACAGAAATTCAACACAATAAGATTCTCGGATATCAAAGAAAATATGATTCGCACACGACATGAAAAAGCATACATTTAGGGTGCGCATGGCAACGCTTCTAGGGCCGGGAAGTAGTTTTTTTTTTAGAAATGCTTCTTTTCTATTTCTATTCTTGGGACAATTTCTGGGTAAAAAAACCCGTTTGGTAACTACACAAAATTTCTACTCTAGAAATAGAAAAAGAATAGAAATGCGTTTGGTAAAAAATAATTTCTTTTTTATATTTATTTGTTTTTTATTTTTGTTGGCCGATCGCCGGCGGACACCCGCCGCCGCCGCCGCGCCGGGCGGCGGCGGCCGGTGGCCGACGGTCGACGGCGGCCGATGGGCGGTGCGGCCGGCGGCGACGGTCGGTCGGCGGGCGGTCGGCCGGGCGGCGACATGCGGCGGCGGGCGGCGGTCGGCCGGCGGCGGCGGCGCCCGCCCGGCGGCGGTCGGCCGGCGGCGGCGGCGATCGCGGCGGCGGCGGCGGCGGCGGCGCGTGCGGCGGCGAGTGGCGGTCAACAGCGGTCAATGGGCCGTGTGCAAGAGAAGAATAAAAAAAAAAATTTCACTTATTTCTTAAACTTGTTCCCTAGGGAACCGAAGCAACTTTTTTTTACTTCGGTTTTTGTTCCAAAACTATTCCGGGCTAACTTTTTGTTCCCGGGAATAAAAAAACAACTCGACGTTACCAAATGGATTTCTACTCTTTTTTTATTTCGGGGAACAAAAAAACAGAAATTGAGAGAAACAGAAATGTTACCATGCAGCACCTTACTAACAAAATAAAAGAGTGAAATTTAATATTTCAACGCTATACTTGATCTGGCTATCCTGTAAGCACACCCTCTCTTGTGTAGACGCAGACACGCCCCTCTCGATCACAAGGACCTCGTTTAAGTGCAGCAATAAATATCCCATCCCGACCTGTGGATCATAGGGAAAACTCATTGGATAATATTTGTGCACTATGCGAGAATATATAATCTCTATGTCCCAAATTTGGCATTTGTCGTCCAAATCATCGAGGAAACCATATATATACAAACTGAGAATTTGTTAGAAAGTCGGAATCTTTTAAAATTTGTGAGGAAGGGATGGAGGTGACAATGAGAAGAAGAGACCACTAACTCATGGAAAATTTTCGGATCTTCTTTTGAATTGGCCCAATGGCCTCGGCCACTCGTGTGGCCTTGGGCCTAATCATGGGACTCATTTTCTTCCACCCGGGCTAGTGCCCAGGAGAAAATGGGCTGTAGGCATGCCCCTTTTACCTAATGGGCATGGCCCAACACAGGCCCAATCGTGCGGTGCTTGGATCGGCATAGCTGTTGGCCATTGCTATATTCCCTAATGGTGTTTCCTGTAAATGGAGAATTAATTTTGATGCATCCAAATACATCTGAACAATTTTTTTTTATTTCGCAAGAAAAGGGCAGAGCACGAAAATTACGTCTTACTCTCCTGACAATACGTGATCCAATCTCATCCCTTACAAATAAAAGAAGCAAACCTATATTGTTGGCCTATCTACTAATACATAATCCACACATTAAAACCTATTCACATCTAGAAATGCTTGCTTTCTTACTCCACCCGAACCTACAACACACCCTTCCTCTTCTTCTAGCACTTTGGCACCACCACCGTCAATCTTGCTGGAATAACTCCGCCCACCCTCCTCGTCGCCCACTTCCTGCCTTCAAGGGCAACTATGCTCTTGATCCAAATGTTGAGATTCCACGATCTTGTTCTACAGTTATTATGTCTATGTTGTGTAGTGCATATCGCATGTGTGTTTGTTTTCCAGCAGCAAAACAGCATGCAAGTGTAGGAAAGGAGTAGGAAGAGCAGAGAAGCTTTGCTAGCTTAGCTTCTATCTCTAAGGTTCTTAGAGAGATGGAGTAGAAAAGTCTTCTTTATCTTGTTCATTGTTTAAATGAGAATGCTGCTAATATGCAAATATAAGTTAACAATGAACCATTGAGATTCGCCCCAGTGGCCACCCTTCCAACATGGAAAGGGGAGGTGGGGGGTTCAAACCCCCACCTTCTCAGGGAGGGATGAGGTGGGGACGCGTGAGTTTCGAAAGTAGGTTTCGACGCCCACGCCCTGCAAGAGGCAGGGCAAAAGTCTGAGAGTGAGTGTAGAGTAGGTATAGAGTAGGACTGACCAAAAAAAATATAAGTTAACAATGCTTTTATATAAAGGTTGGGGTTGATCCTTCATTATCTCATACAATGAATGACTAAATGTGGTCAATGCCAGAGTAATGAGTTACACTGTCCCAAAATTTTACCCATCAAAACTCCTTTGAACAAGGGAAATAACAAAAGAGGTGGACTAATGGTTTTTTTTATAGCATAAAGACACTAGAAGTGTCAAGAGTTCAGTACGACATTTACTTTAATGCCAAATGTTTCATACGATGTTCACTTTCGCAATGAGTTGGCAAACTATATGGCAATTGATCTTTTAGTCAGCAAGATTATTGTTCATTCATTTCCAAGTGAAAGAAAAGAAAAAGAAACACACATTAAATAGGATGTCGCGGTCCTTATTAAATAAAAATAAAATAAAATAAATTAGAATATTAGATGAAATTTTTATTAGATCCACTGTCAATGTAAAAATTTTCTACACTTTCGCTATTGGATATGTGTGAAAATTCTTACGCCAATAGTGGATTTGATAAGTATCCTTGTATTTATATAGATTACCCAATTATACCTATTTATTATGCATTTCTCTCATTGATTAACATGCACTCCATCAAATTTGAGACATACCTAAGATTTCAGAAAGAAATTGATGGCTCCAAAAAAAAAAAAAAAAAAAAAAATCACATGCCTAGACGAACAAAGTAATGCAAGAAAAAGTGTTATAAAAGTCATAAATCTATTATATTTATGTCAATTTAGTCCTAAACATTTTAATAATACTAATTTAATTATAAACCTTTTGATTTAGTGCCAATTCAATACTTTTGATTAATTTTGTCTCAACATTGCTACATGGACACAAGTTGGTTTATGTGGCATTGTCAATACTAATATGAACAATTTTAAAAATTATTTTAATTTTTTCTTTCCTTCTTTTTCCTTTTGTTGGTAACTGGCCATTAGCCATTGTGAGGCTAGCCTTGCCTAGGCGAGGCTCGCCGTCGCTTGCCACAACCACGGCTCCCCTTACTAGATTTGGCCAAGCCAACCCTTGCCCAGCTAAGGCAACCATGCCAAGCATCACCTTCGCCTAGGCAACACCCAAGGAGGCCACCCTAGCCTTAAGTAAGGGTTGGCCTCACTAGATTTGGCAAGGAAAGCCCTCGCTAGGGCTTGGCCTTAGCCAGGCAAGGTTTGGCCTTTCTGGGGCCAGATTTGGCCGAGGCTTGCCCTCGCTAGGGTGAGCAACGGCAAGCCTCACCTAGGTGAGGCTAGCTCGCTCATGGCCAATGGTCAATGGCTGGTCATTGGCAAAAGGTAGAAGAAAGGAAAAAAAAATAAAAGAAAACTTTTAAAAATGAAAACAGAAAAATATTAAAATATTATTAAAAATGATTAATATTACATTCGGCGTTGTTATGTAAGCCAACTAACATCCACGCCAGTAATATCAAACTAAAATTAACTGAAAAAAAAAATGAATTGGCACTATAATAGGATTAGATAGGATATAATATAAAATCCGAGAATTTTGCTATATTCTATCCACTATTTGATGATTGCAAAATAAAGTTGAATATATTCACATTATATCATATATATTATTTAGTGTAAATGACATATTAGTACAAATGAACCAAAATGTTTTTCAAATAAAGATGGTAAAAATCTCTTGGGACACTCCTGCCTACTTTATTTTTATTTGCTTTATTTTATTTTATTTTCCTCTCTTTTTTAATTAATTTCTTTTTTATTTCTTTCTTCCCCTTTCATCATTCTCTAATGGAATTTTATTAAATAGAAAATTGTATAAATATAATTAAAATACTAAAATACCTAAAATAAGTAATAAATAGAAATATAATTCATATCTATTTAATTTATATAATAAAATAGAATTGAACTCGAATATATTAATATAAATAATATTAAATTAAAATAATTAAATTGCTATTTTTGATTATTTTGAATTTATTATATTATAATTCAAATATTAATTATATTGAAATATAATTTTATTTTTGTTCATTTAATAAGATTGTTATTTGAGAAAAATAACTTTTCAATTATCAATGTTATAAATCCTATTTAGCTTTATCCCACCTCTTTTCTGATGTCTGACTTTATTCTATCTTGAGCAGACACTAAACGCATAATATTTATCCTATTCTGAATTTTATCCTGACTGCTAAACGCAAATACAATATCTTCATGACTTTTTTAACACTTTTCTTGAGAAATGCACTTAACAACAAAATTTGTATTTTTCCTTTCGTGAATATTCCTGAATTTTAAGATATTTCATCTGATTTTTTTATATGTATTTTAATTATGCATATATAATTTGATTTTTTAAAAGCTTATAAATAGATTCTCCATGTACTATTTTCTACAAATGAAAATATACAGAAACTCCTCAAATCCCTTTTCCGTTTTACTCGCAACTTGTTATAAGAGTCTCCTTTCCTGAAGCAATGGGTGTGCACCCCATGCTCCATAAGCACCCCTAACGTACAAGCTTATAGTTAATTATCAAGGATAATTATCTTTAGATTTGAAAATATCTAGAGATTTAAGATATTTTATCTGATTTTCTCTATCTATTTTGATTCTGATTAAAGTTTATAAATAGACTCTCCGTATGCTCTTTTCTACATATCAAAATATACATAAATCCCTCTAATTCCCTTTTCGCTCTACTTGTAACTATAAATGTGGACGATACCATATAAGATGGACCACTGAGATATATAGTCCAAACTCTCATTGTCAATTTGTCAACTGCAAGAAGGATTCAACTTGTATCGATTTTTATGTTAAACTATTAGTTTTCAACTCCTGCATAAGTCAGTTTACTTTATATTGCCGCATGTACGACTCCATTAAGGATAATTATGAGAATTCATAGTAAGAGCAAGTTGGTTTTCTTGATGCCACGTGTATTAAGAAATTTCTACGCTTTCTTTCTTTTTCTTTCCCTCTTTCTGTTTCCATTTACTAGAGTAGATCCGTTGCACAACTTGCACGTGAATTGTAGAAAATTCCGTAGCAAGCTAGGGTATGGACTTTGGTTGCAAATTGCGAAAGTCTAGTCCTAGACGTGTGGATTCGACCTTCTATTTGGCTAAAGAAACCAATATGGGGCGACATCACCAGATAATAAACAAAGGAGAATATTTTTACCTCATTTATAGACACTCAGATAAAGAATTGTTGTATTACTAATATAGACATGCTCAAACAGATTTAAAGATGTGCCGTGTTAATAGGGTCGACCCATCATATCAACTTCTTTATTTTGCATAAGGGCTTCACGTCATTTTTATGGCTCAGACCCCAAAGACTCAATAACCATGAATCCTTTGGATGGTGTCAAAAGTTTATTCTTCATTGTCATTTATCAAGATAATGCAGATGGGACTCACCTGCCCCTCTATCAAACAATGCCAAGATAATATCCTGGTCATGTCACTTGAATTATAACCAACATCATGATTAAGTGAAATTTATGTGCGTAGATTTTAACTCCGAAAATATTTTTAATTAATACGAACGTGGACTTTTAATCTGCAAATTGGTTTGACGACGACGACATTGTCTATGACTCGAATGACGATGCATGCAAGATGATACGACCCCGTGTCGACTTGGTCTTTTGTCCTACTTGCTCTTTGTCAAAATGTGGCCCCACAAGTCCTTCCACCATTCAGTGGCCCTCTTGCACCTCTCTACTCAGTGTTGATCTCTCTCTCTCTCTCTCTCTCTCTCAATCTTTTGAGACATCGGAGGGCTCAGCTTCTGGAAAACACACCTTAGTAGGAGTAGCAGGTGATTAGGCTTTCACTTTGGGGGGAAAAAAACTCTACACCTGTGGCTGGGAATTTCAGGCCACTCAGCACCAATCTAATCCTTCACTCTGCTCTCTCGATTCTGTTTCGATCTTTTAGGAGAGTCAAGCACACAAGTCCAAGAGAGTGAAGAAGGGCCCAAGAGAGAGAAAATGATGGACCATATTATCATCACTGTAATCGCAATATTGGTGCAACTGCCAGGGGATGTGGTAAGACAGGAAAATCTTAAACTTGGAGATCACATCTATGTTTATCGGCGATATGGCTTATACACCCATCATGGTTAGTGATTCATCCTCTGCTTCCTTTTCCATCGTCATCATCATTTTTCTTGAACATGAATATCTTAATATGTGGCTCAACTAAATCGTCCTTTCTTATCTTTAGCTTTTGGCCAAAGAACAGTAGCTGTATCATCGCAGCAATCGTCACATCTTACCCTTCAGGCCTGCTCCGTGTTAACAATTCTTAACATTTGGACAGTAAGAGAAATTTTATGAGGAATTTAGTACACCTTCAACAGTTGTCTTCTTCTTTTCATTTCAAGGGCTGTTCATATACCTGATTCTGATAACCATGAACAGTTCATAACCTCCTTGGAAGTGACCAAAAGGAAATAATAATGATAATCTTGCAAGCCCTATGCTCTTGATGAAGAGAGTCAGAGAGACCTTATGTTCTTGGTGCAGACAGAGAGAGAGAGAGAGAGAGAGACTATGTTCTTGGTGCAGAGACAGGAGAAGTTCTTGGGTGACCGGTTGGGATGAGGAGGGGGAGAGACCCTATGACAAGCCAGTAGTAGTCACCGTTTTGGATTAACCTGCAATCGATCAAACGCCACACAAAAAACAAAGTATGCAAGCCCCTTGAATCTTAAAGAGAAAACCCCATTTCAACTTACCTTGAATTATCGACCAAAAAAAAACAAAAAACTTACCTTGAATTACGGATATGAACTTATTTCTAACCAAAAGAAAAATCAACGATCAGATGGTTTTAGGCACTTTATTTATCGAAGCGGGGACTAAGATGAAACTCAGATAGTTAATCCGGAAGACTACAAAGACGTGATAAGACGTTCTTTCTGGTTCTCCGAGCTCTTAACAGGAATTTTTTTATAACCCTGCTCCTCTTTTTCTCTAGTTACACTACTCGCCTTTCTTTCTTCTTCCTCAAAATCATTTCTCATTCAGTCGTCTCTCTTTCTGAAAATTGTTCCCATATTTCCTAGAATGTCAAAATTAGTCGGTATAGAAAACGTACCTCAATTAAATCACATAATATATTGAAACTAGTGACTTGTCTTGATTGAAATTTATTCTCCATTAGTTTTTGAGTCTCCAATACAACTTTCTAACATCAGGGACTCAGCAAATCGCAGATCGCATTGCAGCTAATCTACTGTTGCTCCATCTGCAAGTTAATTCTTCCAAACTTAGAAAATCTTGTGATAATCCTCCTCGCTCATCAATCTACATCCATTGGCTTCTCATCCCCTATTAACTAGTTGATTCTAAGTAAATATTTGCTACAAGTGGAAAGTTATGGACAATTAATTACTTATATTGCACATACTCGTTATTGATTATAATAGGAATCTATGTTGGAGAAGGCTGCGTGATTCACTTCACAAGAACAAGAGTCGAAGAGACGAGTCTTGATTCCTTTCAGCAAGAAGGTGAGGAACTCCACCTATATGCATACAGGCGGCCTCACCTATGGTATTGGCTGATGAGATGGGGAACTTGCATGACCTTACTTGAAATCAAATCACCGCAAGACGTTGTTAACAAGGCTCGTGAGCTTCACAAGCGCAACAACTTTGGCGAGTATGACCTCATCAATAACAACTGTGAGCATTTTGCCACGTTTTGCAAGACCGGCCTTCGGGCCAGCACACAGACATACTTGGTTAGTGCTTGTGAGTGCAAGATCAAGGAAGTTAAAGAATGGGCACCGACAAAGTGGGCAACCTAGTCTCAAACCATCCCTAGATTGTCGGCCGGCGAGCATGTGTGACTTTCCACAGTAATGCACCGGACTTTCTTTTCCAAATCTTCTGAGCAAACACAAAGCAAACGAAAACATAAAACAAAACAAAATGGCTTGGGGAAAAAAGGGAGTTCCGATTGTAGAAAGGTGATCATTATCTTAATTTTGGTCTGTCTTTTTTCTTGGCCATCTTTTAATGATACTGTGTAACGCTGTACTTTTTTATCTTTGTGAGGATCTGTTCCTTTTGGGGACGCAAGGTCTGCCCTTTTTTGTGGAAACTTCGTAAACTCGACTTTTTTGCTCGGGATATTTGAAACGTTGGCCATAGCTAAACTAGTGCACTTTTATTTATACTCCATAAATATCTTCCTTGAGAGATTTCTTGACCTTCTAGCATAAATAGCAACCTATTTGGAAGCTTATTATTTTCAATTTACCCGTTAAAATTACCATTTGACAATCAAAAGCTACTGCAAGGCACGAAACGAGAAGCATACTGAACAAAAAGATGGAGGGAGTTATGCCCCCGAGATCTCCATTAGCGACCCAAAAATTCCACCAAACCCGCTTTCCCAGTCTCTTTACTAGGAACGATTTTCAACCGTTCGGGAGTTATCGTCTGTCATCGAGCAGTAAAGGGCAACGAGAGACATGGACACATGCAGGGAGACAGAGAAAGAGAAAGAGAAAGAGAGAGAGAGAGAGAGGCAGAAAGGGAGAGGGAGAGAGAGAGAGAGAGAGAGAGAGAGAGTTCATCGTCATTTATTTCTTGGGATATATGCAACACAAGTCCTAAAACTTGCAAGGAAAGTGCAATTGAGTCCTAAAACTTACAAAAAGTGCAATCAAGTCCTAAAACTTGTCAACTTGGTTCAATTCAGTCCTAAAGTTAACACCGTTAGTTTTTCCGTTAAAAATTGCCGACGTGGCGCCGACGTGGCATTTTAAATTATTTTTTATTATACACATGGATTTTAACATTATTTTTATTATTATTTAAATTAGATTTAAAAACAGAAAAGGAAAAACTAAATTTATTTAAAAAAGAAAACTGTGCAAAAAAAAAAAAAAAAGGACCACCGATGGTGCTCCGCCGCCGCCCATCGCCGGAGTGGCCGGCGACGGTCGCCGGCCCGGGCGGGGTGGCCGGGCCTCGCCGCGCGAGGCCTCGCCGGCCCCCCCGTGCGAGCCTCGCCCGGATCCGGGCGAGGCTCGCCCGATCTGGCCGGCGAGGCTCGCCGCCCCGAGGGAGGGCCGACGAGGCCTCGCCCGGGCGGGCGACGGTCGCCGACCCTCGCCCGGGCCGGCGACCGTCGCCCGCCCAGGCGAGGCCTCGTCGGCCCTCGCTCGGGGCCGGCGAGGCTCGCCCGGATCTCCTGGCGAGCCTCGCCCAAATCTGGCGAGGCTCGCACGGGGCCGGCGAGCCTCGCCGACCCTCGCACGGGGCCGGCGAGGCCCGGCCACCCCGCCCGGGGCGGCGACGGTCGCCGGCCCCTCCGGAGACCGTCGCCGGCCCCCCGGCGTTGGGCGGCGGTGGAAACCACCACGTGCACGCACCGCCCTCTTTTTTTTTTTTTTTTTTATTTTCCTTTTTAGTTTTTAATCTAATTAATATTTTAGTTTTTAAATCTATTTTTTAAAAAATAATTAAAAAATAATTAAAAAAATCTATGTGAAAAATAAAAAATAATTTAAAATGCCACGTCGGCGCCACGTCGGCAATTTTTAACGGAAAAACTAACGGTGTTAACTTTAGGACCGAATTGAACCAAACCGACAAGTTTTAGGGACTTGATTGCACTTTTTGTAAGTTTTAGGACTCAATTGCACTTTCCTTGCAAGTTTTAGGACTTGTGTTGCACATATCCCTTATTTCTTTCAGTAGCTTAACTTGGATGTCGGACGGCGCAACGACGTATTCCAATTATCAAGCATGAGATGATGGCCGATCCGTCCTTTTATCGCATGATGTTCGATTCGGTCTTCATACGTGATGATGCGGTGGGATACACATGGCCACATCATAACTATCAGATATCTATGAGTGGACAGCCTTTTGAGGCTTTCGTTTGACTTGCGACAGTTACAGGCATGTCCTTTTTTTCCTAAAAGTCGCGGTCACAATAAGATATTGGTCATGATTGAGAAATTTTCCACTATCAGAACTTGATGAGACCTGAATGGAGAAAATATTAGTCACTCCTCGATTCGCATATGACGTGACACGTGTCAAGTGGGTCCCGCCGAAATTGTCCCTAATCAAAAGTCAATCTCCATTCCTTTTGGATTAAAAGTTTGACTCTTTACTGCACTCCTTATCCGTACATGTGACCGGAATTCGCGACCGCGACAGCTGCGTAATCCGAAGACAGAGCAAAAGAACCATATTCCTTTCATTGTCTAAGACTAGCCACGATCAAGAAGTTTTGTTTCCTTGCCCAAAATGTGAATACCAAGCAACCATACAGAAATTGGTTCATCAAAACTCGTCTCAATTACTTCCAGTGGGGCGTCATAACAATGGTCATTATGTTCATAGGCCGATGGTCAAATATGCTGTGAAGAGGCAATGTCATATTATCGTCACACTTCATTAGTTACGAAATTTGGCGGAAAATGGAAATGCTTAGGAAGGTCCACATTAAATTGACCTATCAATCAGTACGATGGGAAATTATTCAATAAAATTCGAAAATGACTCACAAATTAACAAATTTCTAGCAAGCACTCGTCAAATATTTTCGTGAATCAATCTTGTATTGCATTTTTCTGAATGTTTAGCACCATCTTTTGCTGTGAAAGAACAGCTTAGTGCAGACCGATACTATGAATAATGCGGAGAAACATAGCCGATGACAGTACCATGTATTGGAGTATGTTTTTGGTTGTGACCTTAAACATAAGTCTCATTATTTGGGAAAATTACCAAAAAAAGTTATAAATCTATTGCAATTATACTAATTTAGTCTTAAATTTTTTTTTGGCCAATTGAGTTTTAAAACTTTTGTAATTATGTTAATTCAATTCATTCGGCCAACTTTGGCGAAAATTGCCAACATAAACGTTGGTCGTTCTACGTGACATGGTGAGTACTAACATGGATAACTATTAATAATATTTTAATATTTTATTTTTTTTTGTTTCTTTTTTTATTCCCTTCCTTCTTTCTTTAGCTTGTCGCTAGATCTCGATGACCGACTAGAGGTGAGGGCATTCATCGAGATTTGGCAGGGTTGACCTTGCACAACGATAGTGAGGGTGGTCTTCGAGGTCCCATGAAGTCAACCTCACCCAATGATGAAAAGGTTGAGCCTTGTTGTGGCTGGATGAGGTCAAGCGTCGCCACGAGTGCCAACAACCGACTAGAGGAAGAAGGAAGGGGAAAAAAAGAGAGAAAAAAAAATAGATAATAAAAATTTGAAAAAAATATTCAAATATTATTAAGAATTATTCACATTAGCATTGGCCGCACGGCATTCATATCAAAGATTTTTAGACCAAAATTGGCCGGATTGAGTGAATTTGCATAAATGCAAAATATTATGACTCATTCGACAAAAAAGAAGAAGATTTAAGCCTGAATTTGCACAATTGTAATAGATTTAGAACTTTTTTAATAATGCTCCCCTCGTAAGTTATTTAAGTGAGAGAATTCATATGCCTCCCAAAAAATTAATAATTATCAGTATTTATTAAAAATTATCAATATCACCACCCGCCGTGGTGGCTCCGCTGGATAGGCTTCGGGCTTCCTTTCGTTGAGAGGTATTCAAACCCTGCGACGCAAGTGGCAAGGAGGCTGGCGTGAGACATTGGTGACTTACCCGGTGGCATGTGTGTGGTGGCTAGCACGTGTCGCCCCTAGTGGTTTATCTCAGTGCGGGGTTCCCCGGGTTATCAAAAAAAAAAAAAAAAAAAATTATCAATATCAACGCCGGCCACACTATGTAGGACAATCAGCAACCATGTCAACGATTTTTTTTTTTTTTTTTTGGGGGGCCAAAATTGGCTGAATGGAGTGAATTGGCATAAATGCCAAATATTTATCACTCAATTGACAAAAAAAAAAGGATTTAAGATTAAATTTGTACATTTATAATAGGTTTATGACTTTTTTAGTAATGCTCATCTCATTATTTATTAAGTGAGAGAATTCATATGCCCCCCAAAAAAATGAGTACTATCACGAGTTCTCATTATCATTGTTGGAATATACATGTACTTCACCTACGACACAACTATAGATGCACAAATACTAATAATAATTTCTTTTTCAAACATGTGCCCAAAAGGACCATTTACACTGAAATAATACTTTCGCAAAACCCCCCAAAAAAAAGGATGAAGTTTGAGAATGCCTAATTGATCCTTTTAATCCATAAACTTTCTAGTAAGAGTTGGTCGTGGAGACATATATTTTATATCTATCAAATACGTGGATATACATTTTTTAGTAAAGTTGTCTTTTTCCCCTTTCTGTTATCTTGAAAGAATATTTGTAGTACATAGAACGCAAGAAAGTACGTTATGCAGTCTATGAAGAGTCAACATATATAAGATGCAATAATGACCTATTTCTAGAACAAAATCCGATGCTTTCTTGTGTCGTAATCTCTAAGCTTAGAGGCATCAAACGTATAAGCAAATTTGAACAAACTATGAGCCTACATTGAATATATAGCCTGGACAGCTCGTATGAATGAATACCTTAACCTATCCTTAGCTACCCGAATTAAATTAACAGCTGACATGATTTTTAAGATGACGCACTCCATTAAATTCAGTTTGGGGTAGGACATGTATTTTATAACTACATTGGAAATTATGACTCCATTTCTTTTACGGAAAATAACTTTCGAGAAAATATTTTCTGAATTTTATGATATTCATTTTACGAAAACTCAATTAGTTAAGGAAAACATTTTTTACTATTGGAAAAAGCACCTTCAAAGATTGAGAAAATATTTACACTTTTCAAAAATAGAAAAAAATTTCATAATTTTTTCCTTCTCACCTTCTTTCACCAAACACATTTTCCTTATTATTTTTATGTTTTTTTTTTAAATTGAGTTTTTAACTTTTTAATTTTTCTCTTTCTTTTTCTTCTTTCTTAGCCGGTTGCCGAGGTCGACGACCAGCCATATGCCAAGTCAAGCCTCGCCACAAGTTGGTGAGCTCCTCGCTAGCTTTCGACGAGGCAAGTGAGCCTCTATCTTGCCCAAGGCCAGATCCGACGAGGGCGAGGCTCAAGCTCACCTGGTTCGACGAAGCTCAAGCTCACCTAAATATAGCGAGCCGAGAGCTCCTCGGCCTCAACGAGCTTGGGCTCACCTAGATATGGTGAGCCCGCCCGGTTTAATAGAGCTTGGGCTTGCTCGGATTGACAAAGCTCGAGCTTGCTTGGTTCGATGGAGCTGCAAGCTCAACTCACCAACTTCGATGAAGCTCAGGCTCACTTGGATCGACCGAGCCTTGAGCTCGCCGATCCAAGTCTTGGTTGGTCACCCAGTAGTCGGCCATCACCGAGGCACATAGCGATGGAGGAAGGAGGAGGAGGAAAAGGAGGAGGAACGAAAAGGAAAAAGGCAGAGGAACAAAAAAAAAAAAAAAAAAGGAAAAATTTAAAATAATAGAAATTCGATTTTTTAAAAATAAAAATAATTAAAAATTCAATTTTAAAATATATATAATTTAAAATTAATTTTTTTGGTTGATTAAAAAATAAATTTTGATTTTTTTGTTAATTTTCCAAAAGATCAAATAAGATATTGAACATTGGAAAATATTTTCCACTCAATTTGCAAGTTTCAGCCAAACACTAGAAAATATTATTATTTTCTTGAAAAATGACTTTTGAAAAACATTTTAAAACATGATATTTTTCGCAAAATAAATGAAACCTAAGAGAAATGTATAGATAATAAGAACACTTAATGTAGTACCAAACCATATGTTTTTTTTTATTACAATTAAAATAAATTCAAGTTCGTTGATTAGCTCGATTATTTTTTGGGAAAAAACCACGAAAAACCCCAAACTTTGCCTCGAGTGACACATTTACCCCAAACTTTTTTTTGCCGTGAAAAAACCCAAACTTTCTAAACCGTGACACATTTACCCCAAACTTTTTTGCGACACCAAAAACCCCGAACTTTCAAGTGTGACACATTTACCCCAAAATTGGAGGGCATTTTGGTCTTTTCATTTTTAAAAAATTTTTCTTTTTTTTTTTTTTTTTTCTTCTTCTTCCTCCCTCCGTCGGCCATGGCGAAGTCGGCGGAGGGAAGCCGGCGCCGGCAAGGGTCGCCCTCACCGCATGGGGCGAGGGCGGCCCTCGCCGCCGAGCGAGGACCTCCCTCGCCGGATCTGGCGAGGCCACCCCGCCCGACGAAGGCCGGGGCCGCCCTCGCCCGGATCTAGCGAGGGTGCCCTCGCCGGCGTCGGGCGAGGGCCTCCCTCGCCGGATCTGTCATCGAGCGGCCCTCGCCCGACGCCCTGCGAGGGCCGCCCGACGCCGCGAGGGTGGCCCTCTCCGACGCCGGCGAGGGTGACCCTCGCCGGCGCCGGCTTCCCTCTGCTGGCTCCGCCATGGCCGGCGGAGGGAAGAAGAAGAAAAAAAAAAAAAAAGAAAAAAAAAAAATAGAAACTAAAAAGACAAAAAATGCCCTCATGAGGTAAATGTGTCAGGGTTTGGAAAGTTTGGGGTAAATGTGTCACTCGGGACAAAGTTTGGGGTTTTTCGTGGTTTTTTCCCTTATTTTTTTGTGGATGCACTAAAAGTCCTAAACTTGTTATAAAAAAGTGCAATTGAATCCTAAAACATTCAAAATATGCAGGGGTAAATTCCAAATAAAGGTTTTAAAATATTCTCATTTTTTCAAATAAAAACTTGAAGTAAATATTGTTTCAAATAAGGGTCTGAAGTACCCTTATTTTTCTCAAATGAGAGCCCGAAGTGGACATTATTTTAAATAAAGGCTCAAAGTGGCCATATCAATTTTAAATAAGGGCCTAAACATACCGGTTTTGATGGACTATTTTCATCTTTTTAATTTTTAATTCTTTTTTCTTTTCATAAAAAACAAACTAAAGAAAAGTAAAACTTCAATAAAAGAAAAAAGAAAACAAGAGCTGACAACCTGCCAAAGACTGAAAAGGGTAGCGACACTCTCCTAAATCTAGGCAAGGGTCGCTCGCCCTTGCTTGCCCTGGTCGGGGCAAGGTTTGCCAGCCCTCGTAGGCCTAGTGACCCTAACCTAAGCATTGACAATCTTGCCAACCATCGCCACTGCCCCATCGACGATGGGGAGGCGGCCACAATCGTCCCGCGTGTATTTTTCCTCTTTTTTTCTTTGAAAAAAAATTAATTTCATGTAATTTAAATCATGTTTGGACAAAAGTATTCTTGAAAAGTTGGAATTTTTTATCAGCTGGCGAGGCTAGGCTCTTATTTAAAATAGTTATAATCACTTTAGGCCTTTATATTAAAAAAAAAAATGAGTGCATTTTGGATCATTATTTTAAATAGCCATAACCACTTCTGGCCCTCCTTTTTTAAAGACTAATATGGCTATTAGAAATAATGTTTATTTCAGAGCCATATTTGAAAAATGAGAGCACTTCAAGTTATTATTTAGAATTTTTCCAAATATGCAATTGAGTATTACAACTTGTCAAATTAATATGATTAAGTCATCTCGTTAACTTCGCCAAATTAAAAATATTGACATGATTTTTTTTTCTTTCCTACATAGCATTAGCATTGATAAAGTAAAATACAGTATTAAATCATTGTTTTGATCCAAATCTCAATTTTTAACCTAAATCTTTGTTAAGTTCAATTAAAAAACTATATTTTTTAAAAATACAAGAAAAGAAAAGAAAAGAAAAGAAAAAAAAAAACACAAGTGGGAAAATGAGGTCCTTTGCTTGTGGGCTATAGCTCAATCGCTAGCAAGGGCAATTAAGAGCTTGACGAGGGTTGATGACTCTCTTAAATTTGGTGAGATTTGTGGCCTTCTCCTAAATATGGGTGAAGGTTGCCGACTCTTGTTGGTCATGACTGACGCCTCATCCATCCTAACCCTTTTTAGTCGTGTTTGCGGGGTAGGTCTCTTTCTTTTTTAGTACTTTTTTGGATAAAATTTTAGCCTCTTATTTTTTAATCTTATTCAACGAGGATTTAAATATGTAAACCCAAAACCCATTCCCGGTCCGCGAAAGAGACAGAAAATATCTTTCGTTTCTGCTGCTTCTATTCGTGGTACTGGTGGATGGGCCCCACGCGGTTTCTCGTTCTCTGTACCGTCAGAAAAGGTTTTTCATTGGATCATGATTGCCTCCTTTGACTCTTGTGCGTTGAAAGAGGAATACCACTTTTTGTAGACAATGCACACGTGGGTGACGTAAGGATGTGACACTTGCAATTTTTGACTTATTTTCAAAATCAGTATATATATTCAACCAAAAAAAAAAAAAAAATCAGTATAGTGTATATATATATATATATATATATATATATATATATAACTTATTATTACTAGAGCAGTAAAAACTTAATAAGGCCAACTACCATAAAAAAATTCAAATAATACCTATCATAATAAAACTACTTAAATTATATTTATCCTCTATTTTAGTTCTTCTAGGACATATTTGTTACATTTGTATAAATTTAGGATTTTTTATGAAACAATTTTTCTTTTTAGATTTTTATGTAGCATTGCGTAAGTTTAAGATTTTAATAATGCATTTTTTTTTTGAGATATTGATATCATAGTAGACAAAGTGTAGGGTTTTTGTAGTATTAACTCAAACTAACAAAGGAGTCTAATATGATAAGTCACATTGCATGGTTTGATGCTTGTTAATTTCTTATTTCTACTTTTTGTAATCCTAGGAGTTATTTTTACATACCGAATACCTCAAACATCTCTTAAACTCGCATAAATATTAGCACATGAAGGTGATTTCGAGTAATGCGAAAGATGTTTCAAAATTCAAAGCCATTTCTAAATTTTGACAAAAAAGAAATGAAAATCATAAGCAAAGTTACAATGCTGCCCACACACACCTGCCAATAACCTAAACACTCTACATATGAATGTATTCAATTCAAACGCATAAAGAAAATATAAGGAAAAAAGATGAAGAAATTGAGCAATTTTTGACATCAATTCTGGATTAAGTATTGTTGGTTTTATACATCCACGTGGCCACTAGAGATCATGAAACTCTGCACTCTCTGCTTTAAGAGTATAGAGAAACAGTGGTACTGAGATACCAACATTTTCTCACCATTCGATTAGACAGATTTGTGAGATTTTCCAATATAAAATTAGTTCATTCATTTATTTATCTGCTGAAAAAGACGCACGTATTAAGGACTAGATTGGAGGGTGGATCAAGTTTACAACATGAGCACAATAATTCGGGCCTGATCTGGACACAATTTATTGAACATGGTAACAACAATATAGGGTTGAAAACAAAAATTATGGTATACGAAGATTTGCAGGATTCAGAAACTTGAATTCTCAACAACATAAAACTAATGTCCACTTAATCAATTTTCTGACTTTTGTGATGTACATGATCAGGTGCCTATAATCTGCCGATGGGAGTTGTACGAATTGGGCCTAAAGAAGAGGAAGCCCAAAGCGTAGAGGCCCAAATAAGACCCCTCAGCCCATTTAACGGGTTCTTCCCCTCCCTGCAGGAATCCTGAAGAACAGAAAAGAAAGCAAAGCATCAGAAGCAGCAAGAGAGAGAGAAAGGAAGAGAGAGAGAGAGAGAGAGAGAGAGAGAGAGAGAGAGAGAGAGAGAGAGAGAGCTTGGAAGAACTAAGAAAGAAAAAGAGGATTTCTTGCGTGCTTCTCCACGGGCTGAATTAACTTCGTTTCGTGGCCTGGGGTAAGGATTCAAATTCTTTATCCGTTAAATTAAGGGAAATTTTCATAGCTAAGTGGTGAATTCGGATCTGTTTGAATTCTAAGTTGCTGGTTCAATCCATGAGTTGTTTAGCTGCAAAATCATGTAGTAATGAAAATTTAGGGTGTGTTGGAGCCGTTGGATTTTACGAATGTTGATTTGGAGTTACGGTTTGATTGGAGTGAATTTTTGAAGTTTTGCACAGCACGAGAACCAAGTAGGAATTACTATGTTTGGGTCTGGTTTTTACCTGCCTTGGGCCATCTTTTGGGTCGGCCAAATTTAAGATGTTTTAGTACTTCGAGAAAACTTTATTTTGACAATAAGCTCGCTGAAATTGGAGTTAGTAAAGAGAGAAGACGCGTCCGGTAAGTGGGACAACAATGACTGTTTTGACACCTAGGAGTTGTTATGTTGCTGAATAAGTGTAGATTAGTCGAGTCTTAGCTGGGAAAGTTATTTACTCGATTTTTTACATACATTTCTTGTTTAACTTATAAAATTTCGAGCTCAGTGGATTGAGTTGGCTTCAGTTTTGGTAATTTCCTTGTTTCTTCTGCAATTCGTTCTTGCTTTCTTGTTTTGTTTTCCGTCTTTTTCTTTTCACTACGAGTTGTGCATTTTTAGGATGTTATCTCCAGCAGATCTTGCCCTGGGAGTGAAGGTGTTTGTTGTACCCTTATGATAATTCTGAACATCAAATTGTGATTCCATGGGTTAAAATTATGATATTTGGTTGCTTTTGTTGGATATGAGTTAGCTAGTAGGAAATTTTTGTTACCCTTTGTGTTTGATTTGGGCATTTCAATGGATCAATAGATAAAGTTTTGATGCTATAGCTGGAATACTGAGGCAAAAGAAGATTAGAAAGAAATTGAGAGGAGAAATGAGAATAATATGATTGAGAGAGTGGATATGAACAAGAAGAACAAGGCATTTGTCAGGAGAATGTAACTTATCGGTCATGGTGTACTTATGGAACATGTTTGATATACAAGATGGACTCAATCCCAATAGTTCGAGCGTTCGGGATAAAGCACTGTTTATCACTGTGTCAGAGTCTCAATGTAAGACCTGGAATCCTAACTATACTCGTATAGTTATTCTGCATGTCATACTAGTTATTGCCCTCCCTCTTTATGAATTATCCTGAAATTCATGCAAGCCACAACTTACAGACAAAGCAGATTATGAAGGAATAAGCTTCATACATATGTCCACTAACAACTTCAGATTCTATCCGCTAAGTAACTCTTTTCCCACCTGCTGACATCTCTATAACTCAATTAGTTCCTGCTCATCTCTAGCTTCTATCTTCAGCTCACGGCAAATTCTTCATCTTTTTCTTTTCACTTGTGTAGTCTCAGGAGGACCAGCTGTTACTGTTAAGCAGTCCATCGTCTTCTGAGGATGACCTGCAGGAGCTTGGGAGGGAGCTCGAATGAATCTATTCCAAATGGTTATGTTGCTCCACTTAAGAAAGAGTCTTTTGTTGCAGAGCTGAAAGCTGCAACAAGAAGCTTCAGATTTGTTGGTATTTGCGGAAGCGTGTGTTTGATGTGTGTGCAAGGGAGTGTTTTGTATGTGGATTATCAAGAGAGCAAATGAACTAAGAACAAAGTGGGCAAGGGCAAAGTAATAATAGAGAGTGGTAGCAAAGGAGCACAAGAGAACAAAAGAAAGCTTTTTTTTATTTGAAGGGGAGGAGCTTGCTTACCTTTGTTGTTCTTCTACACTCCCCCCTCTTTCCTATTAATAGGGTGCTCCACCCACTAAGTACAACATTTTAGATTTATGTACAATGCTATCCACATAGGCTTCATCTAGGAAATTCTAGATTATAGTTTAGTCACTTTTCTTCTAAAGACTTCTACATTTGTGCTTCTACACTTTTCTTTGCCACCTAAGCTAGATTTTCTTTTTTAAGGATTTTTCTTGTCTTTTCTAGTTAATATCAATTCTAAAGTTTCTAGAAATTGGATCAATAGTTTAACACTCCTCCTCCAAGCATTTCCCGCAATGTCTCGAACTTGGCTAGCGGTAGTGCTTTAGTGAAAATGTCCGCTACTTGTTCCTCAATTTTGCAATATTTTAGCTCGATCTCTTTGCTCTTTTGCGCCTCTCGTATGAAGTGATATTTGATGTCGATATGTTTGGTTCTTCCATGGAATATTGGATTTTCTGATATAGCAATTGCCGACTTATTGTCACACAGTAACGGAGTCGGTTCTGTTTGTGCTTCTCCAATGTCTTCTAGAATTCTTCGAAGCCATATTGCTTGACTGGTGATCATAGCAGCTGCAATGTATTCAGCTTCTACAGTAGACTGTGCCATTGAGTCTTGTTTTTTGGATGCCCATGAGAATATTCCAGAACCCAATGTGAAGGCATAGCCATTAGTACTTATCATATCATCAGCTGAACCTACCCAGTCGTTATTAGTGTAGCCAATGAGCTTGGCATTTGTACTTGCTCGATACCAAATGCTGTAATCTATAGTTCCTTGTAAATATCTGAGAATTCTCTTGGCAGCTCCAAAGTGAATTTGACTCGGACTTTGCATGAATCTTGATAGTACACTTGTCGCATACACAATATCCAGTCGTGTAGCAGTGAGATATAGCAGATTGCCAATCAGACTTCTGTAGAGGGTGGCATCAGCTTTTTTTGCTCCATCTTCTTTCAATAGTTTCTCATTTTTCATAAGTGGAGTTGAAAGTACTTTGCAATAGTTCATCTTGAATTTCTTCAAGAGGTTCTTGGTATATTTCTTCCGCGAGATAAACACTCCTTCATTTTGGTCGATCTCGATGCCAAGGAAGTAATGCATCAAGCCCAAGTCCGTAATCTCAAAAGTTTTCATCATTTCTTCTTTGAACTCTTGGATCATTGTCTCATTGTTTCTTGTATATATGAGATAATCTACATATAGAGAGATAATGAGAGTGTTGGACTTACCTTGGGTCTTGATGTAGAGGGTTGGCTCACTCATACTCCTCCTGAATCCTTGCTTGATGAGGTACTAATCGATTCTACTATACCACGCACGTGGTGCTTGTTTTAACCCATACAGGGCTTTCTTGAGTTTAATAACTTTTTCTTCTTGGCCTTTGAGGATAAAGCCTTGCGATTGTTCTATATATATATATATATATATATATATATATATATCTTCTTGAAGATATCCATTTAAGAATGCCGACTTTACATCTATTTCATAGATCTTCCATTCTTTTTGTGCCGCTAGGGCTACGAGTGCTCGAATAGTATCGAGGCGAGTGACGGGTGCAAAAGTTTCAGTATAGTCAATACCCGGTTATTGCAAGTATCCTTTTGCCACAAGCCTTGCTTTATGCTTCTGGATTGATCCACTCGCATTGAGCTTCATCTTGTAAACCCACTTGATGCCAATGATCTCTTTGTCTTTGGGTCTATCGACAAGCTCCCAAGTTTCATTTTTCTCGATCATCTTGATCTCTTCCTCCATGGCTTTTATCCAAACTTCTTCTTTGGATGCTTGTTCGTAGTTTTCTGGTTCCAAAGTAGCAAAGTTGCATGTGTCGTAAATTCTTTTAAGGGCTTTTGCCCTTAGTACTAGAGACTCTGGAGTATATTCTTCTTGTGTCACTCTTGGAGAGTTTGATAGAGTTATGTCGTGAGTGGTGGAATCTGGTACTTCTCCTTCTTCTTGTGACATTGACTCCTCTTGAGTAGTTGATATGTCTGGCAAGGTGATGTACTTCTTCTCGATCTTTTCATCCTCCCAATTCCAAGCAGCATTCTTGTCGAACTCGACGTCTCGACTAATCATAAGCTTATTGGTTCTTAAGTTGTAAACCCGATAGCCTTTTGATTGATCACTATAGTCGAGGAATATTCCCTTTTCTGTCTTTTCATCTAGCTTACTCCTTTTTTGAGTAAAGATGTGGACATAGCATATGCATCCAAACACTTTGAGATGCTTTGCTGAAGGCTTCCGTCCACTTCATGCTTCGACTAGAGTTCAATTTTGGACTGCTTTAGTTGGACACCTGTTTAAAATGTATACGGCCATGTAGACTATTTTTGCCCAAAATGACTTAGGAAGTCCTTTTTCCTTTAGCATAGACCTTGCCATCTCCATAACTGTTGTATCCTTTCTTTCGGCTACTCTATTTTGCCCTGGAGCATAGCCAACAGTTAGTTGATGATGGACTCATTCATCTTTACAAAATTTATTAAACTCCTTTAAATTGTATTATGTGCCTTTGTCACTCCTTAGGACTTTAATTCTTTGGCCACTTTGATTCTTGATGTGGCTCTTGAATTTTCTGAAGATAGAGAAAACCTCTGATCTTTCTTTAAGAAAGTATACTCACGTCATTCTTGTGTAATCGTCGATGAATAGGATGAAATATTTATTCTGATTGCGAGTGGGTGTCCACATTGGACCACACACGTCCGTATGAACTAGCTCCAATGCCTTCTTAGCTCTCCATGCACCTCTAGATGGGAAGGATTGTCTCTGTTGTTTTCCAAGGAGGCAACCTTCACAAATATTTGAAATTTCCGAAATAGCTGGAAAGTCTCTCATCATATTTTTCTGATGGAGAGATTTTAGCTTAGCAAAGTTGAAGTGGCCAAATCTTCGATGCCATATCCATGGATCATCGAGTTGAGATTTCATGGCTATATCTTTGACATATTTCCATCGAATATGAAAATTTTTATTTTCCATCTAAACAGAGGCAATGGCATTTTTACATTTATCGTAAATAATGCAGGCATCTCCACTAAAATATAGAGAATACCCACTTTGTATCATTTGGTCCACACTTAAGAGATTTTGTGCGAGACAAGGGACTAGATATACATTATGTATATATTTTGGGCCTTTATTTGTTTCCACGGCGATGGTGCCTTTTCCTTTGACATCTACTAATGCACCAGTGCCCAACTTCACTTGGGATTTCACTAACTTATCAATATCAATGAATATAGATTCGTCCCCCATCATGTGATTGCTACACCCACTATCAATGTACCATGTTTCCATTTTATTATCATTTGCCGCTTGGCCTGCATAGAATGTATTCTCTTCACTTTCTTTTTTTCCTACATGGTTTGCTTGATTATTTGTTTTCGAGTGACAATCTTTTTCTACATGGCCATATCTTTTGCAAAAGCGGCATTGTTTTCTATTTTTTAAACCAACAATCCTTCTCCAAATGATTTGTTTTCTTGCAAATACCACAAGGTGGATAATTTTCCTTTTGTATAGTTTCTCCTCCTTTTTTATTTTTCCATGAGCTCCTTCCACCATTTTTAGATTGATGAGACCGTATATTTACTTTAGACTGAAAGGCACTTTCAATTGAATCTTCATCTTGTGCCATTAGTCTTTTCTCATGTGCTTCTAGAGAGCCAATTAATTCACTTACTGATAGGGTCGTCAAGTCCTTAGTTCCTGCTATAGTTGTGACTATGAGATTGTATTTTTGGTAAGTGGCACCAATATTTTCTCAAGAACCCTTTGATCGTTATCCCATCTCCATAGGCTCTCATTTGATTAACTATTTCCTTTAATTATCCACAATATCTTGTACGGTCTCATAATTTTTCATTTTAGAATTCTCAGAGTCTCTTCTCAGAGTTTGACGGTGAATAGTGCGTACCTTTTCCGATCCTTGAAATTCTTCTCATAGTATATCCCAAGCCCCTTTTACAGTCCTTGCTCCAATTATTCTTGGAAATACAATTTTTGAGAGTGCTTGCTGGATAAAGTATAGTGCCTGTTGACACCTAAATTTTGGCAGTCCGATCATTTATTGCATAAGAAAATTAAGGGTTAATTTTATCCTTGAAAAAAATATTAATTAGTTGCATAACACATAAGTTTAGGTGTATTCATTTTAGTTTAACTTTTTATATTTTATTGGGCCGGTGGTGGGGTTCAAATTTTCTTGCTTTTGAGCTTTAGTTCGGCAGGCCGGGCTAAGCCCACGAAAAGAGAAAATTAACCCAAGCCCGTCGTTATTTTATATCTTGTGAAAAATTAAGATTTGATGCGATATTATGATGATTTTTGGAAATTAAGAAAATCGCATGGTAATCTTATCTTTATCAATAGATTGTGAAATCGGGAAGAATATTCATGAGATAAGGATTGTTGTGATCATGAGGTTATAAGAAATATTTGTGAGATGAAAATGAAAATGGGGAAATTGATTTGATTGAATTATGCAAGGAAATATGCAATTCGATGGATGTCTGGATTTTGTTAAATGCAGCAACAATTTTGAAATCAAGTGAAAAAATGGCAAAGATTTTACAAAGTGGAAGAAATCTGAGCAAGATCGGGGCGATTGCGAAATCATGCTCGATTTACATCCTTGATTTAATGCAACGAAACTGGAAATCCGAAAGTTGCTAGAAAAAGTGGCCGTCTAAAAATCACTATAAAAGAGCCATAATTTTTAGCACAAAGGGGGGTTTTCGATTCGTAAAAAAATCCAAAGGAGAAGAAATGTCCGTGCTTTAGGAAGGGTTTCTTTTTGGTCGAAGGAAAAAAAAGCGAGAGCAAAAAAAGTGAAGAGGAAGGAAAGGGGAGCTGTCCGTGGGGTCTTCGAGGGAGAGAGAGAGAGTGAGAGAGAGGAAAGGTTTCTCGGTCAAGGTGAAAAGAAGAAACAGTGAAAAGAGAAGCAAAGTGTCGAGAGGGATGTGAGTGACGTGAGGTGAGAGGGAATAAAAAAAGAAGAAAGAAAAAAGAAGCAAAGGTGAAAAGGGGACTATTCATCATCTCCTTCGTGGAAGCCCGCACCGTGACCCGGAGCCCCCGCTCGTCGGACGCCGCCTCATTGCACCGACGATCCACGACTGCGGCGCCCCCGCCTCTCGCTCGAGTTTCCACCCGGAGGCGAGCTGCACCGCCCTTGATCCGACGCCCGTTGTTGAAGCCGCGCGAGATCCTTGACCCAAGACACCTCTCCACCGCTCGCCCGCCTCGCTGCTGTCCTTCGCCGGAGCCCCTTGCCGATCCGACGACGTGCTGTTCACCGGCGGCCCCGAGATCCACGAGCACGTGACTAGAAGGAAAAAAGAAGAAAAGATAAAGGAAAAAGAAAAGTACATTAGGTAGTTTTTATTTATTTATTTTATTTTGTTTATATTTTTTAGTTTATTTATTTAAGTTGCAATATTGAATGCTAATATTTGTGAGTTTTGTAGGCATTATCCATAGGGGTTTAGTCCGGAATTATCTTAATTGTTAATTTGGCCCGAGAGATATCGGGTCATTTTTCTAATTATATTAATTGTTTGGCTTTTTAGCAGGATTTAGATTAGATAATCAATATAATTATTAATTTGATCCGTAAGACTTCGGATCAGATTTTTAATTATTTTGAATATCTTTGTCGTGATAATTAGGGTTAGAATAATCGCTAATTTGACCCGTGAGACAACAGGTTATTTTTTTATTATTTTAATCTTTTATTTGTTGAATATCTTGATTGTTTAGATTTAATGTTTAGTTGATAATTGCTTGTTTTAGAAAACCACTAACAAAATCCCAAAAATTTTTAAATTAGGATTCAGTTTGTTTTGGAATATCTTTTGTTAACTTGCATATCTAGAATAGGGATTCATTCAGGTTGTTAGTTTTCTATTTGAGTTGCATGTTTAATTCGAATTTCATAAAGAAAAACACAAAAAAATCATTGTGCATATAAGGTTAGAATTGAATGTTCCATTCCAAACTTAGGTCATCTTTTTAAATAAATTGCATTTCAGATTAAGATAATGTTTAGTTTAAGTTAGGATCTAATATGACTTGATCCTTAGTTTAAATTAGATAGAATCTTAATCTAGCTAGATCATTTTTGCATTACCTAATTTCGAATCTCATAAAAAATCAAAAATGCTTTAGAATAAACTACCTCCATTCTTTAGAATAAATTACATTCGCTTAGAAAAAATAAAATAAAAAATGTCATGCACATGTCATTAAGATTAGATTCATAAAGTGCACGTCATATAGAATTAGGTTCATTTAAATTAGAAATTGTCCGTCATTAAAGTTAGGTCATTCGGTCATTTAGATTGCATCTAATTATCGCATTTATTTAGGAATTACTTCACTCATATCATATAGTTTAGATCATGTTACCATGTCGTATTATTTTATGTTAGATTAAATGCATTGCATGATTCTCATTGAATAAATGAAAACAAAAATTGAGTGTTTGCTTGTTAATTAGAAATCATATCTAGGATTGTTGATGTGAATTTTGACTTAACATTGCAGATGCTTTCGTTGCTATGAGGTAAGTCCTGCATTATTTAATTGCTTTCTTGAGTGTTAAATTAGTGGTTTGCGCACCTGCATGATCACCTCACATGTTAGGAAAGTGAATTAAAATCAATTCAAGCTGTCTGCAAAACATTTTTTTCAAAATTAAAAGAGAAAGGTACCAAAAGGGCGTTAGAGAAATTTAACGTAATCAAGTCCTCGTACCCCTAGTCTCTGGTTCGTAGGAGTAGGATAATTCTCCCATTATTTTACTTAGGTGTCTAATCGACCTACCGCAAACTAATTAGTGGCGACTCCTTTTTACATGCTAGATTTTTGAAATTAAGTCGCGAATTGGTATGGGCTTGGGAGAGCCCGAGCTGAGTTTAAGCTTAGTAATCCATTAACCTAAATTCTAGGTGGTGCACCCGAAAAAATTAGGTCGCGACAGTGCCCTTGCATCTTTTTGTAGTTGATCCTTCGAAACACTTGCACCTTCTTGTGGAGCCTTGCAACCTTTTTTCACGATGTCCCATAAGTCTTGAGCCATCAAGAATGTAGTCATAAAAGTCATAGTTGTTCCCATAAAAAATGGGGATGGGAAATGAGGATGAGGTAGAGTTGGCCATGGTTTAGTTGTTGGGGGTAGTTTTAGGAATGGGTAGGTAGGACAAATGCCCAATATCAACCCAAAGATGTGGCTCTAATACCACTGTTGGTATTTGCGGAAGTGTGTGTTTGATGTGTGTGCAAGGGAGTGTTTTGTTTGTGAATTATCAAGAGAGCAAATGAACTAAGAACAAAGTGGGCAAGAACAAAGTAATAATAGAGAGTGGTAGCAAAAAAGCACAAGAGAACAAAAGAAAGTTTTTTTTTTTTAGCTATTATAGTACAAGGGAAGGGGAGGAGCTTGCTTACCTTTGTTGTTCTTCTACACTACCCCCTCTTTCCTATTAATAGGGTGCTCCACCCACTAAGTACAACATCCTAGATTTATGTACAATGTTATCAACATAGGCTTCATCTAGGAAATTCTAGATTGTAGTTTAGTCACTTTTCTTCTAGAGACTTCTACATTTGTGCTTCTACACTTTTCTTTGCCACCTAAGCTAGATTTTCTTTTTTTAAGGATTTTCCTTGCCTTTTCTAGGTAATATCAATCTTGAAGTTTCTAGAAATTGGATAAATAGTTTAACAAGATCTGATACAATTCTCAGCAAGGGTGGTCTTGGTAGTCTTCAAAGGCTGCATTGATGAGAAGGGGTCTTTGCAGAGCAAAAGAATGACTCCAATTGCCATAAAAAAAAATTGAACCCGGAGAGCATGCAAGGATTCAAAGAGTGGAAAGTAATCTTAGTTCCTCTTAGGAAAGCTCAGGTTGCATGTGCTTTGCAGTATTTAATGTTAATCATTATTGCATTTTAAGCAAGAAGCTCTATTATGATGGTGGGAGAAGAATCATGTCCAGATACATAGTTTGTTGTAGAAAGATGAGAACGAGATGATAGATGTTAGTGGCCTTTTTTGTTGCTAGATTATTCTGGTTTTGTGTGGCTAATTTCATATAAAGCTCACTATCTCAACTTGCTTTGTTCCTTTCGAGAGTTGCCCAACTGAACACATATTTCTAGGGGTTTGATCAATGATGGGACCAGATTATTCTGTTAGGATTGCAATTATTTAGGAGAAGACAGTGTTTGCTCCTCTTATCATTTATTATAGGGTCTGTGACTTGTCCTATGACCAAGAGCATTTTTAGGCAAGAGCTCAAGTCAGCACACTTTTCTGTTGTTTCGTTCAAGTCCACATGAAAATATTAAAAGATCTTGTGAGATTCTGTTTTCCAGGACTTCTGGGGTTAGTGAAGTATTCTCCACACATGCAATAGAGGAGTAAAAAATTTGCTTATCTTGCACCTAGTGCTGTTAATTTTCCAGTGTTTATTTTATCTCTGTTCAAAAGCAAAACAGCAGGCACAGTGCTGGGTAAAATACATAACTCATATAAATTTCTGTAGGCATGTATCGCTGGAGACCGCTGGAGATTCAAATAGTCAAGAAATTTCAAGAAGATTTGTTCTCACCAATTTGCTGAACAGGTTGTCAGGATAAAAGAAATGAGATACAAATGATTAAGGCATATCGGTTTTGGAAAGCACATCTGAGTGGCCGTCTTGGAGTGTGTGGATCAAAACGCAAGCTACTGTAAATCTTAGGACCGTCTGATCTATAGATACCTCAAGTGAGCAATTGTGCTCGTCATCTAAATCTTGAGTTTCCCCAATCTTGTACTATAGTTATTATGTCTAGGTTTTTAGTGTATATTGACTTATTCTTTTTTTTTTTTTTTTGCAGAAAATGAATGATTTATAAAACATTTTCCTAAAAATGATTGCTTGCATTACTTGAAATAATTAGTTAATAAAAAATGTTTTCATTATTGGCTATAATTTATATCTAAACATTTTTATGGTTGATCAAATATTTTTTGTTCACTCATTTTTGTAAGAGATACAATGACTGCTTTAGGAAAATTGTCTCCAAATTATTCATTTTTTGCATAACCAATAGAAAATGAATGAATTGGACAATATTTTCTTAAAAATAATTGCTTGCACTATTTGAAGTAATTAGTCAATGAAAGATATTTTCATTATTGACAATAATTTATGTCTAAAAATGTTTGGGATGATGAAAATATTTATTGGTCATTCATTTTGGAAGCGTTACAAGCGATTAATTTTAAGAAAATATTTTCCAAATCATTCATTTTCCGCAAAACAAACACACCTTACATTATGTTTGTTTTCCAGCAGCCAAGCAGCATGGAAATGTAGGAAACAAGTAGGAGAGAATCTTTGCCAGCTTAGCCTTTATCTCTAAAGTTCTTGAAAGCTGGAGTAGAAACATCTTTCAAATCTTGTTCATTGTTTATAAATATGATAGTAAAGTCCCGTGATAGCTTTTAAATTTTGAAATGTAGGGACTCTTCTTGCATTTTGGAGAAGGACTTTAGGCCCCGCATTAGAAGCTATTATGACATATCCTTCCCTTTTAAGCTAAACTCAGGGGACATCACTACAATGTACCTGAAACATTAAATCCCAATATGAGTTTTATGACAATAGAGGCACTTCTGGAATTTCTCATCATAATTCTAGGAACTAAAACCATCCTTGGTGAGGATAATCTATTTGTGGAAAAACATGCTAGCCAGCCCTAAAAGTAATGTGACATAATTTTTTTGGGGATAAGTACACTAATGGTGCCAAAAGTTGTGTACGGCGCTCACTTTGGTGCCAAAAGTTTCCGCCGGATCACTTAAGTGCCAAAAATTTTGAAAAACGCTCACTTTGGTGCCAACTCCGGTCTGGGTGGCCGGAAATCCGATGTGGCATTTTTTTATTAATATTTGAAGCCGACGTGGATCGCCGGAGAATACAATCAGCATGCAAATAATAAAACGACGCCGTTTAGCGTGTTTTTCCCCCGAATAAGGAACCCTAAATCCCCAAATTCGAGTAGAATCGGAAATTGAAAACCCTAAACCCCCAATTCGACCAATTCGAGTGCATACTTCGATTTTCTCTCAAAGTTATCAGCTCGCTCTTGCGAATGGAGGGCGAAAGCTTCGCAGCGGCTCACATTCGTATAAAAAAAGCGAATTAGATGGTGAGTGTTACTGTTATTGTGGGTTACCAAGTCCGAGAAGAACATCTTGGACTCGGTTGAATCCTGGGAGAAGATTCCATGGGTGCGGCAGATATAGAGAAGGCTCGAAGTGCAAATATTTCAAATGGGTTGATAGGAAATTCTCTGATCGAGCGACAGAGGTGATCCTGAAGTTACTTGAAGGCCAAAATGAACATCCACCTGCGTTGATGGACGAGTTGGAGGATGTCGACTCAATGCAAGCTCAAATGAAGGGTTTAACATCTCTGGTCGACCATTTGAAGAGGGAGGTTTCAAGGCTGAAAATTGAAAGAAACTTTTATCGAGCGTTGATTGTGTTCTTATTCTCTTGTGTAGTTTATTCAAATGTGAAGTTAAGTAATGAGAAGAAGTTTGTATGTCTACCATAGTCGAAGTTTGTATGTCTACCATTTTTGTATGAAGCGAAGGTTTTGTTGTAATCCATGGTAGAAATGCAAGGTTGGAGTTTGAATGCATTAATTGTAACCACTTCAGAAATGCAATGTTTGCTTGCTGCATTTTTTATTTGCCCTCCTGATTTGTGTTAAGAGAACTATAAAAAGTACTAATGATGTCAAGAATAGAGCAAGGAAAGAAAGTGTGGAGAACAGAGCAAGGAAAGAAAGTGTCAAGAATACACTTTTTCTCTCTGCATCATTTTTCATTTTCTGTTCTATTCTGTTCATCAAATCTCTTCAAGCTGGTTTGTTGGTTTGTTGCAACTGCAAACTATGCCGAAGTGGAAGGTTGGAGTTGGAATGCATTAGTTCTGAGCACTTTTTATTGTTTAGTTGTGTATTGGCAATGTTTGTTTTGGTTAGTTTTTGCTTCAAATACAATAGTTGCTGCATTTTTATCGTTGTAATGGTTTGCTGGTTTGCTGGTTTGCTGCAACTGCAAACTATAGCAAAATTAAGGGATGGTGGCAAATTAACGATTGACCATTTCATTGCCAAAAGTTGTAAATAGTGATCGCTTGAGTGTTAAGTTTTTATAAAAGTGATCATTTAAGTGCCGGTCGTGAGTGCAAAGTGATCACTTCTGTTGAACAAGTTGTAAATAGTGATTGCTTGAGTGCCAATTTCAAACGTGCACCAGTCGTGGTGCATCTTGCATCTTGTTCTTGCACCAGTTGGTTTGCTGGTACATTTTCTTGCAACACAATAGCCCTGCAACGAGATGCACCAGCACCCAAAACTGCATCTTATTCCAGCACATCCAACTAGAACCCCACAGATAGCATCAACGCATCAACGACTTCAACCAGCAACACTATATTCACGCATTTAAATCTAAAAATAATAGCAATAATAGCAATCTCATAAGAACATCAAGCCAACAGCAAAATATACGAAACAGCTATTGTCATTGATATTGATTGATTGTTTACAAAAGAAAAGAAAAACATCTCCCCAATCACCAAGGTTAAGCACCCTCTTAAAAAAAAAAACCAATAGCAATATGGAGGCAGCAACTACCATTAGTGATATAATATCCACACCCTCCTAAAAAAGAAAACATAAAAAGATGCGACCATGTCCAAAGACCACATAAAAGTCATAAACTATATCCAACACCCTCTCATCGAAGCACCACATAAAAATAGACCAAGTCGAGCACCCTCCCATCAGTCAATACGGACAACACTCTGATCTCTTGTTCGTCTTGGGGCTTTGAATTGATTCATAAGCCGAGCACTCTTTCGAACTGGATGTGTAGGTTCAGGTTCAGGTTCTTTAACTGGGCATTCTGTCACTTCCTTTTCCTTGTTTTTGACGGTGGCTATTCTTGTTCTAGCACGTGTCATGTGTTGGTTCATATCATCACTATCGTGCCTAATCGTTGGTTGAGATGGAACTGGTGCTGTATTCTGTTTGGATGGCTATTTTGCAGCTATTCCCACTGTCTTCTTCTTCTTTTGAGCACTCTTCTTTGGCTGCGTCCTTGATTCTTGAGTTGGCCGACCTTGAGAGAGAAGTACCTCCGAAGTTCTCCCAGGCTACAAGATCATAGCGATATTGTCAACCAAATGAATTGAAGTATAACAAATTAAATGCATGAGGCCTACAAATCTTACATTCAAAATAGTCATTCCAATTCGTTCATCTGTGTAAATCCCATAACCATATTGCCTTAATCTTTTTCCAATAGGCCCTCTTGTTCGCTGTGGTGCATCATTTTCAACAGCAACATATGGGGGAGCAGCCTTTGCAACTTGTGCAGTTGCTCGTCTTCCCACCTGAGAAACACATAACAAATTTTAAATTTAGCCCATAAAAGACAAACACAGCGATATACAACTTACATGAATTTTTTTTCTTCGCGTTTGCTCAACGGTGGACTTAGTTGTTGTTGTTGTTGTCCCGCCTATTCCGATCATTGTCCCTACACTTGAGCCTACAACGGGCCTTTTCGACCCTTTAGAAGGCCTTACAACAATGTACTATATTAGGATCATGACCAACTACAATGAATAATTAGACATCTACTCATTTTCATGGTGGAAACAAATGGAGAAAACTTATCAAATTACAAATGCATGATAGAGGAAAAGCACAAGAGAAGCGGTGCACATAGTCAACTATCAAACTCTATCGAATAGGAAATGTAAAGTTACTAAGGTAAAGAGGATACTTACCTTACAGCGGGCTTTCTGTTTGCCCTTCGGTAGGCACTATTGTAGGGCCTTAAATCCTACCTTCGCTAGGCCCAACAAGAAGCTCTTCGGTGAGAGCCTTCCATTTACTCTTTTGTTGCCTTTTCATGTATATGAGTATTTCATCTTTGAGCTGATGCCTCTTCCCCGCTGAATTCTTCTTTTCTTTTTTGGCCTTCCAATTTGCTTCTTCAATGGCAAAGGTTTTCATGATTTGTTGGCTCCCAAAATTTGCTGCTTCTAATAGGCTGCATCATGAATTGCATACTTTTTTTGTAGCAATCATGTAGGTAATCATATGGGTTTTCTTGCTTCGTTTGAATAGCACAAATTGCATGGGCACGGGAATTCCATTCAGTTGCCAGGTTCGACATGAACACTTTCTTCTATCTAGGTTGACAACATACTTATCTTGATTTTGAATAATTTCATATCCATTGTCTCCATTCCAAACTGGATGGCAGAACCTACTAGCAGCCATGTTTGCATCCAATCTCTTCATAATCCTAGGGCCACAAGTCTCTAGTCCATTTCTTCACCATCACTCGAATATCATCAAGCATGCTGATGATTGGTTTGCACCTCGGCCTCTAAAATGCTACCATTGAAAGTTTCGGCGAGGTTGTTATCAATGATATCGCATTTGAACTCTTCGCCAAGAAGGCCCGACACCGATTGCTTAGCTTCGTCCGGAAGAGTGCATCAAAACCTTCCTTTGTCACCGTGCAACAATCCTTGTTTGGCTAATCTGAAATCAGCCATGTTGGTACTCTTTGCTATTTGCCGGAAATCGCTTCTAGAGCCTATCTCCTTTGAAGTTCCTTGACCGGTTGCATATATGTGCCTCGCGCACATTCTATGCTCAAAGCATATGGCATCAACTCAACCAATGCAGGAATAAGTCCCTACAAAAATTCAAACCAATAAATACAAGTCGGGGAAAAATATGTAAATGATTAATATTAAAAAGGAGTGAATTAATTGACAATGAAATTACCTTCATTGGTCGCTCATGAATGCCCATCCTCCCCATCGGTTATCTCAAGGTCAGCCATTAAATTTTTGAGAAACCAGGACCAAATATCCTTATTCTCTATTTTCACCACCGCCCAAGCTATCGGAAACATTTGATTATTGGCATCTCTCCCCACAGCAGCCAACAACTCCCCCTTACACAAACCCTTTAGAAAGCATCCATCCAATCCTATAACTCTTCTACAACTAGCCAAGAAGCCTCGTTTGCATGCATCAAAACAGACATAAAATCTATCAAATCTAGGCCCAAGATCAGGGAGTGGCCTCTCCACAACCTCTACATACACCCTACTAGATGGGTTTTGAAATATGCATTCGCCAAAGATAGTCCCATACCTGCGCATATTCTTCCTTATACCCACCCATCAGTATTTTCATCACCCTCATCTTAGCTCTCTTGCATTGATTCCTTGACACATTAACCCCTACTTGCTCCTTCACTAATTGTTGAAATTGAGGACTTTTGATCCCGGGCATTGCTTTGGACAGTTGTTGAAAAAATGCTTCGATAACCACACACTCGTTATTCTTTTATTCTTAAAAATAATTGGACAAGTATGTTCCTCCTGCAATGACCTAATCTGGAATGACCCATTCTTACTCAGCGCGCCATAGAGCTTCCATGGACAATTGAGTTGTGAGCACTTAGCTCTCACAAATTCCTTCGTGTTTCTAATGAATGTAACACTCCTCTGTTCACCAATGGAGTTCTTCACAACAGCTTCCTTCAACCTGTTTGGCATCATCAAATCTCATGCCCACAGACAAAATAGGTTTATCAACGGTCGGATCATAGCAAGGGTACTTACTTTTCTTGGACGAAGCGGGTTCTTCATCATCATTGTCAAGCTCATTCTCTACGAACCAGAACTTCATCGCCGCAGCTTTCTTCATCTTCACTTCTATTACCTTCACCCGAACTCTATCCCCATTTTGGCTCGGGCCTCTTTGCAAGGTGCAAGTTTTTTTCTCGAAATTCCCTTTGCTTTTGTCTTGATTGTGCGAGTTCATCATCATCTTCGTCACTTAGGGGAAAATTCTTGGAGCAAAATATTCATCTTCCGATTCACCGGATACAACAACTTCCCATTCTAATCTAATGAAGTCCTCATCGCCTAAATCTTCACCCAAGCTTTCAGGACATGTCACTGTTTGTTCATCTCTATCAATGGGAGTTCTCTCCCTTTCATCCCCGACCTGATTACTCACTTGAATAGGATCCCTCACTTCTCCTCTTTCAGTGGTGGTCTGCTCATCCCCATCCTCATCCTCACCATCCTCATCATCATCCTCACCATCACTATAATACTCAACATATACCTTAGCTTCTTCACCGTGAAGATAATAGTAAATGATATCCTTAATACCATTATCGTCATGAAAAAATCTCAATCCATCCTTCAATTCCTTCCCAGAACACAAGTAATGTAGTTTTTGCACTTTGCATCGGTAAAAATACACCAAATCCCTCGGAAAATCAATATATGATGGCTTCGAACATTGACATAAATTGTACCTTCATTTCCATCAGTATATTCCCAATCATCGGTACCTATCGATTCTTACTTGTTGGGACCACATGCCTTTGTCATTTTATTCAAACAAATGCAACTAATCTTTCAGTGCTTTTTTATTGAACTTTACCAAAAAAAAAAAAAAAAAAAAAGAAACCGAGTTGAATAAACAAAGTGAGGTCCCACCACCCATTTTTCAATTCAATCACATTCAGCCCCCTGTTTCCCCCACGAAGCAGTCCAATTTATTAAATAAATTCGGTCCCACCAGTCGAGCCCCATTTTCCCCTCCGCGCCTTATTTTTCTATTTGGTCCCCACAAATGAAAGGGAACAAACAACGCCTCAAATTTTCAACCACTTTCCCCCGAGCCGAGCCCTCAATTTGCCCTCCACGCCCTTTAAATTGCAAAGTAAATTGACAAACCCGAGTAGCGACAAGCCAATGACGGCGGTGGCGGCGACGGCGGTGGCCGAGCGACGGTGGCCGAGTGAACGATGAGCTACGGCCGGCGGCGTCGAGCGAGAACCCTATACATCTTTTACCGTAACTATACGACGAGCGTTTTGTAGGTAATCCACGTGGAATGGTAAAACCATGTCGTTTCTTATGAAGAGAAGGAAACGGCATCTTTCTCCACCGTGGACAATGGATTTTTTTTTTTAAATATAAATGTCACGTGGGTCGGACAATGGCACCAAAGTGAGCATTTTTCTCCGATTTGGCACTTACAAACTTTTGGCAAAAGATGAATGAGTCAAACTTATGCTACTCTTCTTCATTCCTTGGAATAATGAATAAGATCCCGCCATTTACTTTTTATGTATCACCTGGTAAATGGAGGTTGACACATTATTAGCATACAAGTCTTCTAAAAGGGACAAGATGAGGAGCGAAGGTCTTAGCCTTCACATAGATCTAGTTAGCATTCAATTTTTTAAAAACTAATCATCACTCAAGATGCAACTGTCTTTCTTGGAAGGTGGACATCTACTTTTTACTACACAAGATGAATGCATTCTTTTCTATCATGTTGCATATCAGAGCTTGTATGCTTCTATGTTTTAGACTGTACATGGTCACCATACAGCCCATCATTCTTATCCTCTATTGGCTTTGCTAATGTCAAAATCATGTGAGGGATGTTTACTTGCTTTCTAAAGAGGTTGAGCATTTAAGATTTGTTACTCCTTGGTTTATTTTCATGAATAAGAGGTTGACCAAGGATGTTCTTTAGTATGGGGATAGTTGGATCTGATGTATCCCTTTTTCTTACATTCAAAGCAAACAACATCCTTATTGGTTTCATCTTCTTCATTTGATTTCTTTTGAAATCTTTGATTGCTCTATCTCTTCCTATTGAACCTTCTTCCTTTTCTGTTTAACTTTCTGAACTTTCTTATCAAGAGTGCTAACTCTTCATCATTCAAGTCATCTTCTGAATCTATATCATCAGAATCTTCATTAGATTTTAAAGCAATTGACTTCTTACCTTTGGGATCTATGTCCTCATTGATTTGCTCGACTTCATATGATTAAAGTGTGCCAACCAATTCGTCTACAGAAAGAGGCATGATCTTTTGTGTTTCCCTTATAGAAGTCTTTACGTGATTCCAATCTTTGGAGAGTCCTCTCAGCAACTTGTTGACCTTCATTGGTCCTGAGATTGGTTGACCTTAATATGCTAAGCCATTTACAATTTCTGTAAAACGACTAAACATGTTAGTAATGGATTCTCCTAGCTTCATCTTGAAGGCTTCATACTGTCCAAGAAGGATATTGATCTTTGTTTCTTTAACTCGATCGATTCCTTCATAAATGACATGCAACCTGTCCCAGACTTTTTTAGCTGTTTCACAAGATGAGATTCTGTTATACTCAGTAGGAGATAAAGCACAATATAGAGAATAAATAGATTTAGCATCAAGAGCTTGTCTCTTTGTTATTTCGGTTTGTGACAGTTCTCCTCCATCTACTATTTTTTTCCCTGAGGATGATGTAGCTTTGGGAATAATTCCTTTTTCTACTACATCCCATTCCAGAGGATCTTTTGATCTTAGGAATGCCTTCATCTTGTTCTTCCATACGTTATATTCCTTTCCATCGAAGTAGGGTGGTCTGGTGTTATTTTAACCTTCAATCAAACCTGGAGCCAAAATACTAGCCATAGATCTTTAGCTTAAAGAGTATAAACACTTCCAACAATCAAGCACACAAGCTCTGATACCAATTGATAAAGGTTAGTAAGCACACCTAGAGGGGGTGAATAGGTGTTTATAATTTCCTTTTGAAACCTTTAGTACGAATCACTCGACTTGAAATGAAAATCAGAGTATAAAGACTTGAAACTAAACACTTAAGCAATTTTAAATCGTTTAGCAATAAACTAAAGAGATTAAGGTAAGAAGATTTGAACACAGAGATTTATAGTAGTTCGGTTTAACTCAAGCCTACATCCACTCTCCACACTGACAGCCCATCGGCTGAATTTCACTATGCAACAAAAGAGATTTGTATAGCTTAAGATCTAGACTTCTTCAATAGAAAGTCTTGGCTATCTCTCACACAAATCCTTATTGTATGTTTCTCTCCTTTGTACACAACTATAGCTCTAGAAATTTAGAGAACGAGGAGCTTCAAAGGTTCAGGCTTTGAAATTTTCTATTAGCGCACCCACTTTCGAACAACAATGACTCCACATTTAAATACTCCCTCGTGCCTTCATAGCCGTTAGCACCTTCCAAAAGAGTTCATCCAATCTACCCATTGGAATGAATCAATTAAGGTGATATTCAAGTTGTCGAATATATGTGCAAGATAACTCGTCAATCTTGTTCGCCCATACAATCAGGATCTTGAGTTTCCATAAGTAGAACCTTCCAAATTTTGCTTGTTCTTTAACGGATATTCAAATCGAGATAAATCTTGATGAGAATAACCAAATAATTTTCGAGCTAAGTCCAACCAGAGATCTTCCATGAAATAGAACGAATCATTGAATATTATCCAATCTTTAAAATCCTAAACCGTTAGATTGAAAAGCTGTCAACTTGGGTAGACTTTGAAATTTGAGTCTAACTATCTTCATAATTTGATAGTTGAGTTTAGAGATCTTCAGACTGAAATATTTGGATCTTGAACTCTTCAGACTTCAACGATTGAGTCTTGAACTCTTCAGACTAGACTAACGAAGATGTTTTGTTAGCTTCAAAACACTAAGGGATTTTTCTTCAATAGAAACTTGGGAAAAAATTAGCTGCAGCTGATAGAAAACACTATTTCCTAGACGATTGATCCCAACTCAACCATCTTTCTCAGACATGGTTAGTAATTCTTTATTCATCACCTCTGCTCATTGTCGATTCATCTTTTAGAACATCTTTTCCGTATTTATGGGATTCCAAATACTCAGAACCTCGACATAAAAAGATCAAAACAGCAAAGGACATCCTGAGGGGGACTGAACATAATTAAATATCGGAGATCAGATCTGATTTGGGACGTTTGTTATAAAGTTGTCAATTACGATACTCGCACGTGTGGCGGACCTTCTCCAGAAAAGGACATTCCTCTGACTGCCACAAGTGACGGGGAAGTCTAAAAAGGCTGTCCAATCATGGATATATCTTTTTTTTCGTGCGGGCTTGTGTATCCCCATCCCTATCACCTGACTTAGAAAGTCCCAACCGAACCTCACTAGATGCTCGTTTGACAACAATAACTCTCAAAAGTGGAACATTATTGCCATCACACTGGCAGATGGGGAAGATGAAGTTGCTCACTTGAGCTTTATTCTATACAGAAGCTTCATTATCCATTCTTTAACCTCCTTAGCCTTATGTTGACCAATGCTGACCAATGCTGTCTGTGCGCTTGCGCGAACTCTGGTCCTACAAAATACAATGAAATGCTCACAGTTGTTATTGATGAGGTCATACTTGCCAAAACTATTGCCCTCGTAAAGCTCCCAAGCCTTATTAACGACTTCCTCAGGCAATTTGGCGTCAGGTAAGGTTGTGCGGGTACCCCATCTTGTCAGCCAATACTCTAGTAGTGGTCGACCATATGCATATAAGTGGAGGGATGTTGGAAATTGTGATCTATTTTCTAAAATTATCTAGAAATTACTGACTTAATCATGAAGGCAAGAATTGCTAGCTGAACCTAGAAGATTCATGTGGAAATGCATGCAAGCAGAAGCCAAGTTGAAGAAATCCTACAACAAGCTAGAGAAGTCTACGTGCATGGGAAACACGTGAAGAAGCCACAAGCTGATCAAGAAAAGAGGGGCACCCATTATAATAATAAGAAGCCAAAAGCATGAAGAAAACAAAGAAAGAATTCTACACTCTACACGTGAGAATTCTAGACAGAAGAAGAGAAACTTGAAGAAAGTCAACAATAGTGGCTGAAGAAGAAACCTACGTGGGCAGCAAGAAAAGTCAGTCAAAGGAAATAGAGTCAAAATATATTCTTGTAAAACAAGTATACCTAGTGGGTAAGAATAAGAGTCGGCAGATGCCTCTAAAGTCGGTTGAGTTGCTCTATAAATAGAGCCTAGAATCATCATTTGAGATGTGTGAGAGGTAAATCCTCCACCATGTGAGTGAGAGGGGAAAATCCTCCACCTTGTGTGAGGTCCACCTTGTGTGGGAAAACCCTCCACCGTGAGAGGTCTTAGACCTCCATTGTACTTCTGTCAAACTATTTTGTCCAACTAACGAAATTATTTTCCCCCATATCCATGTTCTTTATTTTTGAATTATCCTACCTTGTCCCTTGTCCATCCACTACAAAATATACCATACACTTGCACACATTACTAATAAAAAACTATAACCAATACTAAAATCATGCTTCTGCACGCAAACACATATCCAATATTTTTTAACAAGGGAACGGAGTTCCTTGCCTTCTCGCCGGGAGGAATCAAGGGAAGTCTTGTTGACTCCCGTTCTTGTGAAGTGAATTACATGGTCCTCTCCGACGTAGATTCCTATTGGAATCAATAGTGAGTATGTGCAATATAGAAAAACAATTGATTGTCCAAATCACCCTTAGCAAAAAGTAGTTGTAGAATCAACTCATTAATAGTCACGCATGATTCGTATTTTGTTATTCTTTGTGTTGGAGACTCAAAGAATCAAGGGTACGTTTTTGTACCAATGACGACAAAACTAATTTTCAACGCTGAGGAACGTTTTTATACCGACTAATTCTCAGAGAGAGACGACTGAACGAGAAAACGTGTTGAGGAAGAAAAAAGAAATAGGAGAAACCATGTAAATCGGATAATTTTCAATCATTTGATACCTATAGCTCGAATTGTCAGGAAGAAAGAATTAGAGGTTCACTTCTCATCACTTTTTTATAGTGTGGGCCAGCCCTATGGGGAACGCCATCAGCTTCTTGGCGTTCAAAGTCCTTGAGAGCTCATCGAGGATCCGGTGAGTTAGAGAGCCGGTGAAGGGGAGGAGGAGGCCAAGGACGGGGAGGTCAGATGGGAAAAAATCAGATACACGAGCTGCCGTTGTAATGAAAAGATGACAAGGGCAAGATTTGATCATCGCCGAGTTGATCTATAATATCAAGCATATACAGCTACTATTCTCGGGCAAAAACGGAAGATAAAGAAAAGATAATATAGTTGACAACGATAATGCAAAAGATAAAGATGATGAATGCTTACCGTGATGCGAGTACAGGCCAGACTGCCGATAGATGTAAATATGAGTGGCCGGATTGAGCTCTTCCTGCCTGATCACGTTCCCCGACCATAATACAAATACTGCGAACAACTTGCCGATTATCTGAGCCACCATTTTATCCCTATAGGGTCCTTAGTCTCTCGTACTTGTGTGCTTTGGCGGAGTAGGAGCTGGGTGGGTTTTTATGGATTGAGACTTAGGAGAGGATTTGACGAATGTAGGAACACAAGTCTGGATTGATATTGAGCGGGCTGGAATGAAAGGGTACGTCGGGTCTGGTATGATGATGATGATGATGATGATGATGTGAGAGAGAGAGAGAGAGAGAGAGAAAGAGAGAGAGAGAGAGAGAGAGAGAGCACTTGAAAAGAAAGGGAAAGGAGTTATGGTAGGTTGGTGAACGAGGGAGTGCTTAGACAGGGCCCCCATTTTCGAAATTATTGAGCCTAGAGGAGGAAAAGAGAGAGATTGCATGGCCTCACTGTCGTCCGTCTATACTTGCGGAATAAACAGACACGAGCACGGGGGTTGTATTAGGCTTGGTATACCTTAGGACACGACCGATATTACTCTTTTCGATTCAGACCGAAACCTTTCCTCTTCCTCCGTAGGTAATAGCATATGGGGATGATCTAAATTTGGCGTTCGCTTCACAAATCGGTAGAGACATGTACATGCGACTTACTAAACACAGGTAATTGATTAAAAAGCTTAACAATGAAGAAAGCTCCTCCAAGTGAGGTGCTGCGTGCGCTTAGTCGGACTTCAAAGGTTTCGCCAAACAGTCAACGTTGTCCCCCCCCCCAACCCCCCAAAACGTCCGTTTGTCGACTCGTCCCCCACTTCACAAAATGACAAGCTAAATGTTTGACTCCAGCAAGCAAGATCCACAAGAATTCGACTTGATTCAAGTCCTTTGGATGGGGAAAATAAAATAAAAGAGAACGATGGGATTGGATCTTTGAGCTGGTTTTGCTTCACGAAGTGTCGGGGCTATATTCTCTTGCACCATCTTGCACCATTGTTTCCGTGATAAGAATGAGGTTGCTTTGGACCAATAGATGGGTATTTTTACATTGAGGCTGCTTTGGAACTGATCGAGAGCTACTAATGTAAATATGACATGATATTGCTTCCTTCTCACTATCATCCTCCCATCCAAAATTTAAAGTTTCTGACTCGATCTTGCTCAGCATGCTTTCATTTCCCGTATATTTCTTGGACCGATAGGTGGGCATTTATTTTCACTAGTACAATCAAAGAGAAGGCTTTTTCTGAGGTTGCGAGATTGTTTCAACGATCTGTGTTGTGTTCACTGCCAAAAAAAAAAAAAAAAAAAGAAAAAGATAACGATACATGAAAGTATACGCGCCTGTGACTGGACCAAGAGAGGTTGGTAGTATTTATGAATGAAAGAGATTGACGGATGAGCCAAGCGAAGAATTTAGTATTGCACACTGTGCATACGATACAAAATCGGGTTGGGGATTGAATTTGGCGATGTTTCTTTTTTATGTTCTCTTGGTGGGAGTTGGCATAGATCCATCTTCTATGTTATGTTGTTTTTTTTTTCCCGAAACGTGACCACATCTCTTCTCTTTTGGATTTTCTTCCATCTTTCCAAATCATCCTCTTCACATATTCCAATTTTTCCTCGATCTAGTTTGATGTGCCCTTTGATTTGTGTTTTTGATTTGAGTCTTTGCAGTAATTTTCGTCCCCAATAAAATGGTTATTTCGACAGATGCATTAAAAAGAATAGGGTTTCGAGTATGTATATTATATTTACTAGAAGGTCAGGAAATCTCTCAATGATGATAGAGAAGAAGTTTAGAAAGAAGGCCCTCTCTATAATTGACAGGTTCTGGAAAGTTGACGTTATCAAAATGTATCCACTTTCGCCTTTCTCTAGCAAGGAAAGATGGAATTGCAATATTACTCTACTTTGGTCGCTTCAAATGAAAATGATCCAAATTATTTTAATTGTCACTCTTGAAAATTAATTAATTATCATTGAGAGAGAAAGAGAGAGAGAGAGAGAGAGAGAGGGATTTTTCTTTCTTTCTTTCCTTTTTTAAAAGTTTTTTGAATTTTCTTGCTTAGGAGGAGACCTCATTTACGTGAGGGTGGGACCCCTTTGACTTTTGTGGTTCTATAGTTTCTGGGGGAGAGAGAGAGAGAGAGAGAGGGATTTTTCTTTCTTTCTTTCCTTTTTTAAAAGTTTTTTGAATTTTCTTGCTTAGGAGGAGATCTCATTTACTTGAGGGCGGGACCCCTTTGACTTTTGTGATTCGATAGTTTCTGGGGCTTTTCTTCGACCAGATATTCCCTTAGGTAAGGACAGCTGCAATTAGGATACATTCGACTTGGTCGCAATGATAGGGATTCCAAGCAGTATACTTCATTTATTGGAAAGGCTGCTCTGCACTCGAACCAGAATAGAAAGGATCAATCTTACACTACGAAATTTCCTTTTATTAAAAATTGATGTACTACTTAGCTATCCATCATTATAACTCAAATTTGATTGACGAGTCCCAAACATGAAACCACAACTATTACGATAAACAAGAAATGATAAATCTACAATGCTTTTAATTTTTTATTGCATCAATATAGAATGTCATAAAATTGCATCGAGCTTGTGATAATAAAAAGCAATACCAAGTTCGAATTTCACTTACATTGGGGACAAGGTCCTGTTCCATATGATTACTTGATGAATATTCATAGAGATTCTCTTGTACTAGACCCACTTGGAATGTGAAGAATCATCCTATCCATCCAAAGTTTAGGAGCATGAAAAAAGAAATAGAAAATCTTTCTTCATTAAGTATAAGTTGAATCTCTTAGCGTTGAATCAGTCTTTTTTACAGTGAATGAATATAGTGATACTTTAAATCTAGGAAAAGTTAAACGTCGATAAAGAATCTTATGTATTTTGTTTACCCCATCGATGGCATTGTAATCGAACAATCATCACTTTGGTGAAATTCATCCAAATCTATTACTTTTTAATATTTAATTAGCACAACAATACATATTCTTGTTTGCTTGGGGGTTACACCTGCTACTGCAGATCAGCCATTAAATTCATCCAAACCGATTACATTTTGCATCTGCAGATGATCTGCAGTAGCTTCTGACCCATCAAATGCTTAGGGGAGAGAGAGAGAGAGAGAGAGAGAGAGAGAGAGAGAAAATTTTAAGGTCTCGCGTTTATTTTGTCTCTTTTCTTGGGCGTCAGATGGAAGCAACGAGGTTGAAGAAGGGAACATGCGACTTTTCATGGATGGTGGGCCCGGCTTTTAGCGATAATGTTCCATAGATTTCAGGATCATCAACATGAAATTTGCGACTTCAAATTAAATGATTTTCCCGTTTGAGATATGATATTTTTTTTTGTCAGAAAAAAGTCTAAAATATATTACTAAGAAATAGGACTACAGTCGGCCACAAGGGCGTCAGCACAAAGTAAGTCCCTCAAGTGGGACGATGAAGACAACAACAAGTTTCTACGAGGAGAATTCAGGGGATGGGCTTTACAGGCCTAATCACCAACAGAGTTTGCTTCTCTTGGGCAAAACCCTAGGGCAAGGTTAGAGACAAAGAAAATAGGAAGACGGCTTCAGAGAGAATGGCTCGCTCTTTCCATGGCGGTATGCATTCGACGATTCACGATCTCCACAAGAGACAGACTATCTCATTCCACCTCAATCCGCTGATGCTGGTAGCCATTCCTCAGCAGATGCTGAAGTGCCAAAGATAACGCAAGGGTCTCCACTTGCAGGGCTGAAGAGGCGGCCACACTCTGGGTATAGCCTTCGATAAGATTCCCTTTATAATCTCTGCAGATCACGGCTATTTTACCTGTCGTTCCTCCTGGTTCGAACGATCCATCAATATTAATTTTGAGAATACCCGGATCTGGGGGTTTCTAGAATAGGGGTTGGCCTGACGACAATTTTTTGCTACATCTGCTGGAGGGGTTGGATAACCGATTAACCCGTGAATGAATTACTGCTGCCTCTGCAACCCGTTGAGGATCGGGGTTTATTCTTCGAAAAATGAAGTCATTTCTAGCTTTCCAAATTTGCCACAACACATTCGAGATAAAAGCCAAGTTAGTCAAAGGGTTATGTTGCCCAATAGTAGAGACAATCCAAGAATCTAAGCGTCTGATGTTACTGGGACTTATGAAAATGCAGATCCTGTGGTGAGACCACACTTTTTGCACCCAAGGACAAAGCGGGAAGGTATGCTCGACTGATTCCGGGGTCTGTTTAGAACATAGAATGCAACAAGGGTTACTTGTAATGTGACGATAATACAAATTCTCTCTGGTTGCAAGAGAATTACTACAGACTGACCACAAGAAGGAGCGAATCTTCGGGGTAGAGGGCATTTTCCATATCATGCGCCAGAGACTAGGAGGGGGTCTAGTAAGAAGAAGAAGGTTCCTGACTTAATTGATTTGTCTTGGTGCTATTGATAACATGATATGCAGATTTGACGGTAAAATTACCATGTGTAGTTGCTGTCCAAATAAGTTGATCTTGAGTGCATGTAGGGCGTAGCTAGATATCTGTAATTTGCTTGATAATTGACTCATCATAAAACTGAGTCAAGAGGTCTATCTTCCAAGAGCTGGTAGAATGATCTATAAGATCAGCTACTAGTTGGGGTTCTTGTTGAGCTCTCGGTCCACCAAGAATGCCCATGGGGAGCCACCTGTCATGTCTAATATTTATTTTAGTTCCATCCCCAATAGACCAACAAACATGATTTGCAATTGCTTCCTCCCACTTAATAGGCTCCTCCATCCCCAAGATGGGCGAGATCCATATTCTGCTTTCAGAAAATGAGAGGAATGGAAATATAAACCTTTAAAAAGTCTACCCCATAAAGAACTTGGTTGCTTTGAAGGAGGCGCCATGCTTGTTTTCCAAGCATGGCCTTATTAAAATTGATCAAATTCCTGAATCCCAGACCTCCAATATCCATCCTTTTTTGTAGATTTTGCCAGCTTTGCCAATGAATTCCAGATTTGCTAGTATCATTGTTCCACCAAAACTTTGCCATTCACTGCTCGATAGTTCTACAAAGAGAAATAGGAATTTTAAAAATAGACATAGCATAACACGAAATGGCTTGAATGACTGACTTTAGCAGAATTTCCTTCCCACCTTTTGATATCATTCTCTCCTTCCATCCCTCTAATCTAGCCTCGAACCCTACTTGTAATCCAAGAAAACATATCCTTCTTCGATCTTCCCCAATCAATAGAATCCCTAAATATTTGCCACATTTCTCTAATAGTGGAACTCGTAACTCACTGGCTAGATTTAACTTTAACGAAAGCGGACAAGATGGACTAAAAAATACTCCTGACTTATTTCGGTTAATAGCTTGTCTTGTAGCCAAACAATACTAATTTAACAGACTTGATAGGTTTTGGCATTCTATCAGAGTAGCATCAAGAAAAAACATTGCATCATCGGCAAAGAATAAATGAGATAAAGTGGGACTCCATTGGTTTAACTTGATACCCTTGAGGGAACCCATATCAATAGCACTTCTGATAAGATAAGATAATAAGTTGGCTACAAGAATGAATAGATAAGGGGATAGAGGATCTCCCTGACGTAGTCCTCTGGTGGGGTGAAATTGCTGCAGATACTGTCCATTCATTTTAACGCAGAAAGATGTAGAAGAGATACACTGTAAGATTAGGTGAACCCAATGAGAATGGAAGCCTAACCTTAGCAAATACGCCCTTAGGAAGTCCCATTCAACACGGTCATACACTTTGCGCATATCAAGTTTTAGCACAGCTTGAAAATGCTTTCTCCTTCTTCTTGATTTGATCTAGTGGATGACCTCTTGAACAACTAAAATATTATCCTGAATCTGCCGGCCTCCCACAAATGCACACTGTTCCTCAGAGATTAAGGTAGATAGATAAGGTTTTAATCTGTTTGCAAGCACTTTGGAAATACTCTTGTATGCATAATTACACAGGCTTATAGGGCGATACTGATCGAGGTTTTCAGGATTGGGGATTTTAGGCACTAAGGTGATAGCAGTTTGGTTTAGATGAGGTGGTAAGATACCTGTGTGGAAAAAAACAGCCTTTTTAATAATTTCAGCCCATTCAAAAAATATCAATTTTAATAATTTCCCCATTGTTGTTCTTTTTTTTTTTTTTTTTTTTTTTTTTGAAATGAACTCACGGTCCCAAAATATATGAAGTTTGATAAAATAACCCATTCATAGAATACTAAACCACCGGCATTTTATTTACTATCATGATGGATGTTTTCTTTTCCTTTTTCGGGGTAGGATACATCATGATACATACATCAAAGGCTTTTCAAGAAGGCAAACACCCATCAAACATGTGTGTTCACAATACCAACATTACTCATGTTCACATAGCTCATTACTCATACACTTTGCACATTGGCATCTTTTATACCTATTAGCATATCACATAATTCAGCAAGCACAAATGCCAATATTTCACACTATATGCACGACATACATGATCAACTCAATTCATGCTCATGCATATCGACAACATCATATGCACCTTTCACAGTTTCACAATGCTCATGCATTCATATCAAATTCTTGCAATTTCAAATGCAAATCCCGGTACACACCACCCGGGCTTCCGGGCCCCCCACATTCCAGTGCATCTTGCACCCAAACCTCGGCATCACGAGGAATTCACGCACACACCATCCGTGCTTCCGGCATTTACACTCCCCGGCCGGGCATCTCGCACCCCAACCGGCATCACGAGGCATCCATGGCACACACACTCCGTGCTTCCGGCACCCCCAACGCTCCGGGCATCTCAACTCCGAGGCCATCCAGATTTACGCTCACAGGGCTACTGGGCATCCGGCATTTTCATTCCCTGGCCAGGCATCTCGATACTCCTGAGGCATAATCCGCACATGTCATGCAATTATCTTTCTCATACACATAATTTGTAACATGTTACATGATGTTCATGAGCAAATCAGCAAGCAATACCATGTACTTCTATTCACATGACATGAATTTCACTCAACATGCTTTATCAAACTAGTACACCACAATTCAGCATGTATCCATTGAGAAAACATCTCATTTGAACCTCAATTACTCTTTTCTTCCTTCCCAAAGCATGTATATACAATGACTAAAGCAACACCACATGTAATTCATGAAGACAACATGCTTGGAATGTCATAGCACCAATCATTAATGTCAGCTAAGTCAATTTAATCAAGTTCAATGCAAAAACAGCTTATATAGAGATAGAAATTACTCCCAATGTACCACTCCACAAACGTTCAAATCAATAATTCCTCATCACATTGATAACAGGGCATAGAAGTATTATCCTTGCTAAGAAAACAAGCTCAAACCATGTACACTCAATAATACTCAAGTTCGGCCAACATAAATTCAAGTTCAGAAAATTCCAGTTTGCACCATTCACAAAACTCACGAATTTAAGGCACCAAATCACCTTCAAAAATTACCAAATTTAAGTATGTTACATCCAAGAGTCTAAACATCATTTCTCATGAAGGAATCATCATCAAATTCGTTCTCCAAAATGCAATTCAAAAATCACAACCTACTACTCTAATTCTCGGATTGCACAGGATGTACGCGTGCCAAAATCACCACATTTGAGCAACTTAATTTCTTTATTTTTCTTTGATTTTTGGATATGTTATAGTTCAACAAGTATTACACTACTTTCGTGAAGAAGTCGACTCAAGAAAACCAAAGGAACACCACTTTAAATACCACGCAAGTTACTGTTGTTCAACCCAGAAATTCCAGAATCCAATAACGAAAGAAAACAAGAAATTCACCAAGCTAGACCAAACGAAATCAGCTCAATTTTCAGTATGTTATACCTCAAGATGTCCTTTACAAATCACAAGAAGGAGTCGAATAGAAATTCCCAACAAAACAACATAATCAGCAAGCAACAAGGGTGAAAGGTCCACAAACTGCTCCGAAAGTCATCCGGTTCCAAAGATATTAGTTTTCACCCCTCAAATCTCACTCAAATTCCTTCATTTTCGAATATGTCATATTTCAAGAGGTGCTCTACAACTTCTGTGAAGACATCAAAGCCTAATTCCCACTCTACGAACGTCTACCAACACATGCAAGTTACTGGCGCATGAGAACTCATCCTTACCCGATTTCACCTATTCCTAGTTTCCATCAAAAATGCCACCATCCAGCCACTTATTTCGAAATTCCAACCACCAAATATCACCACAACAAGCATGGGAAGACATAGAGATCAATTTTGCCTTTGATTTGAGCAAAAACGGTGAAGAATTGGGCGGCAAACGGCTTGGAAATCCTCGCAACAAATGAAACTTGGTAGCCATTCTTTTGCACCTCATCCATCAATTTATTCATTAAGCCCACTTAAGTTCAATTAAATTAAACCTTGCTAAAATAATTCCCTTGGCCGTAGATTTGCATTCAACCATTAACCAATATTTCTAGTAACTATAATCCAATTGTAACTCGATAGGCCAATGGCTAAAGGGCCACATTGGTCTGTCAAAATTGTGCCACATTTGGTCAAAGGTAGCCTCTTTCACCTCATCCATCGATGTAGTGTAAAGTATGAGCAAAATTGGTCTAGGGTCAAAGTTTCGGTGCCCGATGTAAGTTGAGCAAAATAGTCATTTCCTATAACTTGGCAGGATCGCGAATCCATTCCCCATCTTCATCCCTCAACATACTAATGCGGTTTCTCTGTCGTCGTTGAATAGTTGTAGCATGAAAGAATCTGGTGTTACGATCCCCCCACTTCAGCCAGTTTATCCTTGATCGCATCGCCCAAAATTGTTCCTCTCATTGCCAGCATTGTTGGATTTCCGCCTTAAGATTAGTAATTAGTGCTTGATCCCTTGAATTGTTTGCCTTATTTGTCAAAAGCTGCAATTGTTGCTCTAACTCAGTGATTCTGTGTTTGCTGTGCGAGAACTTTCTATGACTCCAACGAGATAAAGCATTGGTTACTTGCTTGGATTTTAGCCAATAAAGATGATGCCCTATCCCCACCAACATTCCATGCCTCAGCCACAATTGAAGAGCATTCAGCATCTTGGTTCCAAAATGTTTCAAAGATAAATTGCTTTTTTCCTCTATAAGCTTGCCTTGTAGTGTCTAACACTAAAGGACTGTGATCTGATGATATTGCAGGAAGGACATTCAGCCGGGCATTCGGAAAGATCTCTCTCCATTCAATATTACAGACCGCCCTGTCCAGACGTTCCTTCACCAAGGCTTCCCCATCACGGTTATTGGACCAAGTGTAAGCACAGCCATGTGCTAGCAGATCTAGCAAACGACAGTCGTCAAGCACAGCTCGAAAGGATGATATTCGGTAAGTATCTGGCGGCCGAGATCCCAATTTTTCCCATCTGTTCAGAATTTCATTAAAGTCCCCAATGCAGACCCATGGTAATAAGTTCATATTACTAATAAGCCATAGATTCTGCCAAAAAAGTTGACGAGCTTGAAAAGTTGCAGGTGCATGAAGACAAGTCACCCTCATAGTGATGTCCTCTGAGGGAATCTGACAGAGGAAATCAAAATAGTGGGGAGAAGAGGTAAAGTCAGACACCCTAAGGCTGTCATTCCAGAAGAGGGCCAATCCTCCAGCAGAACCCACCGGACTCCAAACCCGATGATCAAAAAAACCTAAGGTACGCTTTAGTCTAAGCATAACCTCATCAGAATTTTTTGATTCCATCAAAAAGAGCAATTCAGGCCTTTCTCTAGCCACTAGGGCCTTTAAGGCTTGGACTGTCAGGGGATTGCCCAACCCCTAACAGTTCCAACTTATAATCTTCATTTGTTCCCTAGTGGCTGTTCAGGGCCAGCCACCAATGCCCGTGGATCAACTTGTGCTGCCTCAAGAATTGGCATGTCAAGAAGTGCTGCCTCATTATAGGTTGTGGAGAGTGATGCAGGTAAATCATATGGTGCATATCTACGTTGTTTCTTAACAGAGCCTACTCTTCCGCTCTGACGTACATTTTTTTTTTTTTTTGCTTGCTGAACTGGAAGTTGCAATTGTACCCCTTTCTGCTTTACCTCTGCTGGAATGAAAGCTGTGGTCATGCCATGACGAGGCTGAGGAGCTAAACCTGGAGTAGTGAAACAATCCTTCAGACCAGTCGAGGTATTTGGATGAGTTGAAGCCTTTGCTATCTGAACGGGAGGAGGAGGAAGGGGCAGGGGCGGAGCTACATTACTAGGAGTCTCAGGTACTATTTCCTCATAATCTTCCACTCCAATGGAATCATCATAATAAAACTGCCAATAGGGACTAAATTTTTGAACTTCAGCTTTAAGACAGGGCCCGTATGGAGTTTTCTCATCACCGGAGAACATTTCTTCTTTGTAAGGAACAAACCGGCAGGAGTCAATATAATGGCCCAAGCGCCCATAAGAATAGCAATAATAAGGGAGCTTTTCATAACGAAAATCTAGCCAATAGGTACTGTTTTTATATTTTATTAGACGCCTTGATTTCAAAGGTTCCGAGATCGCTAACTCCACTTTTGCCCTTCTAGCCCACAGAGCATAACTCAACACGTAATCAGACTTCACCTGCAAGACTTTCTCGACAGTAGAGACAGCCCTACGAACCATCTCATCAGTGCAACACTCCAAAGGAAGGCCCAATACTTGGACCCAGAAGGCGCATGTTGAAAAATCATAATAATGAAAAGGTGTGTTTTCCACCCAAGGCTTTAACATGATCAAATGCCCGGAGAACTGCCATGGGCCATTATCCAGTACTCTTTGTTTATCAAATGGCGATTTAAACTTTACTAAAAAGATTCTTGCTTCCCTCTGCAGTATATCGACATTTCCTGTGCGCCAAGCCCTCTTCAAAGCAATCTGAAAAGCTGGGAAATGAATCGAGGGATTAGAGATGATCTTACCAATCAAGGTCATTTTGCATTCCTCCACAACCTCAGGTGAGGGTTCGACCACCCATTCCTCAATTTGTTGCTCTGTAGTTAGTCTTCCCAATTTCCGACAGAGAGCTGCTACTTTTGAAACTTCAGGGTCATTCTCGTGTGCCATAGCCAGACCGTCAAGAAAAAACTCCTCTTGTCACCAAGATTCAGAATCGAAGGAAAAAAAACGACATGCATGGTAGTACAAACAAGACTTTTATGCAAATCAAACAGAGCGGAGGACCAAAAGTGGAAGGATAGTGACATGCAAAAGGACGGGAGCTTCTGGGTAAGAAATTCACATGGGAAATTGTACGGGATGGGAGCACAAAGAGAAGACAACAAGACTACGGCCCACTGGAGGTTGCCATGGATGCAATAAAAGGGAAAGGGACGACAGGAAGAAAGCGAAATCAGAAAGAAACTACCCTACTAGTAGAGAGACTCGACAGAGCGAGAGAAAAAGAACTCTTACCCATGCCTGTTTCGAATATACTATCTAGACACATCCTTCTGATCAGATTACACTGTGGTTTTTGCTTTTTGAGATATGATATTGAACACCTCATAATATAACACATCCACCATTCCGGAAACATCGCTATGACAATGCTGATCTTTTAAGCCACTTAATCATGTCAAAAAGATTGTCTGCGTGATACGGAATCCAGATTGGGAGAATCTATGTTACTCAAGCTACCGTCAACTCTGACAAAAAAAATAAAATTAAAAAAGCTTCTGTTAACGACTTCTCCAACTAATCTATTTTCTTGCAAGCACTATGAGTCCCTGTCAGTCGCACACTCAAGCGAGCACTGAACATCATCGTTTGCGCACTTAAGCTTAATCATGTCGAAAAAAGCTCACATGTATGATTGGAAAGGATTGAGGCCGGACCCTAAAATTCCCTTGTATTAGAAATTGAATGCATGCCGGTAAACAGTCATTTTAACAGCATCAAATATGAAGAACGAAGAAAGGGATCGCCTCGAAGGCGGGAGGGTGTCGGTTTTTCAAGACTTTCCTCAAACATAATGGAAATATATATATATTTTTAAGCAAAAAACATAAGGGAAATATTCGCTCTGTGTAAATGGTACAAAATGTTCTACTAAGGAGTCTCAATCACCCATAAGCAATACTTGGCGGAATGAGTAGGTAGAATGGCGCAGGTTGCTAAGGGCGTTTTCAAATTGATGCTACATTAAAGTTTTTTTCCAGTCGGATCATGGTCATTTTGGTTTTGAATCAGGACTTAAATTGGCTGTAGGTTTCAACCATTCGATGGACGTGCTTGGTGCATGATCCCGTCCATCTCTCATCAAACATGAAGACGCGTGCGAAACCACCAATCAAAGATAGAATGGAGTGGTCCCAAAACATTGCACCTCGTCATATTGCTGTTCGTGTGATTGGTCTCGCTTCTCTAGTGTATAGTAACTGCAATAAGCCACTTAACACTAAGATGAGATGATATGAACATGTATGCATATGTGCGCATCTGTACATACACATATGGCGAGGACAAGATGCATGCGTTTGTATTGCATAAGGTTCAACTCTCGATCTTCTCGTTACAGATAGTTTATGAATATGTGGAGTTGACTTGGTAATTAAAGAAACAATCTATATATGAATTAGGCATATGATATAGGAAAAGTCTTAGCTGACCGACCTCGGTTAAGTGACGGAGGAACGGTCAGCTAATGACCACATGTTTTCAATGGAAACCGGTTTCCATCCTTCACTTTTTTTAAAAAAAAAATCTTTTCCAAGAGAGAATTAGTGAGAATTCTACTCATAAAAAATTACAAGTAAAAAATAAATGATCAAAGTGATTTTCTTATGTTTGTTCACATAAGACTCAAGACCATCCTCGTAAAACCCCCAAAATTTCAACACGATCCAAACATCGTTAATTACAAGTAAAAAATACAAATAATTACAAGTAAACAAATATTATCACATACTAAAAAGAAATCGTGAATGTCATTATATAGATCTATTAAATTTAAAAGGTGAAAAAAAAAACTTGAAATGTCGGCTTCCTCGACCGATTTCATTTTTACCCCGTTTTTTTTTTTTTTTTTTCGAGATTTGTATAATTCTTCTTCTTTTTTGATGACCCGGGAACCGCCGTACAACCGGCAGCTGGCGACGTAAACCAAGGGCACTAGTGCGGGGACCCACCTCCCATGGCACTCCACTTAAGTCACGTAATGGGGGCAAGAAGTTTCGAACCTCTCCCCTCCCGGATGAGGGGGCAAGGCGTGAACCAACTCATCCACCACGGGGTGGGTTGTATAATTCTTCATTGCAAGCTCAAATTCAGAAACAAATCAAACTAATATTAGTTACACAATAATAAACAAATCATACAATACTATTCAAATAATAAGAAATATATGAAGAGCACAGTTGTAACTTTTAAAACAGTGGATATTATTCTCTGACCAAACAAAAGGATCACGTAGATATTGTTCCCAAAAAAAAAAAATCTTAATAACTCAAAAAATAGGAACGTAATTATCTTCTTTTTCTTTTTTTCCTTTTTTTTTGGTGTGTGTGCAGAATGTGTAATTACCTTTTATGCTTTGAACTTCAATTGTTGTATGATTTTGTAATTGAATAAGTCATAATTGTGGAGAGAGGTTCATTAATGTTTACTTTTCTTATTTCACTAAAGTAAGAAGTATTCATTATTGTTGAATTTTAATTTGTATCTATATATTTTAGACATATAATTCTTAAATTTTTTTGGACATCTTGTTCAGATGGATGGAGTTAGTATCGAAAGTAACTTCACCAATGAAAATAATGGTGATAATGAAGACAATATGAACAATGCAACCAAAGATGCTAATCATGAAAGCGTTTGTATAGTGTGGAGTGTAATTCTTATGACGAGGCTTATGCATTTTATGATAGTTATGCTAAAGAAGTGGGATTTGGCATTAGAGTGTTAAACTCGTACAAATTGATCAAAAGTCATTCTCTGGCTTAGTTTTGACTCGTGTAATCTTAGGATTGATTTTGTAATGTTTTAGGTCCCAACACATCTTTGTCTACGAGATTTGAATCAATGAGGTAAATTTTCTTCTCTTCTAATTTACTATTCTTATTTTGTTCTTTTCTTTACTTCATTTGTTTTATGCGTAATCAATATCATTTGTCTTCATTTTAAGTCACTGGAGAGTCCTTCTAGAGCAATTTGATTTTGACGAATGGACTGAGAAGCCTATTCATTGCACAATGATTTTGTTATTAGTTGCAAAATCAACGTTTCAAGTGTTTTTCATCTTTTAAATTTAATAGAGCTATACAATGACACCAACTATTTCTTTTTAGTTTTTTTGGTGATGGTATTTTTTTTCTATATTCACTCTCGGACTTTTTGCCCCGCCTCTTGCAAGGCGTGAGCTTGTAACCCACTCTTAATGATCCCTCCCGTTTGATGTTTGTTGTGCTGGAATTTTGGAGGGTTTTATAAGGATGGCCTTTAGTCTTATGTGTACAAACATAAGAAATTATCATTTTCATCGTTCATTTTTTACTTGTAATTTTTTATTAGTGAGATTCTCACTAATTCTTTCTTTTGGAAAAGATAAAAGAAAAGAAAAAAGTCCATCGATTTCCATTGAAAACATGCGGTCATTAGCTAACCTTTTCTCCATTACTTGACTAAGGGACAGATATATATAGATACACACGCGCATATATAGTCTCTTTCCCAATTATATATCTATCTTGATCGGTTTACTCATCGTAAGAAATATAATATGGATAAAGAGAGTTTGAGGGAGGGAGGGAGGGGAGCACGATAAATGCGGAAATTTAATCCATGAAAGTTAGATTTTTTGACCTTTAGAGGACTCCACAATAAGGAGTACCCTTTCAATCAGGCGATCGTGATCTCAAACGCTCCATCTTTAAATTTCTATTTAATCATCTACATATTCTATTTTGTTTTTTCCATTTCATATTATTTCTATGATTATATGTTGTATATAATTGAATTTTTTTTCCCAAAACGCTACATTGTACTTGTGTGCATATATATATAGAGAGAGAGAGAGAGAGAGAGAGAGAGAGAGAGAGATACACATGCACACATGTGTAGATGAAGGGTCGGTGCTGTATTTAGGGTTTGCTTTGAAAAGTTAGCGTGATATTGTAAGAGTTTTCCTAATATAGGCTACACTAATTGATATTATAATTTACCGTTTTACAAGATTAGGCTAAAGGTGAAATGGAAAGTTTCTTAATTAATTTAATATTGAGCTAATTAGTGTGAACCGAGTTGAGTCTAGCCTGTAATAAGAGGGCTTAGCTAGAAACTCAATAAATAGTACTCTAATCTTTCCTCTAATCCTAACTCTCACAAAGGAGTGTTTACCCGGCATTAAAAGGTGAGAAGGCCATCTCATTTAGCTAGTGATATAGAGGATAATATAGGAGAATGACTTAGTTTGAATCATTATTTTTCTGCTTTTACATCAAGAACGATTGATTCCAAAATAGGTACATTAATCTTTCTACTTGATTATATGTGTTGTTGTTCTAGTTATAGAGATTGTAGGATTGTGTTTTTTCGCGTTTAACATATGGTATTAAAGTCTCCATAGATTAGAATATAGACGCATAGATTGCTTTTTATTTTTATTTTTATTTTTTTGTGATTTTTTATGCAGCCAAAATCGATTTTTATTATATAAACAGAAAGATCTCATCAAGACGAGCAAAACTATGGGTAGCGCACTGTTAAAGGAGGTCGCACACGACCCCACATATGGCCACGCGCCACCACGCATCAAGCACGTGCGGCTACATACCTTCACGCACTCTCATGCATAAATGAAGCTAGCGCGTCCACGCATGCGCTAGGGTTGACATCATTGTGACGTTTGCAATCATCGACCCATGAGATTTGACCCAATCCGGTGACTCGACACGTTTACCTAGAGACTCGACCTGAGATCCGATTCGTTGACCTGCTCAAACAGGTTATCATTGACCAAATCAGTCAACCGATTGGACTAAACGATCTAACCAAGAATTAATCGGACTATATGGTCGAACCGGGTTTTGGTCGGACCACCATCAGTTAGACTAGAAAAGTAGGCCGAGTGAGGCCGCCAGCACGTGTGCTCCATACGCCGCGCACTTAGGTGGCGCATGCGGCCGCATGGAGCCTCTTATTAACGCGTGGTCAATGGCTACCTACTTGTACGGTGATTCTCTACCTTGTGGTGTATTCATTTTACATGATTGATAATTTTATAAATATGAAAATATATACAGAGCCCTAAATACTTGTATTTTTAGTATACTTTCACATATTTTCTTGTATTTTTCTATGATTTTGAAAATATAGGTTCTAGTTTACAAGTATGTCATCATACATATATTGTGTAGATTGTGATTCATTGACAATATATATAAAGTTTATTTTGTATCAATGAATAAAGTATTGTAATTAGCATAAGATGTTATTCTAGTGATAAATTACCTTCGTCACTAAAGTCAAAATCACACAAATATTGTGTATGTGAGTAGTAAAGTTTATATCTCCAATATGAAAGAGTTTCAAGGATTCAATTGAGTTGTGACCGTTAAAATGATATACTTAAGTGGATTTGAAAAATATCAATCTCATATAATGATGAGATATTTTATGTTCTAATGCGTAGTCATACTCCCAAATGAGGTAATTGCATATTAGTTCATGGAGGTATATATGATAATATGCTGGAGGAATGACTGATCATAATAGTTCATACACCCAAATGTGATGAATTCACGAAGATTGGAATATATTCTCATGACTGTTGTTATGTGGGAAGTATACAATTGCATGTCATGTATTCTATCCAAAGGTGATTATGTGATTTTGTATGTAACTCTTTGAATGTGTGCTCACACATCAAGTTACATAGTATTCACATGATGCTAATTATATATATTACTTGTTTTTTTAGTCACATTTTCTGTAAGTGATAACTTCATTACTATTGAAGTTCTTGCTGATTCAAACTTTAAGAAATAGAAAGAAGATTTTTTTTTGTTTGGTATAGAGATGGCAGATGTTCATATGGCTTTTTCTGCCATAAGCCAGTATACCTTACTGTCGAAACTACGGAAGCTCAAAAATCATAGTTTGTTACTGGGTAAAAGAGTAATCCAATTTGCTTACTATTCATGAAGCGTTCAATTCAAGAATACTTGAAAAGTGATTTGCCTGTAGACTGCACTGTTATATAGATGATGGTAGCCTTGGTTGCTAGAAACTGTGTCTAATGATGGTTGAAATAGACACACCTGCAAATAATCTTTAATATGAAGTATGATGGTTTTGGTGGAGTTATGAATTATGTTCTGAGGATAGTAGATTTGCAGACAAAATTTCATATTCTTAACATTATTGTTTCTACTACTTGTATTGTGCATCAAGCTTTAAATACTCTTTCTCCTCATTTTAGGATTATCAAAACCAATTATAATTTCCAAGATGAAACCTAGTCATTTAATAACTTGATTGCAACGGTGGTTACAGAGGAAGAGAAACTAAAGAAAGATAAAGGGCACATTGCCCTTTATGCTTCTAGTTCCGGTAGTGAGAAGGGTAAGAGGTTCAAAAATTATAATTATAAGGAATATTTTGAAATTGCTGGTTCTTCCAACAATAAAGGACATTGTGAAGCTACTATTTCTTTTAACAGTCTGGGTCCTAAGAAAGCACCACTGAAAAAAGATTATGTTCTTTACTACTTCTGTAGGCAGAGAGGACACGTAAAGAAATGTTGTAGTAAATATAAAATTGGTTATCCAAGAGAACCAAAAGTGAGTCTAAAGGTAATGATTCTTTGGCATTTGTTTGTGAATGTAATCTCTTTGAAGCCTTGTCCGATTCTTGGTGGCTAGATAGCAGTGTAACTAACCATGTTGCACTTACCATGTAGGGATTCATAAACCGAAGGACACTAAGTCAGGATAAATCAAAGCTTATTGTGAGAAACAATATTAAAGTTGACGTCGAGTTCGTAGGAGATGTTATTTTGATTCTAGATTCTAGTTTTAGGATGATGTTAAGAAACACTTTTTACGTACTTTCATTTAGACGAAACTTAGTCCCCATGTCTTAGTTGGACATGTGTGAATACTTTTTTAAAAAAAAGAGCAATAGTATTTCTATGTTTTTTCATTTAAATAAGGTTGGGTCCTGCAATTTGTCCAATGGATTGTACCGATCGTGTTTCGACGGAAATTAATTTTTGTGTCTTAGTTGGACATGTGTAGATACTCTTTTGAAATATATAGTAATAGTATTTCTATGTTTTTTAATTCAAATAAGGTTAGGTGTTGTGATTTGTATAATGGATTGTACTGATTGTTTATTTCACAATGATATGTACATCGCTTATTCAGCTGAAAATGTCATTTCCAAAATGTTTCTACCTAAAGAATAGTCTTATGCATTGTGACATAAACGCCTTGGTCATATCTCTAGAGAAAAAGTAGAAAGACTAATAAAAGCCGACATCTTGCATACTCTTAGAAGTAATCTAGAGATTTGCGTAAACTATTGTAGAGGTACAATGAATGATATGGAGGTCATCCATACTGATATTAATAGACCATACACAACAATTTTGTATAGAAATTTTTACTTTATTACATTTATTGATGACTATTCTCGAAATGGATTCCCATATTTGATTAAAGAAAAGTTTGAGTCTTTTGACAAATTCAAGATTTTTTTGGAGTGAAGTAGAGAAACGGTTGGGAAAAGTCACAAAGCTTATCAGATTTGACTGTAGCAGAGAGTATTTTGGCAGCATGATGATGTTGGACAACTCAAAGGGCCGTTTGCCAAATACTAGGAAGATTCTTGGATAGTAGCTCAATTTACTATGTTTAGTAATCTTGAACAAAATGGCGTGGTTAAAAGGTGTAATCACACTCTTATGGATATGGTGAGTATGATTAGTAGAACAAATTTTCCTAGTTTTCAATGGAGTGAAGTTCTGAAAACAACTCTTTAAATTTTAAATCATGTTACTACCAAAGTGGTTTCATCAATATCTTTTGAGTTGTGGACTGAATGTAAACATAGTTTGAATCATCTTAAAGTTTAGAGGTGCCCTGCAAAAGTAAAGTTGTATAATCTATCATTGAGTAAGTTAGATTCCAAAAATACTCGGTGTTACTTCGTATTGTACCCAAATCATTCAAAGGGATATCGATTTTATAGTCTCAATGGAGGTATAAGAATTGTAAAATCTTAGATAACAAAATTTCTGGAATTTGATATAGTCAAAAAGGGTAGCTGCTCATAAACTTTTGAAGATAACGGTATGGTGGGGATTACTAGATCCCTGACTCTTCATGTGCAGATGATTATAGAGCCTCCTATACCACAAACTGAGCCTATTGTGGCATAAGATTTTGTTATTGAAGCAATTCTTGATGATGAAGTTCTTCAAACCTCTCAAGTTTAGAATAAGGTTGCAATAATTCTACTTAGGAGATTGACTAAAGAAAGATATTCAAGTATACCACCGGATTATGTAATCTACATGGGAGATCATGATTATGATGTCGGCTGCGTTATTGATCCAATGACTTATACATATGTTATTTTTTGTCCTCAATCATATTTGTGGTTATATGCGATGACAAGATGAAATATAATCCATGTAACACAATGATGTTTGGAAGCCTATTGAATCGCTTGAAAGTTACAAGCCTATTGACTGTAAATGGATATACAAGACTAAAAGGGATTCCAAAGGAAAGATTGAGAAATTTAAAACCAGAATGGTAGCTAAAGGTTTCACTCAGAAAGAATGAATAAATTATGAAATAAACATTTTCTCCAGTCTCTTTTAAATATTTTTTTAAAAGTGATTTCAGCATTGGTAACTCATTTTGATATGGAGTTACACCTTGCCTTTCTAAATGGAGACCTTAATGAGGAGGTCTATAGGGTACAACCTGAAGAATTTGTTGCAGACGACTTAGGTAAGCTTGTATGTTGATTGAAAAACTCTATTTATTGCCTCAAGTAAGCTTCTAGACAATGATACTTAAAGTTTCATAATGTTGTCACTTTATTTGGATTTATTAAGAACAAAACAAATCAGTGTATATATTACAATGTCCGTGGGAGGAAATATATTTTTTTCATACTTTATGTAAATGATATCTTATTTGCGAATAGTGACGTTGATTACTGCATGAGACAAAACAAATGTTTTTGAAAAAATTCAATATGAAAGACTTTGGTGAGGCGTCTTTTGTTCTTGGTATTGAGGTCTATAGAGATCATTCTTGCTGCTTATTGGGTTTGCTTTAGACGGCATGTGTTGATCGTATTGTAAAAAGATTCAATAAGCAGTATTGTAAGCCAAGAATTGCTCTTGTTATTAAAGGTGATAAATCGAGTATCTCATAATGCCCTAATTTAGATTTTGAGAAAGCCCAAATGAAGGATGTACTTTATGTTAGTATGCTTGAAAATATCATGTATGCTTAAGTTTGTATTAGATCGGACATTGCTTTTGTGATAGGACTTTTAGGCAGATATTAGTCAAATCTGAAACACGATCACTAGGTTTTTGTCAAAAAGATTTTAAGGTACTTGAAGAGAATAAGAGACTGTATGCTGATTTATAAACATGTTCCAAATCTGCAGCTAGTAGGGTATTTGGATTTAGACTTTGCTGCAACTGTATGGGTTTGTTGGCAAGAGGTGCAATATATAAAATAGTGAGAAACATTAATCTATATCATCTTTTACCATGTGAGCAAAGTTTATAGCATGCTTTTAAGCTACTACTTAGGTTATTTGGTTCCAGAATTTTATTAAAGAGTTAATTGTCTTTTATTTTGTGAACAAACTCATACAGTTGTATTGTGATAATGACTCTATAGTGTTGTTTATTCACAATAACAAAAGTCTCAAGGAGTCTAAACACATGACGGTAAAGTTTTTGACTATAAATGAGTTAATGCAGAATGAAGCCGTTATAGTAGAGCATGTTCCTACAGATGATATAGTTACAGATATACTAACTAAAAGCCTACACCCTTATGTATTTAAGCAACATGTCATTAGCATGGGCTTATGAACATCATGAAATATTGTTATTTAGTGGGAGCTGTTTTTATTTTTTTATTTTTTCTCTAATAAAGTTTATATATGTGTCTGTTACATTTAGTAAAGTTTTGATATGTATCAACTTTTGCATTTAATAAAGTATTTATGAATGTATTGTTATTACGTTGAATACATATTGATGAAACTCTCAATGTATTGTATAAATCTCAAGTGAAGGTTAAGGGCATCCAATTATTAACTTTGAGGATATATCTTTTTACACATAAAGAAATGTTAAATATAAGGACAAGACGTTTGTGGGTTTATACAATCATAAAGACATTCTTTAGTGGCATAGGTTTTTGTGACACTTAAGATAAAAGAATAATGATTGACAAATGTGATCTCTTTATGAGAGGTATTATCCATTTTCTATTTTATCATATTGAATTAATATCAATAAAGTTAAAAGCACTCGTGACCGTGGAAAACTGTATGTGTTTATGTACAGTTATCGTCATGATTCAATGTTTAAGACTTTATGTGATATGATTGACTATTAAGAATAATCTCTAGACCAAGGTGTGCACATACAGTACAATTTCAATAAACATAACCAAAGTGGAAGAATGTAAGAGTTTTCCTAATATAGACTATATTAATTGATATTGTAATTTGCCGTTTTACGGGATTGATTTAAAATGAGATAAAGGATTTCTTAATTAGCCTAATATAAGACTGGATACTGTGTGCTAAGTTGAGTTTGGCCCGTAATGAGAGAGTCTGACTGAAAACTCTAAAAATAGTGCTCAAGTCTCTCTTTTAACTCCAACTTTCATAATTATCCTCACAAATGAGCATTTACCTAGTGCTAAAAGATGAGGGAGTCATCTCATTGAGTTAGTGATACAGAATGTAATAGAGGAGAATGATATGCACTTGGATCATTACCTTTCTACTTTTGTATTAAAAACGATGGATTTCAAAATAGGTGCGTTAATTTTTCAATTCGATTTTTTGTATTCTTATTCTAGTTATGGAGATAATAAGATTGTGGTTTTTTGCATTTCATAGATCTCTCATGTGTCTATAGGTGAAAGCTTCATTAAAAGCCTCTAATCAGTCAACATAAAGGCACAAAAGGACCATTCAATTTACAGTGCATCGTCTATTGTGTTCTCGCTATAGGGACCAATGCAGTTGATTAATGCTAAGATAATTAAAAATGCATATAGATAAGTTGATGATTAGATCGGACAAAAAATTTGTTGACTATTTTCTTGGATAGGGGAGGTATTTAGGGTTTAAGAAAGAAACACAACACTTGTCAACAAGTTCTATGTGGAAAGGCAACATGTGCAATTCTAGAATAATGAAGTTGGTCGAGCTGCATCAAGAACCCTCGTTATAAAATAATGAGGCTAGCATGAAACTATAATAAGCGATTGTGACGGTGACCAATTTGAGAGGATATATGCTAAGAGTAGAGGCATAAAGAAAAAGAAGAAGAAACAACCAATATTGTTCATGAATGGAATTTTTTTTTTTTTTTTTGTGATGAAGTCTCTTCCTTGGTGACTTTAAAAAATGAAAAACATTATTTTCAAAAGGAGTTCAAAAGTCTCAACTTCTTGATTGATCTTCTAGTTAACCTCTATGGGGCCCACAAACAATTTCAATCGGTACTTGAAGAAACATAAATGTCTCCGACGGTGAACTGGTAGGTCTGTCATCTAGTTTAAAAGATTCTCTTTCAAAATTTGAACCAATGTACAAAATATTCTGGAAAAAAAAAAAGTTGTTAGCTTGTAATATATTAAATTCTTTTACTTGCATATATATACTAATATGTTTATCATGGCATTCATCTCATAATATTGAAATATTGATGGCCCCATGCTTTAATATTTCTATGAGAAGAATTATATTAAATCTAAAGAAGCATGAGATATTGTTTAGAAATTAGAATATTGTTTCGATAAGATTATGTGGAACGTGAGATGTATATATCATTACATGCATGTGGTTGCACTAGGAGGAATATTTATCACCCAAAAAACTCTATGTATATATACCCAGTTTGTTCACATATAGCTTCAGTGAGATTCAAAGGATGAACTCGAATGGTAAGTCCTAATGTCAAATCTTAATTAGTGAAAAATTACCATACCGTTGCGTATACCAATAGTCAAATCTCATGATTTTTTTTCCCTTAATCCCAGAGGGTAAGCTATGTGTACCATTTAATCATGAACGAACCGATCAATCGTGTCATCTAGATCATGTCCCTATTCTTGGGGAAGAAAATTGAGAAAGAAGTGATTGAATCTGTGCATGGTTTTACGTTATGAGATTTTGGGTGGGGGGCAGGTGGAACAAGGTCCTTCGCTTTTCTTCTTTCTTGAATGTGTTTTTCCAAAGTCAGTAGCTCTCAAAATCATCTCCTTAAACCCCACAAAAATGCTACAGTTGTCTTTATACTTGAGTATACATTATAGTGTTCAGCTTTTCCTTCGGCGTTTACTTGTTGCCCATCTCCTAGAAAAAGGATAATATAAATACGTTAAAACAATACTTTTGAAATACTAATTTGTGACTCATTATGTGTCGATATTCTATTTGATGGGAGAATACTAATAATCTGAACAATATTGAATTAACACAACGGACAAAATAATTTCCCATCTTGTGCAAACCTAATAGGTAACGATATAGAAAAACAATATAAATGCCAAGTATGCAAACGCGAGGCGATTTTTTTAGGTGAAAAATTACCTCTATGTAAGGAGATAAAAAATTATGAGATCGAATTTCATCCAAACTCTTCACTATCAACAAAATCAGGTGAACAAAGTTTTTCTCTAACAAATACTAAAAGGTACATAGCAGTAAAGGCTCAAAAACATTATTCTTGACAATATAAATAAATTTCACAAGAGATCCATAATAAATTTGACAAAAAATGAAAGTTTTTATCAAACCATGAAAAAGTTGATGTGGGGAGCTTCAAAGGAAATCAAATCATTTAGATTCAAGAAGAGTGCACCATGAACATGCTAACAAAATATCAGCTCAATTGGACTACAAATCGATCTCCAATGCCAGCTTGATATAAATCAAACTGATCCCCCAACCTCAAATTTTCTACTTTCCTTTTCTCTTTTGTAACCGTGTCTCTACTAACTTTTTTGCGGTTACCCTTTAAAAGATAGTAAGAAATTATATTTCTTCATATGATTTATCATATAGGTGCAAGCCTTTTTGGGCTTACAATTCATCAAATTTCTTTCACATGGGAGTGAATCCAGTTAACAAATCTCCCCCTCACGATGATGTGGAGAGATTTATCATCCCTACTATCAATCGACAATAATTTAAGCTCATCCCTCGATAGAGTCTTCATCATCATATCAAAACCATTATGATCCATATGAATTTTCTTAAGTTCCAATAGCTATTCATCTAAAACATCAATTATCTAATGATATCTAATATCAACGTTTTTCAATCTAGAATGAAAAGATGAATTCTTACTAGGACGATTTGCGCTTTGATTGTCACAAAATAACGCATACCTCTTTTGCTTGAACTCAAGTTCTTCTAAGAACTTCTTCAGCCATAGCATCTCTTTATTAGCTTTGGTTGCTGCACTAAATTTAGCTTCGGTTATAGAAAGTACAACACACTTCTACAATCTTGACTTCTATGACATAGCCCCACCAGCAAAAGAAATCAAATAACCATAAGTAGATTTACGAGTATTAATATCGCCTACCATGTCGGCAATCTATGTATCTAATTAACTCAAATTTCCTAGTTATTGAATTTGAATTTTAAACTAGAAGTTCCCCGACAATACCTCATGGTCCACTTTATTATATTTGAATGCTCTCAACATGGATTTGACAAATAACAACTAATAACACCAATTGCATGTGCTAAGTCTAGATGTGTACATATTATGGCATATATGAAGCTTTCTACAGCTGAGGCATATAAAACACTTCCTGTCTTTCTTCTCTTCATTAGTTGTAGGACTTTGCTTCGCATTTAACTTAAAGTGAGTAGCAAGAGGAGTACTGACCAATTTTGCCTTATCCACCTAAAATTTTTGAAGAATTTTCTCGATGTATCTCTCTTGTGATAAGAACAATTTTTAACATCTTTGTCTCAAGTTATTCTAATGTCAAGAATCTACTTCGCCCAGCCTAAGTCTTTCATGGCAAAAGACTTGCTCAATTATTTATTCAACAACTCAATTCGTGAAGCATTCTTGTCAACAATCAACATATCATTAAAATAAAGTAAGAGAATAATAAAGTTATCATTAAAAAAATTTTGGACAAACATATAGTTATTTGACGAAGTTTTCTTATAGCCCTTTTCCATCATAACTGATATAAACTTTTTGTATCATTGTCTCAATACTTGCTTTAGACCATCAAGACTCTTCTTCAATTTGCACACATAGTTCTCTTTTCCTTTTACTTTGAAACATTTTGATTGTTCCATATTTAAGTCACTATGTAGGAAATGTGTTTTGATATCCATCAATTTCCAAGTCTAGGCTTTTCGCCAATTCTAGTACCACAAGGATAGAAGACATTTTTACTATCGGAGAAAATATATCATTAAAATCAATAACCTTTCTTTAACCAGATCCCTTAATAAATAATCTAGCTTTGTAATGTGGTTGTAAAGTTTGTTCATCTCATGTTAATGTCACGGGCCGAAAGAAGGCCGATCCCAAAGGTTCCCAGAGGTCGACCCCGACACATCCGTGTAGGACCTCTTGCTCTCGCTTGGATTATCTCCAAGTCTTATCCCCGAAGTTTTCAAGAGAGGACGAAGCCGTCAGTGAGCCATCTTCTAGAAGCCTCTCATTTATGATAGTAGTTGGGAGCTTCCATTATGTCAGTAGACGGTAGTTGTCATTATGTCGGTTGTTGAGGTGGTGCGATCTCGTCCGCCGGTTGAATTCTAGATCAATGGATGTAATCCGAGGCTCTCTACTATAAAAAAGGGTGTCCTCCTTCATTTGTAATCATTCAGCATTTCAGCAATCCAAGTTCACTTTCCTTCCAGAGCTTCTCGCTCTAAACTTTCTCTCTCTAGGATCCGAGTTGTGCGATTGATTGAATAAGGCTTGGCTTGGGTGATCCAAAGTTGCTCGAGTCACCGCACGGTTCGATCCCAAATCGATCGGCCCGTGACAATTGGTATCAGAGCAAAGGAGAGTTCCGTTTGGAGAAAGAGCGCCAACTGTTTGAAGGAATGTCGAGCCAAGAAGCTGTCATGGATGGAGAGGCCGTGCAAGTCAAAGAGACCCTGGCCGAGTAAAGAAAAGAGATGCCTCAACGGAAGCCATACCTGCGTTCGATGAGAAGATCGGGAAGGTCCGGAGTGCCGTGCTCGAACTCATGGAAGGTCTCGACGATGTGCGAGACCGGATCATGGAGGTTGAGGGCTCACTCCGTGAAGACTTCACGACCGGCATCAACCAAGCTACGGCCCCGTTGCATGACAAGGACGAAGCTCTCAAAGCATCGATCGATGGTTTGAACGAGCGTGTCCAATTGATTGAAGAGGTAAGCTCGTGTAGGGACGAGGTCGAAGCCATGAAGGCGGAGATCCAAGAGCTCAAGACCGAGCTCACCCTATGCAAGATGAGCATCGCCAATGGAGCGATGCCTACTCAAGCGTTATCCAAAATTGAGGTACCGAAGCCGAAAGAGTTCAAAGGCAAACGATCCGCCAAGGAGGTGGACAACTTCGTCTGGAGCATGGAGCAATACTTTGGCACCGTCAACATACATGACAAGTCGATCAAGGTACGAACCGCTTCCATGTTCCTTGCTAATACGGCAATGTTGTGGTGGCGCAATAGGTGTGATGAGATTCGACGCGGCGCCGATCCCGTGAACACGTGGGATGACTTCATGAGGGAATTTCGCGACTACTTTTTCCCCGAGTTCGCTCAACAAAAGCTCGTAGCAAGCTCCATCGCCTCGAACAAAGAGGTGCGATCCGAGAGTACGTGAAGGAGTTCATGGAGCTCAAACTCCAGATTCACAACTCGGAGCTTCATGGATGGGTTGAAGCCATGGGCACTTCTCGAGCTCAAGCGTCGGGACGTGAGTAGTCTTGGGAGAGCGCTAAGTGTGGCCGAGTCACTCGTCGACCTCACCAAGACCGAACCAAGAAGTCGACCATGGAGGTCGGATCGACCCAAGGAAGAAGGAAGAAACACTCCCCGAGGCACGCCCAATCAAGGTGGCCAAGCCAAGACGTGGGGAGAAGGGTCTTCCAAGCCATCCTTCCAAAGGGGCCGACCATCGACGGACTACGCAAATAGGTTCGATCAACCTCCGCCCTCTCCTTGTTTCATTTGCAATGGTCCTCATTGGACCCAAAAGTGCCCAAAGAAGGGCCGAATCAATGCCCTCTTAGCCATCGAAGAGGTGGAGGAAGAGCCCAAAGAAGAAAAGTGACAAATCCGACTTGGAGGTATGAAGACAATCAACTCCGTCCAAGCCCAATCACCACCTGAAGAAGGAATCGCACCAAATACCGAAATGTTCTTCGTGGAAGTTGAAGTATGTGGCCGAACGCTATACGCCTTGGTCAACACTGGTGCGTCCAACATGTTTATGTCGACCGAGGTTGCAAAGGCCTTGAAACTTCGCGTGGAGCCGACTGATAAGACGTTCAAACCGATCAACTCTGAAGGCGTCCAGGGCATAGGATCAACTTCGGACGTGAACATCAAGATTGATGGATGGAAGGGCAAGATGGATTTCGAGGTAATCCCTCTTGATGATTATGATCTCATCCTTGGTATTCAATTCTTCCATAGTGTGAGATCTATGATTGACATGAGAACCAAGTGCCTTGTAATCCTCGAACCGAAATTCCCAACGACGATCCCCATGATCAAAGGGGTGGTCGACACCAAGACCATCGCCACGATCCGACGCCTCGACAAGAACTTGAAGTCCGTGAAGCGACTAAACAAGTTGGCCGAGGTGGAACTGAAGGTAGAATTGGATCCTATTCCAACACACGCCATGCCGATCCAAGTGCTCTTCCCCGAAGTTGGGTGCGCACCGCATGCCCCGTCCAAGCCGAAGACGGAACCACGTGCTAAGTCCGAAGTCATCATCGAAGGTTGCGGTCCTTCGTACGAGAACGTCCGCGCCAAACGAAACAAAAACAAGAGAGCTCGTGCCAAAGCCCGTGCTCGCGCCAAGAAAGCCAACCAAGCTGAGAGCGACGAGGACGTCACTCGATTGAGTGGGGGAGAATGTCACAGGCCGAAAGAAGGCCGATCCCAAAGGTTGCTAGAGGTCGACCCCGACACATCCATGGAGGACCTCCTGTTCTCGCTTGGATTATCTCCAAGTCTTATCCCCAAAGTTTCCAAGAGAGGACGAAGCTGTCAGTGAGCCATCTTCTAGAAGCCTCTCATTTATGATAGTAGTTGGTAGCTTCCATTATGTCGGTAGACGGTAGTTGTCATTATGTTGGTTGTTGAGGCGATGCGATCTCGTCCGCCGGTTGAATTCTAGATCAATGGATGTAATCCGAGGCCCTCTACTATAAAAAGGGGTGTCCTTCTTCATTTGTAATCATCCAAAGATTTCAGCAATCCAAGTTCACTTTCCTTCCGAGCTTCTCTCTCCAAACTTTCTCTCTCTAAGATCCGGGTTGTGCGAGCGAGTTGTGCGATTGATCGAGTAAGGCTTGGCTTGGGTGATCCAAAGTTCCCGAGTCGCCGCACGGTTCGATCCCAAATCGATCGGCCCGTGACATTAACTTGTACAGCCACTTATTCTTCAAAGCTCTTTTGTCTTTAGGTAACTTCACTAGTTCAAAAGTATGATTATCTTAAAGTGACTGTATTTCATCCCGTATAGCATCAAGTCATTTGCTTTTGCACTCATCTTTTATTGCTTTTACATAACACTTTGGTTCACTTGCATCGGTCAATAATATGTACTCATCTTTAGATGGTGGAAGGTCATCGGCTCTAACGGATCTCCGGATTGGAACATTTAGTGAAGCATCTAATGGAATTTCTGGTTTAAGAATGGTATCATTAAAGCTGTTTTGTATCGTGGAGCTTTATATCGTGGTTATGAAGTTCGTTCATCTCATGTTAACCTGTATAGCCACTTATTCTTTAAAGCTCTTTTATCTTTTGGTAACTTCACCAATTCAAAAGTATGATTATCATAAAGTGATTATATTTCATCCTGTATAGCATCAAGTTATTTGCTTTTGTACTCATCTATTATTTTTACATTACACTTTGGTTTACCTACATCAGTCAATAATATATACTCATCTTCAGATGGTGGAAGGTCGTCGGTCTCTAATGGATCTCCGGATTGGAACATTCAATGGAGTATCTAATGGAGCTTTTGGTTTAGGAACGGTATCATTAGTTTCAACATGTTTTGGGACTTGTGCATTGTTTGGAATATTCACTTCTTGCTACTGCTCATTAACATGTGCAGTAGTATGTGTGAAAGGAACTGGATCCAAGTCAACCAAATCATCACTAACCTGTGGCGTTAAAATTATTTCTAATTTCTCAATATCCTGTATTGTCTGATCTTCCATAAACACAATATCTCTACTTCTTATAACTTTCTTTTTAATTGGATTATTAAATTTGTACCAAACATATCATCTCCATGGCCAATGGTTGTGCATTGTTGTGTTTTCACATCAAGAAACTTCTCATATTTGGGAATATATACAAATGCCTTGCACCAAAAGACATGCTAATAATCATGAGAAACATTTTTGTTTGTCTAAACTCTATTAGGAACATCAAACTCTATAGGAACGAATGAAGTAAGATTTAATATGTGTGCAATTACATTTAAAGCTTTGCCCCAAAAGGATCTTGGTAGCTTTGACTATGAAAGTAAACATCTTATCCTTTCAACCGGTATCCTTTCTTTCCCTCAACTAAGCCATTTAACTAAGATGTTTTTTGAGGTGTCTTTTGATGTCGAATTCCCTGTTGTTTTCAATATTAATGAAAACGTTCAATATATTCTTCCTAATTATTAGTTCTAATGCATTTCAACTTATTTCTAATCCATCTCTTAACTAAAACCTAAAACTATTTAAAAGCATCTAATACTTGATTTTTAGTTTTTAAGGTATAATCCCATATTTTCCTTGAATGCACTAAATAAATAGAGCTACCAAGTGATTTTGTCTTCATAGGACCACAAACATCATAATGCACTAAATCAAATATACTTGACTTTCTTGAAGGAGGGAAGCTTTTGAATACAACTCTATTTATTTTCCTACTAAATAGTGAATACACTTTTGCAGCATTGAACTTTTAATAACTAAAAAAGTTTCTTCTTAGCCAATATTGACAAAGCCTTCCACTAATGTGACTAAGTCTTTTATGTCATAATTCAACTATTTCTTCATTGTCCACTACATTAATTTTGTTTATGGATGGTTTTGCTTGCATAATATACAACGAAGAATATTTTTCACCTCTAGCCACAACTCAAGAACTTAAGCTTTCATTGATCATCACTGAAGGTGCTACAATACCTTTCATCATCTAGCTTGCTTGTGGAAATCAAATTCAAACGAATGTTAGGCATGTGCTTAACATGATTCAATACTAACCTTATACCATTGCTAGTCTATAGGCACACATCACTAATGTCTGCAACTTTAGCCAATCCATTGTTTTCCATCTTCACAGATCCAAAGTCACATAATCTATATGATGTAAATAAATCCCTATGAGATGTAGCATGGATAGATGTATCACTATCAATTACCTAATTGGTTTCATGGCATACATAACTCACTGCTTCATCATCAAAGACAATAAGAAAGTCTTCTTTAAGTGCAGTAATACGATGATCATCATTGTCATTATCACTTTTCTTCTTTTTATCTTTTTTTTAGTTTCTCCTTTTTGAGCTAATGGCAAAACCTCTTCCTTTCTAATGGCAATAATGGCACTCAATATTAACAAATATATTGTATTTGCCTTTGCTTTTATCTTTGCTTTTATCTTTATATTATATATATATTTCTTAGACCTCGAGACTCCTTTGTTCCCATTTTCTCAATAACCAAGGCATCAAAATGTGAAAATGATGATCCCTACATCTTTTTTTTCATCTCTTCATTTTAAAATGCTACTCTTGGCTAATGGTAATCATACCATCTGGGGCAAAATTAGATCAAAACGTTCGAAACGTCTCCCATGAGTTCGGTAAATTACCAGGCAACATGAGCGCTTGTATCTTATCATCAAACTTGATTCCCGTCATTGCTAAAGGATTGATACTTCCTTGGAAAGAATTTAAATGATAGATCAAATAGGTATCATTTTGATATCTCAAAGTCATCATCTGTTTATCATAAATAATTTATTATTCCCAGTATTTTAAGTAGATAACCGTTCATCCACCCACTGCCTAATATAACATAGACCATTCATTATCGATTTTATCCTCCTATTTCTTTTCAACAAATACGGGTAGATAATCTTTCACATATAAAAGATCTTCCATTATTTCCTTAGCCATTCAATTGCTCGTATTCATTTCTACTATTTAACACAAGGCAGCAAATCTAGTAACAACCAAAACTCTAATACCACTTTGATGGGAGAAAAGTAATAACCTGAACAATATTAGATTAACGCAGTGGACAAAACAATCTCTCCTCTTGTGTAAACCTAATAGATAATGATATAGTAAAACAATATAAATACCAAGCACGCCAACACGAGCTAATTCTTTTACATGGAAAACCTCATTGGTATGAAGAGATAAAGAACCACAAGCCTAGAGTTCACCCATAATCTTCATTATCAACAAAATCGAGTGAACAAAGTTCTTCTCTAATAAATATTAGAAGTACATAGTAGCAAAGGCCTCGAGAACATCATTCTTGACAGTATATATAAATTTCACAATAGATCAAAAATAAATCTGACAAAAAATGCAAGTTTTGTTTAACCCATGAAAATCCTGCTGTAGGGAACTTCAAATGAAGAATAAACTATTTAGACTCAAGAAAAGTACACCACAAACATGCTGACAAAATTTCAACTTAGTCGGATTATTAATCAACCTTCGATGCCATCTTGATGTAAATCAAACTTATCCCTAAGCCCTAGATTTTCTACTTTCATTTTCTCTCTTATTAATGTGTTTCTACTAACCTTTTTGCTACCCCTTAAAAGATAGTGAGAAATGTTGTTTTTTCAATATGACTTATCATATGAGCTCAAGCCATTTTGGGTTTACAATTCATTGGGCTTCCTTCACATGAGAATGAACCAAGCTAACACTATTAGGATAATGATACAAATAACCCATAAACTTGGTTTGATGTGTAATGTGGTCCTTAAACTTTAAATTTGTTCAATATGGTCATTGGACTTTTAGTACATGCTTAATTTAATCTCGAAATTATATGAAAATATTCAATATTATTATTCCACAATATAGAATATTTTTATATAGTCTGGGACAAAATTTAACTTGTAACAAAAGTTCAGGAACTACATTAAACAAATTGGGAAAAAACCATGAAAAACCCAAACTTTGCCCCAAGTGACACATTTATCCCCAAACTTTTTTACGCCGTGAAAAACCCCAAACTTTCCAATCGTGACACATTTACCCCATAAGGGCATTTTTGTCTTTTTAGTTTTTCTTTTTCTTTTTTTTTTTTTCTTTTTTTTTCTTCCCTTTTCTTCCCGGCGCCGACGAGGGCGGCCCGCCGGCGTCGGGCGAGGGCCGCCGCCCGCCCCATGCCGCGAGGGCATGACCGGCTTCCTCGGAGGGAAAGAAGGAAAAAAAAAAAAAAAAATTTAAAATGAAAAGACCAAAATGCCCTTCAATTTTGGGGTAGATGTGTCACACTTGGAAAGTTTAGGGTTTTTGGTGTCAAAAAAAAGTTTTGGGTAAATGTGTCACGGTTTGGAAAGTTTGGGGTTTTTCACGACGCAAAAAAAAAGTTTGGGGTAAATGTGTCACTCGGGGCAAAGTTTGGGGTTTTTCGTGGTTTTTTCCCAAACAAATTTAAAGTTTATGGATCATAGTGTATATGGGGCCAAAGTTTATGAATCATTTGTGTAATATACACTACTCTATTTGACATGTTCATGCAATCTCCACAATCAATCAGCCATTTGGGTTGTTTGGTCTGGTAGGGTTGGGCAAGGCCCAAAAAAGAGTTTTGAGCCCACGCATTAAGCACAGTCCATGTTAGGCAGGTGTCACTGCCCTTACGCAATCATATGTAAGAGTAGATTGTAAGACATGAAGGTGAAATACCACGATATTCATAACTAGAAATAAGAATATATATAATCGAGTAAAGAGATTAACGCACCTATTTTGAAATCTATCGTTCTTAATACAAAACTGCGACGGTTCAAAGCTCAAGTACTTCTTTTCTATTACCCTCTGTATTACTAGTTCAATGAGACTGCCCTTCACCTTTAGCACTTAGTAAATACTCCTTATATGAAGATAATTGTGTGTGTTACGGTTAGAAAAGAGACTTGAGTACTATTTATAAAGTTTTTAGCTAGACGCTCTTATTACGAATTGGGCTCAACTCGGCTTATATTAACCAACTTCATATTAGACTAATTAAAAAAATTATATTTCATCTTATGAGACCAATCTCATAACGGTAAATTATAATATCAATTAATGTAGCTCACGTAGAAAAATTTTTACACGGATTTCCTTTGTTTCATACTCCAATTTTGGGTAGTGAGATTTGGAGTCGGACATTCCGGTTGCTCTCCCTTTTCTGCACCTCTTTTTGGGCCTTTAATCCAAAGAAAAGGTGACAGGTTGACTGTCCACCTTGAAAGATTGTACTGCTTTTTGCAACATTTAGGGCATAGATTTTAGATGAGGAGAAAGGCCACGCAGTCAACTATGGTTCTTCGAAAACACTATTTGTTGGGTCAAGGCTTAATGTTTTCCTTGCATGGCTCTCTGGACTTGATCCATAGATGAAGAATAACGCATTTCGTCCCGATGGGTATGGTCAACAATCGTGCTTCATTAGATCCATTTAATGAAATAATACTAACGCGATTCAGCCAATGGGATCCCCTTCTGCTGGTCGAGTTCAATGAATGTAGTATGGTAGATTTTCTTACCGTTCTCTCCTTAAAATTTGAACGTGATCCAACGGTTTTCGATGCATACTTGTTGATTTTGTGAAATAAACCGCTGAAATTTTAATGAGAGGCCGAGTGTGTATTTTTTTTTGGTGCTCTCCTTTATCTTTTTTTTAATATTATTATTATTGTGTATTGCCAAGCTCCCTTTCTGATAACCTTCTTTAATTTGTTGGACTAAGACATTTATATAGGCATGGAATTAGGGTCTCTCTCCATGAACTAGACATCAAAAGGGTGCTTCTTCGGTTCATAAGAAAGAAACGAGAGCGGTCCCACAACAGACTATAATATACATTTACTGGTCATTATTGTTAATTATCATAACTCGGTTTCACTTATAAATGATAACTTACCTTTTTCAACAGTGGCTTAATACAGACCCAAAAAAAAAAAAAAAAAAAAAGTGGCTTGACTATGGAGTCGGTAATTGTAAGTTGGATATATTAACACTCAGTAATTAAGTCATTGTAAATGACAAGTTAGTAATCATCCCTCAAATATTGTAATTTACCTCAAAACCTCCTTTTTTTTTTTTTTTTTTGGTTTTTTTGGCCAAAAAGCCTCAAGGGATTGACCTTGCTAACATTTTGAAACATTTCATCAAATATCACAAATAATCTGAATTTATTGTAAATTTTCTTTTCCCATTCTTGGGAACTGAACTCCATGAATATAAATATCATCTTCATATACAATAAATTTCCTTAAATCAATACTAAGATTAACAATTATAAGCCATATTTTAACATTTATTAATCACTAAATTTTAAAATCAGCCTATATTAACATTTTTTTCTCAATAACAATAGAATTTCCCCAATGTCAAATATTCATACTGAAGTTCAGACAGTCAAAATTTTGAGGATGTGGGAAGATGTACCTGCCGATGGGAGTTGCACGAATTGGGCTTGAACAAAAGGAAGCCCAAACCGCAGTGGCCCAAATCAGCCCTGTCAGCCCATCTAATGGGCTCTTCCACACTCTGCAGAGAAACCTGAAGAACAGAACAGAGAAGCAAAGCAAGAGAAGAAAAAACAGAGAGCTCGGAAGAACCAAGAAAGAAAAGAGAGGATTTCTTGCGTGCCTCTCCACGGGTTGGATGAACTTCGTTTCGCGGCGCCCAGGGTAAGGATTTGAACTCTTTATCCGTTCAATCAAAGGAAATTTTCGTCGCTAAGTGGTAAACTCAGATCTGTTTGAATTCTGAGTTGCTGTTCAATCATGGGTTGTTTAGCTGCAAAATCATACATTAATGAAAGTTTAGGGTGTTGTGGAGTTTGGGATTTTACGGATATCGATTTGGAGTTACGGTTTGGTCGGAGTAAAATTTTGAAATTTCGCGTGCGCGCTGCTGGAACCAATTACAAATTACTATGTTTGGCACTGTTTTTCACGTACCTTGGGCCGTCTTCTGGGTCGGCCAAGTTTAAGATTTTTTAGTACTTTGAGAAAACTTTATTCTGACATTAAGCTTGCTGAAATCGGCGTTCTGGATGCGACCAAATTCGATGCTCAAGCTGCCTAGTACAGGAGACAACAATGACTGTTCTGTTATGGGCAAGCTTTTCGTTGACATGTTGGAGTCGTTATGTTGCTGAATAAGTGTGTAGATTTCGAGTTTTAGCTAAGAAAGTTATTTGCTCGAATTTTATATCCTCTTCTCTTTTAATTGCTAGAATTTCAAGTTCAGGCTCAATTTTGTGTTCGTTGTTTAGTTTTGGTAATTTCCTTGTTTCTTCTGCAATTCTCTCTTTCTCTCTTGTTATGTTTTCTGTGTCCTTTTCTTTTCACGATGAGTTGTGCATTTTTAGGATGTAATCTCCAGCTGGTCTTGACCTGAGAGTGCGAGAGTGCAGGTCTTTGTTGTACCCTTATGATAATTCTCAACTTCAAATTGTGATTTCATAAAGATATGATATTTGGTTGCTTTTGTTGGTTATGAGTTAGCATGTGGGAAAGTCCGTCACAGAATTTTGGTTTTAGTCCTACCTGTGGTTGGACTTTGTTACCTTTCACATTTGGTTTGGGCATTTCGTTGGATCGATAGATTAAGTTTTGATGCTTTAGCTGGAATACTGTGGCAAAAGAAAATTAGAAAGAATTTGAGACGTGAAATGATAATAATATGATTGAGAGAGCGGATATAACGATGAGGAGAAGAAGGCATTTGTCACACGAATGTAACATAATGGCCATGGCGTACTTATGGAAAATGTTTGATATACAAGATGGACTTAGTGCCAATGGTTTGAGCATTCAGGATAAAGGGCTGTTAAACGCTGTTTTGGAGTATCAATGCAAGAGCTGGAATCCCAACTATACATCTTATAGATATTCTGCATGTCATACTAGTTATTGCCCTCCTGCTTTTGGAATTATCCAGAAATTCATGCAAGCCCCAACTTACAGACAAAGCGGATTATGAAGGAATATGCTTCATACACATGTCTACTAACAACTTCAGATTCTGACTTCACTCACTAACTCTTTTTCCCACCGGTTGACATATCTATAACTCAAGTTCCTGCTTGTTTTTAGCTCCTGTGTTCAGCTGACAGCAAATTCTTCACCTATTTCTCTTCACTTGTGTAGTCACAGGAGGACTAGCAGTGACTGTTAAGCAGTTCATCATGTTCTGAGGTTGGCCTGAGCAGGAGCATGGGAGGGAGGTTGAATGAGTCTATTCCAAATGGTTATGTTGCTCCACTTCAGATGTCAGAGTCTTTAGTTTTGCAGAGCTGAAAGTTGCAACAAGAAGCTTCAGGTCTGATACAATTCTCGGTGATGGTGGTTTTGGTAGTCTTGAAAGGCTGCCTTGATGAGAAGGGATCTTCCCAGAGCAAAAGAATGACTCCAATTGCCACAAGGCTTCAAAGAGTGGAAGGTAATCTTAGTTCCCCTTAGGAAAGCTTGGGTTGCATGTGCTTTGCAGTATTTAATGTTAATCACTGTTGCATTTTTAGCAAGGAACTCTATTATGATGCTAGGAGGAGAATTGTGTCCAGATACATAGTTTGTTGTAGAAAAATGAGAACAAGATGATAGATGTTGGTGGCCTTTTTTGTGGCCAGGTTGCTCTAGTTTTGTGTAGCTAATTTCATATGAAGCTCACTATCTTAATTTGCTTTCTTCCTTCGGAGAATATATGTCATTGGCCAATTGAATGCTTAGTTCTGGGTGTTTGATCAAGGATGAGGACTAGATTATTCTGTTAGGATTGCGATTATTTAGGAAATTAGGGTTTATGACTTGTCCTATGACCACAAGCAATTCTATGTGAGAGCTTGGAGAAAAGTCAGCTTGCTTTTCCATTGTATGGTTCAAGCCCACAGAAAAGCATTAAAAAAATCTCCTGAGGTCATGTTTTCAAGGACTTTTGGGAGTGTAGATATTTTCCAGACACGCAATAGAGTAGTAAAAATTTGCTATCCTACACCTGGCGCTGTTAATTTTCGGTGTTTATTTTATCTCTATTCTAAATCAAAACAGCAGGCACAGTGCTGGGTGAAACACATCTCATATAAGTTTCAGTGCACATGAACCATTGGAGATTCAAATAGTCAAAAATTTTCAAGAAGAGCTGTTTTCACCAATTTGCGGAACAGGTTTTTGGGATGTAAAGCGATAAGACACAGATAGTTAAGGCATATCTGTTTTGGAAAGCACATTTGAGTGGCTGTCTCAGGTTGTGTGGATGAGAAGGCATGCTACTGTAAAATCCTAGGAGTAATTGATCTATAGATGCCTCTAGTGAGCACCTGTGCTCTTGAGCTATATCTTGAGATTCCACAATCTCGTCCTACAGTTATTATGTCTAAGTTGTATAATGCATGTTGCATGCATGTTTGTTTTCCAGCAGCCAACCAGCACGGAAGTGGCGGAAAGAGTAGAGAAGCTTTGCCAGCTTAGCTTCTATCTCTGAGGTTCTTAAGTGTTGGAGTAGAAACATTTTCTGAATCTTGTTCATCGTTTATAATTATTATGATGAAGTCCATGATAGCTTGTAAATTTGAAATGTAGGGACACTTCTTGCATTTCTGAGGACTTAGGCCCTGCATCAGAAACTATTTTGACTTATATCCTTGCCTTTTAAGCTAAACTCAGACCATGTCACTACAATTTACCTCAAACCTTAAATCCCAATCTGAGTTTTACGACATTGAGCCACTTCTAGAATTTCTCAACATAGTTCTATGAACTAAAACCATCCTTAGTGAGGATTTTTTATTTGTCGAAAATTATGCTGGCTGGCCCTGAAACTGAGGTGACCTGATTATTTTACTTCAAACTTATGCTAGTTTAGGAGAATCTGGACATAACTATTCTTCTTCATTACCCTTAAAGAACAAATAAGATTCTACCATTTACTTTTTATGAATCAGCTGGTAAATGAGGGTCAACGCATTATTAGCATACGAGTCTTTTTAAGTGTAAAAGATGAGGAGGGAAGGACTTAGCCTCCACATAAATCTAGTTAGCATTTAAATTTTTCAAAATTGATCATCACTCAAGATGCTATCGTCTTTCTTGGAAGGTGGACGCCTACTTTGTACTACCCAAGTGCATTCTTGTCTATCATGTTGCATATTAGTGCTTGTATTTTTCTGCATTTTAGACTCTACATGGTCACCCATACTGTCATGAATCTTATCCTCTATTGGCTTTGCCAATGTCAAAATCACGCAAGGGATGTTTACTTGCTTTATAAATAGGTTGAGCACTTAAGATTTGTTTACTCCATAGCATATGAAATTCAACCGTGCAGTTCACATGTCAGGATTTACAATTGAACATGGGTGATGATGCATCATTAAATATTTCATCCCAGTTTTAATTCATAATATTTGCTACCATCTAAATTTTGTAGGGTGCATCCACAATAGATGGCTCTTAGGGTGCCCTAGTGGGTTTCTTTAATTTCCTGTCATACAAATTGGTCGTTCTATCTCCTCTCTTTTTCTGTGGGAGATGCCTGTTTGCTTCGTCATACTAAAACAGATGTGCAATTATGAGGTTTTACCCTATTTTGACATGAGAGCGATGACTTTTTGCAGTTGGACGTGAACTTCCTGGGCAGCTTATCTCATCCAAAAGATTGTCAGGCTAATGGGATGCTGTTCGGAGGATGTACTACTTGTCCATGACTTCTTGCCAGAGACTGCACTAAAGAAACATCTCTTTGGAAGTAAGGTTCTTTCCTCGGCGATATATACATGCTTGCTTTAAATTTATGGTAAATATGTTCTTTTCTTGGTTCAATTAAATATACAAATCATGTGTCTTTCCTGCTGCATGGGGCCTGGCCATTAAACCATTCACATGGGTCACATTGCTTAGCTTAAAATTGCGATAAGAGCAGCCAAAGGCCTTGTGTTCTTGCACCAGTTAGCCAGGCAAATAATCTGCAGAGATTTAAAGCACTCAAACATATTGCTGGACTTTGTAAGTTTCAAGTTCGCTGCTTAGATTAAATGAAGCAATACCACATTGTTGTTACCTTTAAAATTTGATTCTAAAATGTTGTCCTGTGCTGAAATAATTCAAATATGTTTGCAAAGTCCTGTTTTTGCGATCTCCTCCAGCCATACGGGAAGCAACATCGCATGCGACGACACGAGTTACTGGAGCTTATGACTATGCGGCACCTGAATATATAGCCATAGGTAATATGATGGGCTTTCTGAGTTGCTTGGGGTGATCATAGCAGAGAACATTGCACTTTGGACTTAGTTTGACCATTCCTAAGCCATGTTTAGCAAATTCATGTGCCATCGATGAACCAAGTCATGGAAATTGTGGGAAAAATTAGTTACGCTTGATAGAAAACATTATTTCCTAGACAATTGATCCCAACTTGACTGTCTTTCTTGGACACGGTTAGTAAATCTTTATTCATCACCTCTGCTTCTTGCTGATTCATCATTTCTACTATATGAACTTGCTTGGCCAATGGGTATGCTTGTTGGTCCACGTTGGGCTAACCCATCCATGCCTAAAGTTCAAAATGTGGTCCATGTTGTCTGTGTTGTTGAGTGGGGAGATAGGGGAGAGAGAGAGAGAGAGAGAGACCGGGCTATCATGATATGGCCAAAAGCAGCCCTGTTATCCGAGGCTAAGAATTTTCTCGAGCGGCTCTAGCCTGCCCAACAATCAAGTTTGCTCGCCATCCCCAGGTCACCACCTAAACTTGCGGACAGTTCTAGGCCGGTGGCGCCTAAACTGCACGGTAAGGCAAGCTACGTTTATCAGGCTGGATAAAAATTATTTTGGAACGATCTTTACGTATTTACGAATTCAAATTCTCAAACCTCGACATAAAAAAAAAATCAGAACAGCAAAAGACATGGTCCTGACGGAACAGCAAAAGACATCATCCTGACGGGACCGGACAATACTAAATATCGGCGGTCAAGATCTGATTTGGAATGTTCCTCATAACGTTAAAAATTTAGATCCGCGCACGTGGCATCTCCCCTAACTGTCACAAGTGACGGGAAAGTCTCGGAAAGCTCTCCAATCAATCATGGATAAATGCTCTTTTTGTCGTGTGGGCGCCTGTATACCATCACTATCAAAGCGTGATTTATTGAATTGGATATAAAAAGACGGGGACTCTCTGTCCTTCTACCGCTCGTTGACAATAATAACTCTAAAAAAAAAGAAGGCGAATATAATTGCTAGCGCTGGTACAGATGGGGAAGGCAAGTTGGTGGGGTCCGTGGGTTACAAGACGCTATATCCTCTGCAGAATCTTCATTGCCCAGTCTAGAGGAAGAATATGCACATATCGCAGCATGGCCTCATCCTCGTCCGGCTGTACTTACGGACAAAACCAAAAAGAGCAACCGGGTTGGATTAGGCTTGGGATGAAAACTTGTGACACTTGATCTATTGCTCTTTCTGAATTCAACCGATGCCTTCCCATTTCCTCTGTATGCAGTAGCTTACGGGGTGATCTTAGTTTTGTGTTTCACGAAATTTGGTAGACATCTGAGGAAGGTGCTGCGCGATTCTCTAACCGGTCAACGTTGTCCCCATCCGACGTTTATTTAACGGATCCCTCCCCGCTTCACAAATGACAAGCTAAAAAAGGTTTGACTCTAGCAAGCGTGACCCACTAGAATTCGACTTGATTTATGTCCATTGGTCGGGCGAAAAAGTGACGAGAGAGAGAGAGAGAGAGAGAGGAGATGCGACAGCCAAACCATTGCAGGTCAACAAAAGGTGGTTACTACACATGTTCATTTTGTTTCTATTGGGAACTGATCGAGAGCTGCTAGTATTAATTTACGTTCGAATTCCTTTTTCCTCATCGTCCTTCATATAAAATTTAAGTTTCTACTAGATCTCGCTCGGCATGCTTTCATCTAGATCCGAAGGGTTGCTTTGGACTGATGGATGGGTATTTCCCAAGTAAGATAAAAGAGTAGGCTCTTCGCGAGGTTGCCATCCGCAACCATAATATGTAGAGGTCAACTTATCAAGCATCATCCAAGTGTTGCGAATGAGACTTCGATTCGACCCTTCGTGTTGACATGAAAGAATAAGCGATCATGACTTGACCAATGTAGCAGCGGGACACATGGTTAAGACTCGAGAACGGGGGAGGGGGTTGACGCACGCCCACGCGGAGAAATTTTATATTGTCCCCCGAGCGTTCACTATAATAATAGGGGGTTCGGGGGTTAGAATTTGGCCATGTTTCTTTTTTCTATTGTTTTTGGTGGGAGGTGGCTTAGTTCCATCTTCGATGTTATGTTTTTATTCCCCCCAAACGTGACGACATCTCTTCTTTTTGTGGTTTTTCTTCTGTCCTTCCAAATCATTCTCTTTACATTTTCCAATTTCTCCCCTCGAACATGTTCAATGTGCTTCTTTGTTTCGCTGTTGACAGTAGTTTTGCCCGCATAAATGGCTAGTTTTGATAGGTTCGTTAAAATAGAATAGGGTTTCATTTCGAATAGGTTTGCTATGTTTATTACAAGATCACAAAACCTCTCTCAATAATGATAGATAAAAAGCTTAACGCTGTCAACATATATCCACTTCCACCTTTCTCTAGCAAGGAAAGATGGACTTCGGTCACTTCCAATTAAAGTGCTACTCGAATTTTTTAATTTCTCTCCACGGAAGCAGTCTTTTTTTTTTTTTTTTTTTTTAAGCCCACGGAAGCAGTTGACAAACCGGGCTTTCTCTTGAAAATTAATTATCAAGATGTGACCCTTTGACTTTTGGGGTTAGATAGTTCCCGGGCTTTCTTCCACCGACCATCGATTGCTTTCAATAAATCACCACATAACAAACGCAGAAACATTTAGGACAAATAATAATAATAATAATAATAATAATAATAATAAAATAAAAACATAAAAACAGTTCGACCAAAAAAAAAAAAAAAAATCATACAAGCAAACAGTCAAAACACTCAAAACCTATCAGTCTCGTGAAAGATGCGATTGACCAATCAAAATGCATGGCAAATGAAAAACCATTTTTAAGCTTTAACTCGATCTGCCGCGACATAATTTCTTGTAAGTGCAACCTCAAAAGAAAAGAAAAGAAAAGAAAGGATACAAGCTGAGGAGCTCTGGGCAGATGAGAGTTTGCAAGATTATCTGGTACTTTATTGCAAGTTGGAGAAATGGGGAAAGAAGAATAACAAGCAACACCTCCTCCTCCTCTTTCTTTTTCTCTCCACACATGACACCGTGTCGAGTGAATTTGGTGATCCATTAATTCATTAGAGAAATACCACCCAATCAATAAAAAAATAAAAAAAAAATTGGTACAATATGTACCAAGGTCCATCTATAGGATGCATATAGTTGGAGAGTACTTTTTTTTGGTCCATCTAACACGGTTAATCTCAAATCAAGAGAGTACTTGATTAGATTAACTGTGTTAGAATTACTATAGAAAAGTGAAGTCGTGGTACAGAAAAAAGTATATGTTCCGTACGCTTGCGCGTATTCATGTAGTGTCATGCAACTGGACTTGGAAATGGGCTATGCGCCTGGGGCTTGGCTTGAAAAGTCTGCACTGATGGTAAGTAATAGCATGTTTTCTCATGTGCGTACAGGCGAAAGCCTGATTGAAAGCCTTTAATTTGTCGTATATCGTGGTCCCGCTACAAGGACAAATGCATTCAATCAATACGAAGACTGAATATGCATCCAGTTGAGTCGGTAATTAGACCGGACAGAGATTTTGCTGACTATTTTCTTAGATAGGGGAGACTTTATAGGCTTTACTAAAGCAACACGACATGTGGCCGGCAAGCACTTGTCCAAGAGGAAACATATTCAATTCTAGAATAGTGGGGTGGCCGAGTTGCCTTAGAAATCCTCTTTATAAACTGACGATGATGGCATGAAACTATAATAAGCAGTTGTGACGTGACCCCTTTGAGAGTGTATGTGCCAAGAGCATAGGCATAAAAAAAAAAAAAAAAAAAGGATAAAAAAAGTGATATTATTATTTTTTTTTTTTTGGTAAAAGGTAAGCTATATATAGAAGAGGGCCAATTGTACAAAAGATCTTGTTACCGGAAACCTACACTCCTAATGAATGAACAAAAGGAGTGTAAGGGTGATAAGATGTAAAAGCCGCAAACGGCGGCGCAACCACTAGAGCAACAAAACCAAAAGACGCACGGCAAGGAAAACCGGCTACCAAACACTCTAGAGGCGAGGAAAATCCACCATCGGATCGAAACTACCTACGGGTCCCCAGTGAATATAATTGGGTCTAGGCCCCAACTTCTTTGCAACCTTCTATTTATGAAATTATCTTCGATGTTCCTGAAGGTGATAGCCTTGTCTCGAACGACTCTAAAGAGATGGTTCTTCATGACCGGAATCGAGAGAGGCTGGTCTCTAAAGATGAGGCTATTCCTGTTTTTCCAAATAATGTGGCATAGTGCACCAAAGGAAATACGGGCAATGCATTTGTAGAAATCTTTCCCCATCAAAAAGTGATATTGTTTATCAATGGGAAAATAAAAGTTTTGTTTTGTGATGAAGCCTATTCCTTTGCAACTTAAAAAAAATGCAAAACGTTATTTTCAAAAGGAATTCAAAACTTTCAACCTCCTAATCATTCTGTTGGTTAACCTCAATGAGTCTCAAAGACAATTTCAATGGAACTTGAAGAAACATATATTTCTCTGATGATTGATTGGTAAGTCCGTCTGGTTCAGAAGATTCCCTTTGCGAAATATAACCATGGACAAAATTTTCTAGGGAAAAAATTGTTAGCTGGTTATCCATTAAGTCTTTCTACTTACATATGTACATTAATATGTTTATTATGACATTCATGTAATAATATTGAAATATCGATGGCCCCATGATTTAATATTTCTTTGAGAAGAATTATACTAAATCTAAAGAAGCATGAGACTCAAGAGAAAATAGGAGGCCAATAAAAGTGAAGGCAGAACCTTTTCAAGACAAAGCTGAAATGGAAGATGACCAAGACCGAGATTCAAGAGAAAAGCCAGAATCGGACACCATCAAATCCAAAACCAATCAAGAACCACGAGTCTAGACGAATGCAGATCGGAAAACTGACCTCGGATCTTGACCGCCCTCCTACAGGTCACTCGAATCCGTCCAGTAGATAGGATAGGGAGTGAGGGTCAAACTGTATCCGACCTAGGAAACTAAGGCTGCGCATGGCAACACTTCTTGGCCGAGGAAAATTTTTTTTTCAGAAATAGTTCTTTTCTATTTCTATTTTGGAGACAATTTCTGTGTAAAAAAATCCGTTTGGTAAAAAACAGTTTCTCGTTACCAAAAAGAAAAAAAACAGTTTCTTTTTATATTTATTTATTTTTTATTTTTGTTGGCCGATCGCCGCCGGACGCCGCCGTCACCGCCACCGGCTGACCTCCGCCCGCCGCCGCATGTCGCCGCCGGCCAACGACCGAGCAGCTACCGCCGCCGGTCGCACGGCCCCATCGACCGCCACTTCCTGCGGCCGGTGGCCGACGCTGATGGCGGCCGATGGGCCGTGGCGACCGCGCCGGCGGCGGATCGATCGGCGGCCGGCGGTCGGCGGCGGCGACATGCGGCGACGGCGGAGGTCAACCAACGGCAACGAGGGTGGCGTCTGGTGGCGGTGGTGGCAGGCGACCAATGGCGGTCAATCGGCGTTCGGCGGCGCGGCGGTCGGCCGCGGTGGCGACCGATCGGGCGAGACCGGGGGCGGCGGTCGGTCGGCCGGCGACCGGTGGTGGTCGGCGGCGGCGCGGCGGGCCGGTCGGCCGGGCGACCGGTGGTGGTCGGCCGGGCGGCGGCGGCCGCGGCGAGCGGCGGTCAACGGCAATCAATGGGCCGTGCGCAAGAGAAGAATAAAAGAAAAAAATTCACTTATTTCTTAAATTTGTTCATGGAAACCAGAAACAACTTTTTTTTTACTTCTCATTTCTATTCCCGGGCTAACTTTTTATTCCCAGGAACAAAAAACCAACTTGCAGTTATCATGTAGGTTTCTATTCTTTTTTTGTTCACGGGAGCCAAAGAATATAAATTCTTCTTCCCATGAGTGTTCTCATGCAGCACCTAAGAAGTCAGAGTCGACGGCAGTGGATTAGACGAAGGAGCATCAATTGCTTTTATTTCAGAAATTTCGTTTAACTTGATTCAGGGTGCGTTTGGTAACGTTTCTATTCAAAAATTGTTCCAAGAAACAGAAATAGAAAAAACTATTCTATTCCGGGGAACAATATTTAAACAGAAGAAATCGTTTAGTAACCGCATAAAATTTATGCTCTTGGAATAGAAAAAGAACGGAAACACGTTTGGTAAACTTGTATTTTTTTTTTTTGTTTCTTTTAATTTTTTAATTTTTTAATTTTATTTTTCCTTTTTTCTTTTTATTTTATTTTTCCTTTTTTTTTTTTCTTCCTTTTAGCCGATTGCCGGTCTCAACCATGGCCAGCAACCAGTTGATGAGGGCGAGCGGCCTTGCCTAGCCACGGCAAGGCTTGCCGGCCCCGACGAGGTTGAACCTCGCCATGGCTGGGCGAGGCTCAGCCTTGCCTTGGCTAGGCAAGCTCAAGCTCACCCAAATCCAATGAGACCGAGCTCACCCAACCACCGGTGAGGCTCGCCCGGCCAAAACGAGGCCGAGCCTCGCCGGTCGGCATGAGGTCGGCCTCGCCTTGGCTAGGCTAGGCCGAGCTCGCCCAGCCACCGATGAGGCGACCTAGTGGTGGCTCGGCAAGGCCGACCTCGTGTCGGTTAGCGAGGCTCGGCCTCGCCTCGCAGCCATGGCCGAGGCCGACGACCGACTAAAGAAGAGAGAAGAAGAAAAGAAAAAGAAGGAAAAAAAATAGAAGAGAGAAAATTTATTTTTGAAAGTATTTCCAAGAACAAAAAACAAGTTTTTCTTGTTTTTTATTTTTGTTCCAAATTTGTTCTTTGGAACAAAACAAGTCCTGAATAAAAATGTAAATAAACTCGTTTCTGTTCTTTTTTTTTTTTTTTTTTTTTTGGGAACAAAAGAACAGAAATTATGTTGATGACCAAAAAAAAAAAAACAAACGGAAAGGATCGATCCTCCATTTGTTGGAAAATCGATCCACCAATATGCTCTCCATTTTGGGTTCGAATCCACCAATATACTTCATTTGTTGGAAAAGCTACCCTACGATAGCACTAAAATAGAAAGGATCGATCCTACATTCCAAAATTTCTTTATATTAAAAATCGATATACTAATTAGCCATCCATCCAATCAAACATCATAAGCCAAATTTGATTGACAAGTCCCGAACATGAAATCATGGCACACTTACAGTACTCTTAGTTTCTTATTGCATCTATTTATAATGTCATCCAGTTACTCCAAAACCGCACCGAGTTTGTGATAATATGAGGCGGTACTAACTTCGAATTTCGCTTACGGTGGGGACCAGGTCCTGCATCTTACGATTACTTTGTATTCACAGAGATCCACTTGTACTAAAACCGCTCGGAACGCGAAGTCCATCCAAAGTCCAGGCGCATGAACGAAAAAATGAAAATCTTTACCCGTTAATTGCAGGCTGAATCTCTCATCGCCGAGCAAGTCTTTTATGGTGAGCGAACGTCATGATACTTTAAAATTAGAAAACGTGATAAAGTTTTCTTATTACTTCTGGGGTTGCATCTGCAGTAGCTTCTGACCCATTAAAACTCTTGTTTGTCTCTTTTCTTGGGCGTGAGATTGAAGCAATGAAGTCGAAGTGGGAACGTGCGACTTTTCATGGATGGTGGGCCCGGTTTTTTAGTGATAATGTCCGATAGATTTTCAGGATCATCAAGATGAAATGTGCGGCTTCAAATTAAACAATTTGCAGGATTGAAATATTATAATGCACACCTTATGAGGCCATCCCCAATAATAAATTAATGTCTACCATCACGGGAGCATCACTATGAAAATGACTGTTAAAAACCGCTTAATCGTGTCAAAAGGTTGTGTGCATGCTAGGGAATCCAGATTGGAATATCACTCAAGCTACCATTGACGACTTCTCCATCTAATCTTTCCTCGCATGCATAAGCAAACGCTAAACATCGAAAGACACTGAAAGTTTAGTCATGTCAAGAAAAAAAAGGTCCCATCAAATATGAAGGACAACGAAGCAATTGAACGGAAGGAGGAGGATGTTGGCTTTCGAGACTTTCCTCCAGATAGAGGGAAGCCAAACAAATTGAATCGTCTGCTGTTTATAGAAGAGAAAAATTTATTCACGACAAATGCTACAAATGCTCTCTCTCTTTTTTTTCTTTTTTTTTTTTTTTTTTTTTTTTTTTTTGACGAATACAAATGTTCTCTTAAGGAGTCTCAAAAACCCATAAGCGGAACTAGGCGGAATGAGTAGGTAGATAAGAGTAGGTACGGGGAGAGAGAGAGAGAGAGAAATTTGGATCGGGAAAATCTTCCAAAACCCTATTATATAAAGATAATATTGGCATGAATTCTCTCTCTAAATAATAGGCTACGGAGAACCATCTTCAACAAATGTATACTTAGATATTGTCTGAACTTTTCTTAATGAGTACTTATTGTATCTAGACATGTTCAATTGATGCTAAATTTAAGTTTTTTCAGTTGGATCTTGGTCATTTTGGTTCTGAATCGGACTTAATTTGCCCATAGGTTTTGGACTTTGTATGGACGTGCTTGTAAGTGTGAATACGCATGATCCTATTCATCTCTATTAGTCTCTCATCAAACAAGAAAACGTGTGCAAACCTACCGATCAAAGTTGGGCTCTCTGGTGATGCGCGCGATGCATCATGCCCAGTAAAGCTGGCGAAGGAAAACTGGAATTTAGAGGCGAGGACGACGTTGAAAAAAAAAAAAAAATCATTTAGCATTCCAGAAATACTCAAAGTCATTATTGGGTGGGACTTACACTGAAGTTAAGAGACTGAAAATACTTAATTGAGCTCAAAGGTCTTCGAAATTGTCTTGCCAAACATTTCAATTTTGGCATAAAGATTTTATAGTCCTTTGCCAAAACTGTGCCCAACGCACATCCGCATATTTTGGTTAGGCATCGTTACTTCTTTTCTTTGTCTGAACATGTCGTATAATGAAATTACATGTCTGAAATTCCTCTATCGCATGCATTTCGATTTGAATTTTTCATATTACATAAGGAAAGTTCAAGACAAATGTATCACCGTAGGTACAGTTTAGAGTTTTGGGTGTCATTTCCCAAAAGATAACGATGACATGAAAGAATATGTGATTGTGATTAGTGACGCATAGTTAAGAGCAGTTGAGTTCAGCATAAATCATTGAGGCTATACAAATAAAACAAAAAATCAAAAAGCGATACTATCTATGAATGGAAAAACAAGATGCGATCCGTGTATGCCTTGGCTCTCTAAACACGCTTTCTTGGGACAGCGAAGGTATGCAAATCTTTAGCGTGATTAATGTAGATGATGGTAAGGTTTGGAATTCACAAAATAAATTCGTTAGGTAACGACATATTCGGACATAAAGATTCCTTAATTGACAAAATAGGGAAGTTGTCCGCTGACTAAACTCAGATCTGACCTGCACCTTTTCTTAGATCACAAATAGAAATTGGCATCACAACAAAGTTGGTAGCCGAGATTTTAGGGAATTACACAAAGCTTTTAAAAGGTAATAAACAAAACGAAGAGGGTGAAAGCATCAGTTGGGGGGCGCACCGGTTTCTCCCTAAAGACAAAATCGCATAACGGGTTTCATTAAACTAAGTTATCGGTTAAACATGTGCATAGGCGCAGCAGAAATGCGATAATTCCAGTAAGGTCATTCATTAAACCTATCTGGTGTACGTCTCAATCCGGACGATAGAATAGTTGGAAATGATTGAAGAGTACGTTGCTGACCAAAGATCGATAAATTGCTAATAAAATAGGGGGTGGGGTTTGAATTTGAAGAGATATATTGGGGTGGGGGGAAGAGAAAGTTTCACAAATATTAGTTGGACAAAACGTGACGAGTTTTTCTTTTATTTGGATTAATTTTTCGGTCGATTGGGATCAAATGCTTTACAAATACCTCAAGCAATGGATCCAATTGCCACTAAAAGGAAACGGTTAACAAACAGGGCTGCCTTGAAAATTAGTTCACATTCTCTGAGAGAGAGAGAGAGAGAGAGAGAGAGAGAGAGAGATGTGGAGATACGCGTATATATGAATTGTTAATTAGATCGGACTGAGATTCTGCTGACTATTTTCTTACATAGGGGAAGACTTTCTAGAGTTTAGTAAAACAACACCACATGGGTCCGGCAAGCACTTTGCGGGAAGTGAGGCTTCAAGAGCAAGGCAACATATGCAAGTATAGAACAATGGTACCAAGCCTAGTCAAAAAAAAAAAAAAAAAAAAAAATGACGATGACATGAAAGGACAAGCGATTAAGAGGTCACATTGTCGAGATTGTCTTAAATCGTTGAGGCATGCAGGAAAGCAAAAGGCAATACTTGTTTATGGATCAAAGGGATAAACGGATCTTACGAGAAGAAATTTCTTCTTCTAAAAGGTGAAAAGCCACCCACTTTTAGTGACGTGCTCCGACAAACCATGTGTCTTTTTATCAACGGGCAGGCCATTTTATTTGTGAGATTTTGTGAGACTAATATTTATATCCCCTCACATGTAGGTTAGACTTTGGTCTTAGCTTAAGACGTGGAAATATGCGATCGAGGAGGCAAATGAGGTCCTACAAGATTCGAACTCAAGACTCTCTAATTTTAATGCCATATGAGATTTTGGTGGGTATCCTTTTTTTAAGCTGATAGATAAATGTGTGATCTATTATTTGAATATTCCAACACTCTCCCTTCTGTTAGAGAAGCTAAAAGTATTAAATTATTGAAGAATTGAATGATGATCCTCCAATGAAAGAGTAATAAACAATCAATTAGGAGAAACCTTAACGGTGGTGGCAGCGGTAGATGAACTTGCATACAAACCTCAATTTCGGGGTCGATTAGCCATCTGTAATAAGTACTTTATTAGTTTCAACACAATAGATTGGACAAAAAAATGCAAAGAAACTAGTCCTTGAGGAGTCAGTAGGGAGCAAATAAGGCCAAAATGAACTTAAAACATAAAATATATATATTAAAAAAAAAACCTTGGAAACCGGTCTAAGATGGCCAGGAACGGGTCTTGAAGTGTACGAACCAATCAGAATAGTGTCCAACTGGTCAAAAATAGCGACAGACCGGTTGGAATAAGCCCAAACCAATATGAACCGATCTAAATAGGGCTGGACCTGTCTAAAATCCAATTGAATCGGTTACGATCAATGAAGGTTAGCAAGTCAGACTGGTGAAAAATCCGGAGATGTGGCGGCACCTGGAAGATAAAAGTACGGAAATGAGGATGCCGACTTCCTTGGACTACAAATTTTTAGGATCCGTCTTTTCTAATAATGGCGAGTCTACTGGTAATGTATGTTTTCCAAAATTAGTAGTAGAAAAGTTTTGAACAACTATAGACTTGAGGAAGAAATTGAAATGACACGATCGACTGGTGTTATGATGACTATTGTAATAAAATTAAAAAAAAAAGTGAGATTTTATGAAATTATTAACGCCTGTTCTAAGAGTTAAGTTAAATGTATAATTTATTTTAATATTTTAATATTATTCTCTACTAACACGAATGAAGTGGCATCCGGATATTTTGGTCAAGCATTATTTTTTTTTCCCTCTTTTGCTTGCCTCCAAAAACATGTTGTACTGTGAAATTAATTGTCTGAAGTTTCCGTGTCGATTTTGATGATACATTATGAGGACCTGTTCAAAGGACACTTGGCTGATCACGTTCTGTTTTTGTCTTCAGTTTTCGGCCTTGGAATAATGATGTTAGGTGTCCACCCAAAAAAGAAAAAACATGATGATGATCCCACGAATGTGGCTCGTTTCTCCTTTTCGTGGATTTTTGTTTGGGCGCGTACGTGCCGACCGTCGGGCTTGAAAATCATCGTCTCAACCAAAAGACTCCATCTTTGTCGACGGGCCCGCCACGAGAAATTATATATATATGTATGTGTGTATTTTATTTCTTGTGGGGCCGAGGAAGTAGTTTGATTTCTTGATAGCGTCCATTAGATTATTAGCCACCATTGCTTTTCGACCAATGAAAGGAGCTTGCTTGCATTGGCCCCTGGATCAAGCACCAAAAGACTATCCTCATCTTTGCTCAGTATTACTATGATATGACGATTCTATGGCTACAATAGCCTAAGCTTTTTTTTTTTTTCCTTATCTATGATATAAAATCCAAAGTTTCACATGATTTTATTAGCTAGCATGATAAAAGCCATATGATTTGAATATAACTTGAGTTAGTGGAACTTGAGACATAATTCGAAGAATGGCATAAGGAAGATCATGCCCATCGACCCATCTTTAATTCCACTTCATTGTCAGCACAAGTATGTGGCGATTGCTTATTAACCAAACTGATTTCCTCATTTTTCCCTTTTCATTTTTATCATTTTCATTTGAGAGACAAAGGCTCTTTTGGTCTAAACTCCTAAAATTTGGCATCCGTCTCCTACGGTAGACTCTTGTTAAAGTAGAGAGATCACAGCATATCTAGATTATTTAGAAAACTTATCCCGCAAAATCAAGTAGATTACGGCTTTTCCCATTTCCATCAAGTCACATCTCCATGCACAGCACATGAAAGAAAAGTATCCTTGTCAAAAGAAAAACAATTACTGAAAATGGGCGGAAAATCCTATTTTTTCTGGAGGTTGGGACTAGTAAATTAAAATAATAAGAGAAGAAGTTCATAGCCAGACTAATGACAGAGCAGACTATGGATTATCTCCTGATTTTCTAAATCACGTCCATCTTATGTCATCCGAGGTTATTCACTATTTTGTAGCCGGTCTTTCTGGGAAATATAGCCAGACCCGAACATTATGTCGGTGAGACCCGCAATTTTCTTTGTCTCCCGCTGGCAAGCGAGTCAAGCAATCGATTTCTTAATGCGGGCGTCGATTAATAAGTCAAGCACGGACGGATTATATTATTTCTCAATGTGGTCGTCGGGTTCAGGTCCAGTTCCACGTCTATGGTGGGACCCTGTGACTTTTTAATGGATGGTGGGCTCGGCTTCTTTGGCGATAATGATCGACAGGTTACATGTTGATAGCGTCAAACCAGTACCTTTTCTTCGGTTTATCGTCGGACGTAAAGATTTCATGTCTATTTTCAGAGGTACCACTCGTTTAAAGTTTGATTTTCGTTCTCGCTATTTGAAAATACTATGGTACTTTGGTAGAGCTTCATATTTATATGTAAACTATAACTTATGTTACTTGTTTTGTCTATATTTGATTTGTGATTTGGTAGTTTCTAAGCTTTCTTCAGAAGAGAGCATCAATTTAACTAATTATCCGTGGTAAAAGAAAGTTCTATTTACCTTACTTCGCGACTTCCTAGGGAGGTAGCTAGGATTGCTAATATTTTAAAAGTTTCATTCACCTTGATTTAGTTCAAGAATCAATAGAGATACTTAGTAGTATACTTCGTTGGTTGGGAAGGCTATTCTGCACTAGTACTAGAACAAAAAGGGTTGTTCCTAAACCTCGAAATTTCTTGATGTAAGAAAATAGAACCCCAGTTGATGAGTGATGATTTTAATAGCATCAAGTTCAGGACCTTCCTCATATTAGAGTGAAGTCAACAGATTAATCATTAATCTATCCCTATAAGAGATATATTCCCTCAATGCTACAAATGTTGTATCAAGTCGAGCCTCTATCACAGGTAAGCGAATTAAGCGGAATGAGTAGGTCGCTGAGAAGGGGGAGGTACGTGTTTACATTACTATTACAAACGTGGGTGTGGGTGAGTGTGAGCGTAATCTCCCATTAATGGACCCACTATATCCAAATTATTATTATTTTTTTTTTTGGTGTAAACTATATCCAAATTGTTGATACCAAATCTGACCAGATTTATTTACAGACATTAATTCTTTAAAGCCCATCAAGAATGCAATTTTGGGCCTAAGCAAATTTGACTGCAATTGCCATAACGACGCGGCTCAACAAAAGGCGACTAAAACATATTCTTTTGGACCTGTTCAAGAACTACCAGCATTGATGTGATGTGATATTGCTTCAAGCTGTAATTTACTTTGAAAGTCTGTTTTCTATTCATCCTTTTAACCGATCTCCTTGATCTTGCTCAGCATGCTTTTTATTTGGCTCTGGAGGCATCTTTTGAACAATAAGTGGTCGTTTTCACAGGTATAATAAAAGAGTAGTAGGCTTTGCGAGTCTGTTGTATAGGACATGAGAAGATTCATGCACAAGAAGAAAGGTTTTTAGATTAATCTGCATTAGCAGGAGAGCTAATGGCGCCCTATAAACAGGTGCATTCTCTGCGGTTGTAATTCACTTTTGAATCAATATCATTTTGGTTCATTTGTATATTTTCTGGTGTGCTAGATTTTCTATTTCTTAAGGATTCGATGTCACTTTGTGAGATTAATTTCAACCTATTTCACTTCCCTTGGGAAATGGAAAAATGCTTGTCATGCATGGCTCTTGCAATTTCCTTAATGGATGTGTGTATGTCCAACCTTGATGACTGGTTTAATAAGATTAGTTCAATGTATGGCAAATGAATTCACATAATAATATTACATACATAGTAATATCAATTTGGCTGCACACAGCATAATAATATATATATATATATATATATATATATATATTTTTAAGCGGTTATATTGCTTGGTCACGAGCACTAATGTAATAAAAGTTAGTTTATTTCATAGACTTAGCAAGAAAGTTCTAGTGAAAGTTACCAAAAAAGTCTTAAACCCAATGTAATTTTTCCAATTCAGTCATAAATTCTTTCTTTCTTTAGCTAATTCAGTTTTAAATAATTTGCAATTTTGTCAATTCAATCTATCCGGCCAAATTTTGGTAATTTTTCCGAAAGTTCTAGGTATGAGCAGCTAAGATAGATCAGTGATAAGAATTTGTATGTTACTACATGAATGTGGAGGAGGCAGCTTGTAATGGGAAGATGTATCTACCGATGGGAGCTGTACGAATTGGGCTTAAACAGAAGGAACCCCAAACCGCAGAGGCCCAATCAGCCCCTCAGCCCATTTAATGGGCGCTTCCACTCCCTGCAGAGGAACCTGAAGAACAGAACAGAAAAGCAAAGCATCAGCAGCAGTAAGAGTGAAATAAAATCAGAGAGCTCGGAAGAACCAAGAAAGAAAAAGAGGATTTCTTGCGTGCCTCTCCACGGGTTGGATGAACTTCGTTTTGTGGCGCCCAGGGTAATGATTTGAACTCTTTATCCGTTCAATCGAAGGAAATTTTCGTTGTTAAGTGTTAAACTCGGATCTGTTTGAATTCTGAGTTGCTGGTTCAATCATGAGTTGTTTAGCTGCGAAATCATATATTAATGGAAATTTAGGGTGTCGTGGAGTCGTGGGATTTTAGAGATATTGATTTGAAGTTACGGTTTGGTACGAGTAAATTTTTGAAGTTTCGCGTGCGCGCTGCTGGAACCAATTACAAATTACTATGTTTGGCACTGTTTTTCACGTACCTTGGGCCGTCTTCTGGGCCGGCCAAATTTAAGATGTTTTAGTACTTTGAGAAAAATTTATTCTGACAATAAGCTCGCGGAAATCGGAGTTCAGGAAAGAGAGATATGACGCGACCAAATTCGATGCTCACGCTGCCTAGAACAGGAGACAACAATGACTGTTCTGCTATGGGCAAGCTTTTCGTTGACATGTAAGAGTCGTTATGTTGCTGATAAGTGTGTAGATTAGTTGAGTTTTAGCTAAGAAAGTTATTTGCTCGAATTTTTATATCCGTTTCTCTTTTAATTGGTAGAATTTCAAGTTCATGCTCAATTTTGTGTTCGTTGTTTAGTTTTGGTAATTTCCTTTTTTCTTCTGCAATTCTTTCTCGCTTTCTTGTTATGTTTTCTGTGTCCTTTTTTTTTCACCATGAGTTGTGCATTTTTAGGATGTAATCTCCAGCTGGTCTTGACCTGAGAGTGCAGGTCTTTGTTGTACCCTTATGATAATTCTCAACTTCAAATTGTGATTTCATAAAGTTATAATATTTGGTTGCTTTTGTTGGTTGAGTTAGCAGGTGGGAAAGTCCGTCACAGAATTTTGATTTTAGTTCTACCTTTGGTTGGACTTTTTTTACCCTTCACCTTTGGTTTGGGCATTTTGTTGGATCGATAGATTAAGTTTTGATGCTTTAGCTGGAATACTGAGGCAAAAGAAATGATAATAATATGATTAAGAGAGTGGTTATAACAAGGAGGAGAAGAAGGCATTTGTCACATGAATGTAACACATTGGCCATGGCGTACTTATGGAAAATGTTTGATATGCAAGATGGACTTAGTCCCAACAGTTTGAGCGTTCAGGATAAAGAGCTGTTTAATGCTGTTTTGGAGTTTCAATGCAAGAGCTGGAATCCTCACTATACATCTTATAGATATTCTGCGTATCATATTAGTTATTGCCTTCCTGCTTTTGGAATTATCCAGAAATTCATGCAAGCCCCAACTTACAGACAAAGCGGATTATGAAGGAATATGCTTCATACACATGTCCACTAACAACTTCAGATTCTAACTTCACTAACTAACTCCTTTTCCCATCGGCTGACATATCTATAACTCAAGTTCCTGCTCATTTTTAGCTCCTGTGTTCAGCTGACAGCAAATTCTTCACCAATTTCTCTTCACTTATGTAGTCACAGGAGGACTAGCAGCGACTGTGACGCAGTTCATCATGTTCTGAGGATGGCCTGAGCAGGAACCTGGGGAGGAGGTTGAATGAGTTTATTCCAAATGGTTATGTTGCTCCACTTCAGATGTCAGAGTCTTTAGTTTTGCAGAGCTGAAAGTTGCAACAAGAAGCTTGAGGTCTGATACAATTCTCGGCGATGGTGGTTTTGGTAGTCTTGAAAGGCTGCTTTGATGAGAAGGGATCTTCCCAGAGCAAAAGAATGACTCCAATTGCCATTAAAAAAAAAAAAATTGAACCCAGAAAGCATGCAAGGCTTCAAAGAGTGGAAGGTAATCTTAGTTCCCCTCAAGAAAGCTCGGGTTGCATGTGCTTTGCAGTATTTAATGTTAATTACTGTTGCATTTTTAGCAAGAAACTCTATTATGATGCTAGGAGGAGAATTGTGTCCAGATACATAGTTTGCTGTAGAAAAACAAGAACAAGATGATAGATGTTAGTGGCCCTTTCTGTCGCTAGGTTGTTCTAGTTTTGTGTGGCTAATTTCATATGAAGCTCACTATCTTAATTTGCTTTCTTCCTTTGGAGAATATATGTCGTTGGCCAATTGAACGCATGTTTCTGGGGGTTTGATCAATGATGAGGACCAGATTATTCTGTTAGGATTGCGATTATTTAGGAAAAGACGGTGCTTGCACCTCTTATCCTTTATTTTAGGCTCCGTGACTTGTCCTATGACCATGAGCAATTCAATGCAAGAGCTTGGAGAAAAGTCAGCTTGCTTTTCCATTGTATGGTTCAAGCCCACATAAAAGCATTAAAAAAATCTCGTGAGATCATGTTTTCAAGGAACTTTGGTAGTGTAGATATTTTCCAGACAAGCAATGGATGAGTAAAAATTTGCCTATCCTACACCTGGTGCTGTTAATTTTCCAGTGTTTATTTTATCTCTATTCTAAATCAAAACAGCAGGCACAGTGCTGGGTGAAATACATCTCATATAAGTTTCAGTGTAGATGTACCATTGGAGATTCAAATAGTCAAAAAATTTCAAGAAGAGCTGTTTTCACCAATTTGCTGAACCGGTTTTCGGGATGTAAAGCAATGAGACACAGATGGTTAAGGCATATCTGTTTTGGAAAGCACATTTGATTGGCTGTCTTAGGGTGTGTGGATGAGAAGGCATGCTACTGTAAAATCCTAGGAGTAATTGATCTATAGATGCCTCTAGTGAGCACCTGTTCTCTTGAGTTAAATCTTGAGATTCCACAATCTTGTCCTACAGTTATTATGTCTAAGTTGTACAGTGCATATTACATGCATGTTTGTTCTCCAGCAGCCAACCAGTACGGAAGTGGAGGAAAGAAGTAGGAGTAGAGAAGCTTTACCAGCTTAGCTTCTATCTCTGAGATTCTTGAGTGTTGGAGTAGAAACATTTTCTGAATCTTGCTCATCGTTTATAATTATGATGGTGAAGTCTGTGATAGCTTGTAAATTTGAAATGTAGGGAGTCTTCTTGAATTTTAGAGGACTTAGGCCCAGCATCAGAAACTATTTTGACTTATATCCTTGCCTTTTAATCTAAACTCAGACCATGTCACTTCAATTTACCTCAAACATTAAATCCCAATCTGAGTTTTACGACATTAGAGCTATTTCTGGAATTTCTCAACATAGTTCTATGAACTAAAACCATCCTTAGTGAGGATATTTTATTTGTGGAAAATTATGCTGGCTGGCCCTGAAAGTGAGGTGACCTGGTTATTTTACTCCAAACTTATGCTAGTTTGGGAGAATCCGGACATAGCTATTCGTCTTCATTACCCTTAAAGAACAAATAAGATTCTACCATTTACTTTTTATGAATCAGCTGGTAAATGAAGGTCAACATGTTATTAGCATACAAGTCTTTTTAAGTGTAAAAGATGAGGAGGGAAGGACTTAGCCTCCACATAAATCTAGTTAGTATTTAAATTTTTCAAAATTGATCATCACTCAATATGCTATTGTCTTTCTTGGAAGGTGGACGCCTACTTTGTACTACCCAAGTGCATTCTTGTCTATCATGTTGCATATTAGTGCTTGTATTTTTCTGCATTTTAGACTCTACATGGTCACCCATACTGTCATAAATCTTTTTTCTCTATTGGCTTTGCCGATGTCAAAATCATGCAAGGGATGTTTACTTGCTTTATAAATAGGTTGATCACTTAAGATTTGTTTACTCCATAGCATATGAAATTCAACCGTGCAGTTCACATGTCAGGATTTACAATTGAACATGGGTGATGATGCATCATTGAATATTTCATCCCAGTTTTAATTCATATTATTTGCTACCATCTAAATTTTGTGGGGTGCATCCACAGTAGATGGCTCTTAGGGTGCCCTAGTGGGTTTCTTTAATTTCCTGTCATACAAATTGGTCGTTCTATCTCCTCTCCTTTTCTGCGGGAGATGCCTGTTTGCTTCATCATACTAAAACAGATGTGCAATTATGAGGTTTTACCCTATTTTGACATTAGAGCGATGACTTTTTGCAGTTGGACGTGAACTTCCTCGGCAGCTTATCTCATTCAAAGGATTGTCAGGCTAATGGGATGTTGTTTGGAAGATGAACTACTACTTGTCCATGACTTCTTGCCAGTGCACTATAGAACCATCACTTTGGAAGTAAGGTTCTTTCCTGGGCGATATATACATGCTTGCCTTAAATTTATGTTAAATATGATCTTTTCTTGGTTCAATTAAATATACAAATCATGTGTCTTTCCTGCTGCATGGGGCTTGGCCATTAAACCATTTCCATGGGTCACATTGCTTAGCTTAAAATTGCGATAGGAGCAGCCAAAGTCCTTGTGTTCTTGCACCAGTTAGACAGGCAAATAATCTGCAGAGATTTCAAGCACTCAAACATATTGCTGGACTTCGTAAGTTTCATGTTCGTTGCTTAGATTAAGTGAAGCAATACCACATTGTTGTTACCTTTAAATTTGATTCCGAAATCTTGTCCTGTGCTGAAATAATTCAAATATGTTTGCAACATCTTGTTTTTTGTGATCTCCTCCTGCCATACTGGAAAACATCACATGCGACGACACAAGTTACTGGAGCTTATGACTATGCGGCACCCGAATATATAGCCATAGGTAATATGATGGGCTTTCTGAATTGCTTGGGGTGATCATTGCAGATAACACTGCACTATTGACTTAGTTTGACCATTCTTAATGCCATGTTTAGCAAATTCACGTTAGAGCACTGGCCATCGATGAACGAAGTCATGGAAATTGTGGGAAAAATTAGTTACGCCTGATAGAAAACATTATTTCCTAGACAATTGATCCCAACTCGACCTTCTTTCTCGGACACAGTTAGTAAATCTTTATTCATCACCTCTGCTTGTCGCTGATTCATCATTTCTACTGTATGAACTTGCTTGGCCAATGGGTATGCTTGTCGGTCCATGTTGGCCTGACCCATCCATGCCTAAAGTTCAAGATGTGGTCCATGGTGTCTGTGTTGTTGAGTTGGGGGGGGGGAGAGAGAGACTGGGCTATCATGATATGGCCAAAAGCGGTCCAAGGCTAAGAATTTTGTCGAGTAGATCTAGTCTACCCAACAATCAAGTATGCTTGCCGTCCCCAAGTCATTACCCAAACTTCAAACTTGCCGATGATTCTATGTGGGTGACGCCTTAACTACACGGTAAGGCAAGTTACGTTTATTAGGCCGGATAAAAATGTTAATTATTTTGGAATGATCTTTACGTATTTAGGGGATCGAAATTCTCAAACCTTGACATAAAAAAAAAAAATCAGAACGGCAAGAGACATCATCCTGACGGGACCGGACAATATTAAATATCGGCGGTCAAGATCTGCTTTGGAATGTTCCGTACAACGTTAAAAATTTGGATCCGCGCACGTGGCATCTCCTCTACCTGTCACAACCGACGGGGAAGTCTCAAAAAGCTGTCCAATCAATCATAGATAAATACTCTTTTTGTCATGTGGGCCCCTGTATCCCAACTCGATCAAAGTGTGATTTATTAAATTGGGCTCTCTTGCCTCGTACGGGTCGTTGACAACAATAACTCTCAAAAAAGGCCAATGGAATTATTGGCGCTGGTGCAGATGGGGAAGGCAAGTTGGTGTGGTCCTTGGCTTACCTGAGCTAAAATCCTCTGCAGAAATTTCGTTGCCCACTCTTTGACTTCGAGGAACTTCTGCTCACAAGCGCCGATCAATTCTGCCTGTGCACTTGCCCGAACACTTGTCCGACAGAACGTGGCGAAATGCTCACAATTGTTATGAATGAGACTGTACTCGCCGAAGCCTTCGCTTTGGTAGAGCTCCCAAGCCTTGTCCACAACTTCCTCAGGCGATTTGGTATCGAGTAAAGTGGTGCGAGTCCCCCTCCATGTCAGCAAATATTCCGGCAATGGCCGCCCATACGCATATGAACGAAGGGAATGAAGTGTCCCGCCTGTAGGCCGTTTAATACGGCTTCCCAAGATCTACATAGCTAGAAACTCAAACATCCATGAGGTTTGACAAGGATTTGTGTACCTGATTTTGAATTCATTGTTCTTGGAGCAAAACGACAAGAATCCCGGCCTTCAATGCTAAAGATCTTCTCCTCTATGACCCTCGATTCCCGGCTCGATGAGACCGCCACTCACGACTTGCCTTATGTGAGTTCGGAGAATTTTTGGAAAAGTTAAGGGCTGAGGAGGGACCTTAGCGCTATTTATAGAGTTTTGGGTGGCCCTCTCATCACGGGCCGGGCCCAACTCGGCCCACACAAGCCTGCCCATATTCGACCATTAAGAAAACCTTATGCCTTACCTTATTAGACCAACCCCGTAAAAACGGTAATTACAATCTCAATTAATGTAGCCCACATAAGGAAAACTCTTACATTCTCCCACTTGGGCTATATTAATTGAGACCGTACTTTATGTGCACATCTTTATGTTGGTCTAGTGGCAATTCTTAATAGTCAATCCTATCCCATAAAGTCTCCAACACCGAATCATGGCGAATCGCATGTATTTACACAGCCTTCCATGGTCACGAATGCTTTCAACTTTATTGATATGGATTCAATATGGTTGTGTGGCAAATAGATAACACCTCATAAAGAGCAATACCTTATGTGTTATCTCCCTTGTCGGTCACTATTCTCTTATCTTTAAGTGTCACGTAAAACCGGATGTGGCACTAGAGAATATCTTTATGGTTCTAACGAACCCACATATGTCTTATCTTTATGGTTAACCTTTCTTTATGTGTAATCAAGACATATGTACAAGGCTAATAACTGGATGCCCCTAGCCTTTACTCAAGATTTACACAAGATCTTGAGATTTTCCTTAGATATATGTGCACAACTCAATAACAACTTATACAAAGAAAATAGTTGACATATATCGAAATGTTACAAAAAGTAACAAGGTACGACATAAACTTTATTAGAGCAAATCTGAAATACTTCCTACTAAACGATATTATCCACCGATTCTCCCAAGCCCATGTTCATGATATGTCGCTCAAATACACAAGGGCGTAGGCCTTTAGTCGCTGGATCTCGCCAACATATCGTCCGTAGAAACATGCTCTACTATAATGTCACCATTCTCGTACCATTTCCTTTATGGTCAAAAATTTGACCTCCATATGCTTAGACCCTTTGAGACTTCTCGTTGTTATTGACAAACAACACACAGAGAATTGTTATCACAATATAACCGTATGGGTCTATTCACAAAATCAAATACGGTCAATTCCTTAATGAGGTTCCCGAGCCAAACGGCTTGAGTAGCAGCTGAAAAACATGCTATAAATTCTGCTTGCATGGTAGAGGAAGATATAGATTTCTTTTCTCACTTTTCCATGATACTTTGCACCTCCCGCTAACATGAAGATATATCCCGTTGTCGACTTCCTATCATCTTCACAACTAGCAAAGTCTCGCATCCGAATATGCTACCAATTGCAAATCATGGACATATCTATACACCAACATATAATCTCTTGTTCTTTTTAAGTATCTCAAGACCTTTTGGAAGCAACCCAATGATCATGTCCTGGATTCGACCGATATCCGCCTAAAAGTCCTGTTACAAAGGCAATGTCCGGTCTAGTGCAAACTTGAGCATACATAATACTTCCAAGTGCATTAGCATAAGGTATGTCCTTCATTTGGTCTTTTCAAAATCTGATTGAGGACATTGTGAGAGACTCAACTTGTCACCCTTAACGACAGAACACTTCCTGGTTTGCAATCTTGCATGTTGAATCTCTCCAAAATACGATTAACATATGCCTTTTGAGATAAACCTAACATACGACAAGAACGATTTCTATGGATTTCAATGCCTAGAACAAAAGATGCCTCACCCAAGTCTTTCATGTCAAAATTCTTTGACAACATTTGTTTTGTTTCATGCAAGTAATCCAAAATCACTACTTGCAAGCAAAATGTCATCCACATAGAGTATGAGAAAAATAAATTTCCTCCCACCGACCTTGCAAAAGATATGCACCGATCTACTTTGTTCTCAACAAAACCAAAAGAAGTAACAACATGGTGAAACTTCATGTACCATTGTCCGGAAGCTTGTTTGAGACCATAAATAGCTTTCTTTAATTTACACACACCTGAGTCATTTGTTGCAAAACCTTCAGGTTGCATCATATAAACCTCCTCATCAAGGTCTCCATTTAGAAAAGCAGTCTTAACGTCCATCTGATGTAATTCCATGTCAAAATGAGCTACTAATGCCATGATCACTCTAAAAGAGTCTTTAGAGGAAACTGGAGAAAAAGTTGCTTCATAGTCTATCCCTTCCCTCGAGTGAAACCTTTGGCTACAAGTCTGGCTTTAAATTTCTCAATCTTTCCTTTTGAATCTCTTTTAGTCTTGTAAACCCACTTGCAACCTATGGGCTTACAACCTTTCGGTAATTCAACAAGTTCCCAAACGCCATTATATTTCATAGACTGCATCTCATCTCTCATTGCATCCAGCCATAAACTAGATTGAGGACAGAAATGGCGTCTCGTATAAGTCACTGGATCTTTAATGCATCCTATATCATAATCATGTTCTCCTAAATAGACCATATAGTCCGGTGGTATAGCTGAACGCTTTCCCTAGTAGACCTCCTAAGTGGAGCCATGTAGGCTCATTTTGAGTCCGAGGAACTTCAAGGACTTCATCTCAGTGGTCATTTCATCAATAGGATTCTCATCGTTGACGATGGTTCGGTTTGTGGCATAGTAGGCTCTATCATTGTTTGCATAGGTAAGGAGAAAGATATAGCAGGTCTCATGATGTTGTCATGTTCACTAATTTGTGAACAATCATGCTTTTCAGCTACATCAAATTCCAAAAACTTGGCCGTTTGTGATTCCACAATCCTTGTTCCTCCACTTGGATTATAAAACCGATATCCCTTTGAATGTTCTGAGTAAGATACAAAGTAACATCGAGTGGTTTTAGCCTCCAACTTACCCAATGTTGGATTATACAATCTTACATCTGCAGGACATCCCCAGACCTTGAAATGATTCAAACTTGGTTTGCGCCCGACCCATAACTCAAAAGGAGTTGATGCAACAGCTTTAGTAGGAACACGATTCAATATACAAACGGCTGTTTTTAATGTCTCACCCCATAAAAAATCAGGTAAATTAGTTCTACTCATCATAGATCTTACCATATCCATGAGAGTACGATTGCGCCTTTCAGCCACACCATTCTGTTCAGGACTTCCAGGCATAGTAAATATACAAGAGCTACACGTATCATCATATAAACACCTTTGGGCAGAATACATGACATACAATTGTATACCCTTTACATAACAGCGGTTCCATGAAAAATATGCTCTAACCTTTCGCGAATTCATCACCTTTGGGTGTATAAATCACTAGGGCTAGCTACTTTTCAACCATATGCTGTACATGTATCCCTCCATCAACTAATGCACAATTACCTCCTTTGGGAGTATAATTATACATAAGATCGGAGACATCCCATTTAAATATGAGACAGATATTTCTCAAATCCAATCAAGTGTGCCACTTTGGCGGTCACAACCCAAATGAATCATCAAAATTTCTCTCATATCAAGGATATAACTTTATAACTCACATACGACTTGATGACGGGGTCTTTTGTCACTAAAATCACAAAACATGCTAATTGCATTGCTCCATCCATTAATACAAACTGATAATAAATCAACACCATATATATTCCTCAAGTGATGATATAATTGTAAGTATGCAATTGCATTTCCAAAAACATAGAGAAATACATGAGAATATTCCAAAATTAACCCAAAATCACATACTTTAAGGCTTTCACATGCATTTTCACATCCTTAAAGGCATCAAAAAATGCAAATAAGCACACCACAAGGTAGGAAATTCACATACGAGCACGGCGGTACAAGTCACGCGCCAAAAGCCCACTGCACGCGCCCTCACGCGCCGCTTGAGTGCGCGGCGCGTGAGCCCCACGCGCCGACGTACAAAACCGGTCCGGTCCGGCCGACGTCAACGGACCGAACCGGTCAACGGTCGGACCGGTCAACGGTCGACCGGTCGGGTCAACGGTCAACCGGGTCTGGTCAACCCAGTCAACCGGGTCTGGTCAACGGTCAACCGGGTCGGTTCAACCCGGTCAACGGGTCGGGTCAACACGGTCAGCGGGTCGGGTCAACCCGGTCAACCGGTCGGGTCAACCCGGTCAACCGGTCGGGTCGAACCGGTTAACGGGTCGGGTCACGTGACGTCATCGATGACGTCACCGCCACGTGGCGGTCACGCGTGAGGCGGTGGAGATGACGTCACCGTGACGTCATCGGGACGCGTGGCACCACGTGTCCGCGCGCATGCGCGCGTACGCGCGCGAGGCCACGTGGCCGCCACGCGTCGGCGCGCATGCGCTAGGCGCGCGCGTGAGGCCGCGTGGCGGTCCACGCGCCGGCGCGCGTGAGCGCGCGTGCGCGCGCGTGGGGCCGCGGCGGGCGGCGCGTCGCGCCGGCGCCCGACACCCACTGGCGCGTGGCGGCGCGTGCCGCCTATTTCGACCTCCTCCGGCGACGTTCGACCCACCATTTTGCTCGTATGGACGAGTAGAATCCGTTTATGCAATAAAATTTCACTTTTATTGGGCCAAAAATCACGAAAAGCAAGGCAAAGATTCGGAGCTAGGGAGAAAACCGAAAACAAAGCCGTAGGCGCCAATTTAGCTCCTAGCGACGGCTCAACAGGCATAAAAGGACTCATTTCTAGTCTATGCGCTCGATACCAAATGTAGGCCGTTTAATACGGCTTCCCAAGATCTACATAGCTAGAAACTCAAACATCCATGAGGTTTGACAAGGATTTGTGTACCTGATTTTGAATTCATTGTTCTTGGAGCAAAACGACAAAGAATCCCGGCCTTCAATGCTAAAGATCTTCTCCTCTATGACCCTCGATTCCTAGCTCGATGAGACCGCCACTCACGACTTGCCTTATGTGAGTTCGGAGAGAATTTTTGGAAAAGTTAAGGGCTAGAGGGAGGGACCCTTAGCGCTATTTATAGAGTTTTGGGTGGCCCTCTCATCACGGGCCGGGCCCAACTCGGCCCACACATGCCAGGAGCCCATATTCGACCATTAAGAAAACCTTATGCCTTACCTTATTAGACCAACCCCGTAAAAACGGTAATTACAATCTCAATTAATGTAGCCCACATAAGGAAAACTCTTACACCGCCTTCTCGCTGGAAGGAATCGAGAGAAGTCTTTTCGACTCCCGTTCTTGTAAGATGAATGACATTGCCCTCTTCAACGTAAATTCCTATTAGAATCAATAGTGAATACGTGCAATAATGGAACAAGAATCAATAGTCCAAATCACCCATAGCAAATAGTTAATACATAATCAACTTATTAATAGAGAATAAGAAGTGAATAGATGTGGGTCGATGAGCAAGACGATTGCCCAAGTGGATCATAATATATTAGACTTTGTGTTGGAGAATCAAAGGCTAATAGAGAGCATACTTCGATGACAACAAATCACAAAGTTTCAATGTTTTACGTGATATAAGCGAGGCACGGTTTTATACAGACTAATTTCGACCTTCCAGGACAAGTGATGAAAGATATTCAGAGAGAAACGACTCAAGGGAGAAAGGTGTTGAGGAAGACGTTAAAAAAAAGGGTAGAAACCTCGTTAATCGGATAGTTTTCTATTATTTGATATCGATCGCTCGAATTGTCTAGGGGAAATATCAGAGGTTGGCTTCTCATCTCACGACTTTTCTTTATTCAAGAGGAGAGAGAGAGAGAGGAAATGGGACATGTGAAAGAAGGAATAATAAGCGGGATCCGAAACAGAGGCTAAAAAAGATTAGTGTGGGTTGGCCCCAGCGAGAACGTCATCGACTTTTCTCGGCCCAAAAAGTAGAGCTCGTCCAGGACCCGGTCGATCGGAGAGCCGGTGAAGGGGAGGACGACGTCGAGGAGAACGGGGAGGCTGGTTGGGCGGCTGCTGAAATGGAAAAAAGACGAAGGTAAATAAATTAGTGTGGGTGAGCCCCATGGAGAACGCCATCAGCTTCTCAGCGTTCAAAGTCCTCGAGAGCTCGTCGGGGACCTGGTGGGTCGGAAAGCCGGTGAAGGCGAGGGCGAGGCCGTAGACAGGGAGTCCGGATGGGCAGTTCTGGAAATGGAAGAACGAAGAAGGTAAACAAATTACTGTGGGTGATACCCACTACGAAACGGCATCAGCTTCTTGGTATTCGACGTCCTCGAGAACTCATCGAGGACTCAGCGAGTCTGAGAGTTAGCGAAGCCGAGGGCGAGGCTGTAGACAGGGAGTCCGGATAGGCGGATGTGGAAATGGAAGAAGGAAGAAGGTAAACAAATTACTGTGGGTGATACCCACCACGAAACGGCATCAGTTTCTTGGTATTCGACGTCCTCGAGAACCCATCGAGGACTCAGCGAGTCAGAGAGTTGGCGAAGCTGAGGGCGAGGCCGTGGACGGGGAGGCCGGATAGGCGGATGTGGAAATGGAAGAAGGAAGAAGGTAAACAAAGTAGCGCAGGTCAGCCGTGGAAAAACCAAGAAAGAAGGCCACAACGGTGTCCGACACAACGTCCCCATCGGAGGCGGCATCCCAAAGGCCACCAAACGGGGTTGAGCTGATCGACTGAATGAAAGAAGGAGACGAAAGGGCCAAAGGAAAACCAATAAAGAAGGAAGAAGAATGACGAGTCCTCAGTTCCCAGAGCAAGAACTGCTGAAATGCACTTGCTGCGATTCCACCAACACCAAAGTTTTGCTACTACAACAACTACATCCTCTTTCAGAGAAAATGATAACGACAATGGAAAAATAAAAGAGGATGAATGGCCAACCGTGATGCGAGTAGAGGCCAAACCGCCGATAAGTGTAAATATGAACCCCCGGGTGAAGATCTTCGGGTCTTAGCACGGTCCCCGACAGTAGCGTCCACAACATGAATAGCTTGTTGATGATCTCAGCTGCCATTTTATCCCTTTTGCGGTCCTTCTGTAGTCTCTCCTTCTGTACTAGGAAGGTACGCTGAGTCTGGTTTGATGATGACAATGACGACGACGATGAAAGAGAGAGAGAGATTGAAGGAGGAGCACAAGAGCATACTTGAAAAGAGAGTTAAATAAGGAGTTGTGGGAGTTTGGTAAAGAGAGGGGGAGGGGTGTGGGGAGGAGGCGTGTGCGGGGTAGGCCCCATTTTTGAAATTATTAAGCCTATAGGAAGAAAATGGACACGTCGCAGCATAGCCTCATCCTCGTCCGGCTGTACTTCACGGACAAAACCAATGACCGACCGGGTTGGATTATGCTGGGATGATAACTTGTGTGACACTTAACCCATTGCTCTTTCTGAATTCAACTGATACCTTCCCTTTTCCCACGCAATAGCATACAGGATGATCTTTTTTTTGTGTTCGTTTAGCAAAATTTGGTAGAGACATGTATCTGCGACTACTAAACAATGAACGTAACTCATATGAGGAAGGTGCTGCGTAAGTTCGGTTCTCGGTCGGAGGTTCTCTAAATGGTTAACGTTGTCCCCGTCCGACGTTTATTTGCGGACTCCTCACCCCCCGTCACAAAATGGCAAGAAGAAAAAGTTTTCACTCTCGCAAGCGTGACCCACGAAAATTCGACTCGATTCGTGTACATTGGTCGAGCAAAACAGTAACGAGAGAGAGAGAGAGAGAGAGAGAGAGAGAGAGAGAGAGAGAGATGCGATCGGATCTCTGTGATGGTTTTGCTTTCTGATGCACCGGGGCTGTACTCTTTTTGCACCATTTTGACCGACGGAGCAGCAGTTCACATGGTTTAGACTTAGGAGAACGGGTGAACGTTCAATATAAAATATGGGTGGGGTTAGAATTTGGCGAGGTTTTTAATTTTTTTGGTGGGACGTGGCTTAGTCCCATGTTGTGTTTTTTATTTTTATTTTCCCAAAAAAACGTGATGACATCGCTTCTTTTTGTGGATTTTCTTTTGTGGTTCCATGCTCTTGCTGGGAAAATGAGGTCCTTGATTAGATCTCTTTTCTTTCTTTTGGGTATATCTTTCCAAATCATTCTATTCTCATATTCCACTCTCTCCTCGATCTACTTCAATGTGCTTTTTGTCTAGCTCTTTGCCGCAGTTTCCGCCCCCATAAAGTGGTTTTCAGCAGGTGCATTAGAAAGAGTAGGGTTTCGAATATGTCTGTCCACTTCCACCTTTCCACCTTTCTCTAGCAAGGAAAGATGGAACTGCAATATTCCTTTACTTTGATCCCTTTAAATCAAAATGCTCCAAAACTATATTAATTGTCACTACGGAAACGGTTGACAAACAGGGCTTTCTTGAAAATCAGTCATCATTCTTAGAGATAGAGATTAGATTTTTTTTTTTTTTTTTTTTTTTGGATTTTCTTGCTTAGGAGCGAGAGAGACGACAAAAGGAAGAGCTCTCGCCTTTATTGAAGGTGGGACCCTGTCAATAAACAAGACACATCCGCGATGATTTATATAGAGCATTGCTAACCTAATGGCACTGTTAAATAATGGTGTAATTCAGATCACATCTTGAGAAAGTAATAATTTTTAATAGAAGAAACAAACCCATTCATAACATTCAAGGTGGTGAATTGAAGTTGGAGAAGCCACCGTTTCATTTGAGAGACTTATGGCACTGTCAGCATATCATTTCCCTATAATATATGATTATGTATCAAACTCAAAACTTATGCCGAGCTTGTGATAATAACAGGCAGTACTAAGTTCGAATTTCACTTACAATAGAGATAAGATCTTGCATCTTGTGATTTCTCCATATTCATTGAGATCCACTTGTACTAAAACCAATTGGAACTCGAAGAATCATCCTGTCCATCCAAAATTTAGGCGTACGATAGAAGAAATTAAAATCTTTACCCGTGACGCGCAAGTTTAATCTCTCTTTATTGAGCAGGTTTCTTTTATGGTGAATGATACTAGAAAAAGTTAAAGGTGATAAAGTGCAGTGATCCTTTCAAGTTCTCAAGTTGGAGGTGGGAATCTGCGACTTTTCATGGATGGTGGGCCTGGCTTTTTAGTGATAATGTTGGATAAATTGTAAGGATCATCAAAATGAAAATTTGCGACTTCAAATTAAATGATTTTCCTGGTTGAGATATTATATCGTATACCTCATAATATAATATCCACCATTCTGGGAACATCATTATAAAGATGATAATATCACAAGCCGCTTAATCATGTGAAAAAGGTTGTGTGCATGATAGGGAATCCAGATTTGGAGCTTCTATGTCCGTCGAGCTACCATTAATGACTTCTCCAACTAATCTATTTTCTGCCTATCCTTGATTCTAAGGTTGCAAGCACTAAAAATCATTGTCGTCTACACACTTAAGCGAGGGCGAAACATCGTCATTTGCTCACTTAAGCTTAATCGTGTTGGGAAAGGTCTCATGACGATTGAAAAGAATTTAGCCTAGACCCTGAAATTACCTTATTTTACAAATTGAATGCATACCGATAAGCAATGATTTTAACAGCGTCAAATACGAAGAGCAAAGAAAGCGGTTGACCGGAAGGCAGAAGGATGTCCGGTTTCGAGACTTGCCTCGAACATAAAGAGAAATATTCATTCAGGACAAATGTTACGCATGTCCTGCTTGGGAGTCTCAATCTTCCATAAGCAAAACAAGGTGGAATGAGTAGGTAACTAAGAGGGGAGAGAGAGGGAGGAAGAAAAGGGGAAGGGGGGGGTGTGTGCGGTGAAGCATGTTCCGGACAGAAAGATGCACTGGGAAATTTAATACATGAAAGCCAGATCTTTGCCTTTAGTAGACTCAATAATAATAAAGGGGGCACCCTTTCAATCATTCTCTCATTATCTCAACTACTCCATTTTATTAAATTCTGTTTAATCATCTGCATATTCCATTTTCTTCTTTCCATTCCATATTATTTCTAAAATTATATGTTGTTATATTTTTGATATTTTCCCCAAAACGCTACATGTAAATGCATGCGTGTATAGAGACACACATATGTATATACACACATGCACACATGTGGGGTCGTGTAACTCGGCTGAGAAATGTGCTGTGTTTGGGGTTTGATTTGAAAAGTCTGCACTCATGATAATAAATAGCATGATCTCTAATGTGCTTATAGGTGAGAACTTAATTAAAACCCTCTAATCAGTCAACATAAAGGCACAAAAGGGCCCTTCAATTTACAGTGTGTTGTCTATCTTGGCCCCGCTACAAGGACAAATGCATTTTATTAATGCGAAGACGACTGAAAATGCATCCAATTTTTAGTTGTTAGTTTTTTTTTTTTTTTTTTTGATCAAACTTTTTAGTTGTTAGTTAGATCGGACAAAGATTTTCCTGACTATTCTTAGATAGGGGAGACATTATAGGGTTTAATAAAGCAACACGACACTAGTCAGCCAACACTTGTTGGAAAGACAACATATGCAATTCTAAAATAATGAGTTGGCCGAGTTGCCTTGGAAACCCTCATTATAAAATGATAATGATGCATGAAACTATAAAAGGCAATTGTGACGTGACCCATTCGAAAGGATACATGCTAAGAGTAGAGGCATAAAAAAAAGGAAAAAAAATATGTATTATTTATAAATGGAAAAACAATTTTTGGTGATGAAGTCTCTTCATTAGCAACTTTAAAAAAAATAAAAGACGTTATTTTCAAAAGGAATTCGAACGTTTCAACCTCTCGATTGATCTGTTGGTTAACCTCTATGAGGCCCATGAACAATTTCAATCAAAACTCGAAGAAACATAAATTTCTTAATGCTTGACCGGTAGATCGGTTAGTTGCTTTGGAAGATTCTCTCTGAGTTTGAGAATCTTAATCGATGTACAAAATTCTCTGGGAAAAAAAATGTTGTTAGCTGGTTATCCATTTAGTTTTTTTACTTTTCTATATATTAATATGTCAATAGTGACATTCATGTTGTAATATTGAAATATTGGCAGCTTCGTACTTTAATATGAGATACTGTTTATAAATTACCATATAGTTTCAATAAGATTATGTGAAATGCGAGTGTATATATCATAACATGCACATGTGCCAGGAGGAATATCAATTACCAAAAAAAAAAATTAAATTAAATACAGGCGATCAACGTACATATACACAGTCTGTTCACATACAGCTTCAGTATATTAGAGGGACGAACTCAAATGATAAGTCCAACTGTGAAATCTTATCTAGTGAATAATAATAATGCCGTTGCGTGTATTATTGGTCAAGCTCATTAATTTTTTTTTTTTTTCCTTTTCCATTTTGTTCTCAAATCCCAGAGGGGAAGCTACCGCGTACCACGTGATCATTAGCATTCCGAGCGGCCATGCGAGCTGGGCCCTGATTATGATGATTTTTGTCCTTGCTCTTGGGGAAGAAAAATGAGAGAAGCGATTGAATCCATGTGATGGTTTTGCTTTATGAGATTCTTTAGGGGGGTGGGATAAGGTCCTTTGCTTTTGTTCTTTCTTGAATGTGTTTCCCAAAGTCATGGCTCGGAAAATTATCTCACCAAAACCCCATTAAACATGCAATTTTATTGGAATTACCATACAAATGTGGGTTGACAAAGGGCGGTTTATACACATTCTTTTGGAACTGATCATGGACCACTAGTATTAATGTGAGGTTGATATTGCTACCAGCTGTAGTTTGCTTTCAAATTCTTTTTTCTAATCATCCTTACATCCAATATTTTCCAACTTCTCCTTGATCTTGCTCCATTCGCTTTCCATTTCGCTTTGCAGGTAGCTTTTGACCCATATATGGTTTTTGCGAGGTTGCTATCTATACAGTAAATCTCTCACGCATGCGCGTAAAATAAGAGGTTAAGCATAAAAACTATCCACTAATTTGATTACACGCCACACGAAAGGGTCAAGCTGCGGCACGTGAACGTGCATGAACGCGTTCTTTCCATCTTAAGCTGTCGTTTTTATCCTTAACCCCGTTCCCACCTGGCGGCGCGATTCTTTGGCACTCCAGAAGGCTCCTACCAACGTCCAGAAGCTTTCATTAGCTTTCATTTTCACCCTTTAGCAAAGCTTGATCCCGTAATTAAGTGAAAAGTTTTGGCTACTTTCTGACCAAAAGAAAAAAAAAGTTTTGGCTACAACGCATCTTCTGTTTCTTAAAAGGCAAAAGGACTACTTTCGCTCCCTAAACTATGATGTTTTTTGCTTCCAATCAAGCCCTCGAACTTTTAAATTTATCTAACAAGTCCTTGAACAGTCTTCAAATCTGTTTAATCGAAGCCGATGTATCCACCTGATAGACTCGTGAATTTCAATAGACCAAATCCGGAACCAAAGAAACTTAATTACATTTTGTGTCGTGAGATTGTTACTATTGTTATGGCAATTTCAATAAACTATGTTGTGTAATAACCCATGATTTATGAATAGTGAATATAGCTCTTGATTCACGACCGTTGCTGCCTCATATGCTGGGAAGGTCTTCGTAAAACGAAATGGGGTATATGTTGTTGAAGTTAAGGAGTACTTCATATTATTTGGACAAAGACATGTCACATTGCTGAGACAAAATGAGAATATTCCGTTCCAAAAGATGGCACCTACGTTGGATAGTGAAATAGGATTATTTTCTCCGAAACAATGTAAACACCATTTTCGATGTGGAAAAAAAAACACTCGATCAACGATACTTATACAAAACTTAAATACATTACAGCTGTTCCTCCGGTGTGTGCATGTTTGCCCATTTCTTGGCTAGAAGAGAATAGAAACACGTGGAAAGAGCACTTTCAAACCTTAATTTGACAATGGATAAAAAAAAAAAAAAAAAAAAAAAAAAAAAAAAAAAAAAAAACCTTAATTTGACAATAATCGGCGGTGGATGGTTGAAAAAATCTTCGACCGTGGCTTTTTGGGCCTCTGATCCATAGAAAAAGGGAGAGGTTGATCATTGACTTAAAGAAGATTGTGCTGCTTTTTGCAACATTTGGAATAGCGGAATAAAGCCAGATAGCCAGTCAACATATGGTCATGACTCTTGGGGCATGATCCACAGAGGTGGAATAAATCATGTCGCTGTACGCACAAAATGAAATTTGTTAGAAAGTCGAAATTCTTTAGCATTGTGAGAGAAGGGTGAAGGTAAAAATGAGAGAGAGATACAACCTGTTGGCCACTGCTACTCCTGACCAATGTTTCCAGTTAGTGAAGACTATTTTGATGCATCCATATAAATCAACTTCATTTAATTAACAAAGCCCACACGTATTTAATTTGGTATAGCACCACCATAACTCAATGGTTCAATGTGGAAAGTACCAAAAAAGTCATAATCATATTGTATTGATACCAATTCAGTCTTAAAAAAGTCTTAAATTTATTGTATTAATATCAATTCAGTCCTGAATTTTTTAATTGAACCAATTCAATCCTAAATTTTTTCCTAAACCTTTTTACATTGGTTTCAATGTAATCTATTTGGTCAATTTTGGCCGGCTAGGTTGACGTCGACATTGGTCAATGGTTGGATGTTGACGTGGACACCGGCCGATGGTCAAACGCTGATATAATAATTTTTTAATAATTTTTTATTTTCATTTTCATTTTTTCCTTTTCTTTTCTCCCTTCTTCCTCCTTGAACTATCCTCCCAGTGGTTGGTGAGCCTCGTCGATTGCAGGCTCTCACTTGGCCTTGCCCAGGGCCATGGGCAAAGGCTGCCATGGCCTTGCTAGCCGTGGGCGAGGCTGCCTTCACCCACGACAAGGCCATGGCGAGGTTGGCCTCGCCCAGATCTAGGCAAAGCCGCCTTGCCCGCAGCCCTCTCCCCGTGGTCAACGGCGGCTGGTGAGGGCTTCTGGACTATTGGGGGGAGGCTTGTTGGCCATTGCGAGGACAAACCGAGGAGGAAGAAGTGAGAAAAGATAGATAAAAAGAAAAGAAAAAAATTATCAAAAATTGCTACATTAGCGTCCGGTTACCAATCGGCGTCCACATCAATGTTGGCCGGCCAAAATTAGTCGGATAGATTAAATTGGTACCAATGTAAAAGGGTTTAGAACTAAATTGGTCGAATTGAAAAGTTTAGGACTGAATTAGTACCAATGCGATAGGTTTATGACTTTTTTGGTACTTTTCCCATGATTCAAGTAGGATCCAAGATAAGTAGATTGAATAAATAAAGTAATTTTTAGGTCCAGTGAAAATATTGTTTCGATGTCTCCTTACAGTTTGTTGTACAGTATTCCCTAACGAGCACACATTGGTAAACGTAGAATCTAATGCCACTGACTTAGCTCAATCGCGTTTTGCAGTCACATGATTTCATTTCCAATTTTTCATATGAGCTCTCTGGAGTTGAGCATGTCGTAATGCATCCATACATAAAACTAAGTAAGCCTTATTACCCAAAAACAGGTCTACATCTCGGTGAGATGTGTGCCTGCTGGGGAGGAAACGTTCCTCAAGACATTCGATGGAATTTAATACTTGAGAACAGGAAAAGCAAACACTCAGGGCAACTCAAAGACACTTATGCGAGATGTATCGGCTAGAGCAGACTAATTTCTTCATGAATATAGGCAGGATGAGTACCACTTGGAGAGCAAAAAAGGGGTCGGACCCAGCAAAGCTTGTCCATCGATGGGTCAAGGGCCGAATAGAATAGAATATTCTTCCCTATTTCCAAATTAACTCTTTCTTCCCAATTTGAGTCAGGCCTTCATGTGAATTTGTAGTAGTGTTATTGATGTTGGATATATTTCTTGTGAACGTCCCAACTTAACGCCCCAAGACGGACAGCGACATACAGCCTGTGCGACTTTAAGTAAAAGCCGATCTCGGAATTATTGATGATTGGTCTCAATATTCCGACGACACCATTTGACCATGCCGTACGAGACGGAGAGAACTGACCACATTTCCAACTTATTTCATCAATCCTTCATCACAAAACAATCATCTGACCCTCTGGTCACTCATTTCCCAGTGAGTTGTCGTCCATTCACGATAACACTGCCAAAATGCAAAATGCAAAATGCAAATGTCCAAACTCCATGATTCCATCTTATCTACCATCTTCTTCTTCTTCTTCTTCTTCTTCTTTTTGGTCTGAACGTATCTACCATCTTCGGTGAGCGCGTCCCGAGTCATTTTCTCATGCACATTCAATATGGAATCTAGCAGAGCATCAGTTCTTGATCAAGATATGGTGGAGGATGTCGGACCTGATTGGGTGGGGATGAACATAAGGGTTTATCTTCACTCACCCAGAAAGAGAGGAAAATAGTCACAAAAGAATGGTTCAATCCCCCAAATTCTGCCTGAAAACAGAGCTTGGGGCACGGTGATACACTTTCTTGGAAGGCTGTCTCACCCTACCAGCCTTGCCAAGTTCCTGGGATTTTAGAATTCCAGATATTCTGCTATAATGATTACTATCTTGTATTGAAAAATTCATATGAACTCTATCATCAGTCTAGTCAAGTTCTTGAGAGTAGGATAGTTATGACAATGACACTCCTAGTGTCTCCCTTGAAGACTTGGAATTGGATCGTCTAACCAAGAGAAAAAAGTCATAATAGCAAGTGGAGATCCTATGGTTCCCTACCTTAATTGATGAAAGGTGTATAGTTGATTGCAAATCCATTCTCCTTAGATTTGATATTAAGTTCAGAACACGAGACGAGAATATGAATCGGTCCCGAGCTACTTACAGATATCCCCATATTGTATCTTGTGGAATATGAAAGTTTGCAACTTACATTCAAGCTGGAAACTGAGTCTAATTTATCGCCTAGTTCTTTTGCAATCTTACATGGCTAAACTCTCGGACTTCTAATCAATGAAGTTTCGTCCTCCGGAGAGCAAGTCACATGTTTCAACACAAATAGTTGTACCATCATGGGCTATCCTACCCCTGAATACGCAATGACAGATAATCCAATAAAACATTTTCTATTATAAACAGTGTAAAGTGCTCTTTTCTATGTTCTCTGTGCCATAGATTGGAGCATGCGAGTCACATGTTCAGATTCGTGTCACTTGAGATACTAGCAGGCCTAAGTGCAATATATTGGAACGGTCCAGCATGGAAACATCCTTTAGTGAAGTGGGCCAGACCACCCTTACCAAGTAAAAGAAAATTGGAGACTATAAAATGGACTCTAGATTGGAGGACAATCATTGCATGGATTGTGCATTCCAAATAAGCACAGCTAGCTTTAAAATGCCTTCAAGCGACTCTTTATGAGCCACCTTCCATGACCGAGGTCGTTGAAGAACTGTAATCAATTGAAGTTGCCAATGCTAATAGAATAGTTGCTAGGTGTTGCTTTCTCTTGTAAGTTCTTGGAATTATTCATGAATTTTGTATCAGTATGTGCATTGAATTGTGAAATGAGATGGACCCATTGCACTTTGTTTAAGAGAAGAATGCTTTTGGCTTTTCCCATGGCTAATTCTCGATTTAATTAGCAATCTAAGGTTTACATAAGAAGTCCACACTCTTTTGTTTTGTTTTATCTTTTCATGCCTAGACTTTGAACGTGAGCAGAAGCTCATTGTTGTTGTAGTCATAAATTTGTTCATGCTGTATTCGGGCCGCAATCTATCTCCAAAAATTATCATGCCATTCGGTCCATTCTCATGGTGATTTTTGAGCTCTGAGACACTATTGGGTTCTTGGTGAAGTTTTGTAAAGGAAAGAGCTGCTCAGTTGTCCATTCAAAATACACAAGACGAGGTAAAAAACACAAAAATTTAAGCTCAATCAATTCAGTTTGTTGAACATGGTAAAAACAATGCAGGGTCGAAAACACAAACTATGGTATACAAGGACGTGTAGGATTCAGAAATCCAAAATCTCAACAACATAAAACTAATGTCAACTTAATCCATTGCTACTGTTGTTTTTGTTTTTTTTTTTTTTTTTTGGTGACCCAGGGAACCCCGCACGGCTAAATGTCTGGAGTAAATCACTATCGAACCCCTCCCCTTCGTGAGGGGAGAGACCCAAAGCCAACCGCGCCACCCGGGTGGGTGGTGCTTATCTTCGTTGTTTTTTTTTTTTTTTTTTGATGACCCGGGAACCCCGCACGGCCGGAGATAAGCTGAGATAAACCACCGGGCGACACGTCTAGCCCACACACACATGCCACATCTGCGAAATCACCAATGTCTCACGCCACCCCCCCCGCAACTTGCGTCGCGGGGTTTCGAACTCCAGACCTCTTAGCGAAAGGAAGCCATTCTGAAAATGCTACCGTTGTTCAAACATGAATATGAACAATTTTTTTAATCTTTGTATTAAATTACACTATTTTTTAAAGAATTAAATGATCCTCGAATCATGCAAATATTACATGTTGGTATTAGATAAAGTCAAATTCAAATACTCTCAAAATTTTTGTATATTGTATTTCTGTCATTAATGAGCAGCTGTAGGACTAGACATCAAAGGGGTGTTTCTTGGATCAGTAGGAAAGAAACGAGAGCACAACGTCATATAAAACACCAATTTGAATTTACATGTCATTATTCTTAATCGTTGCAACTCGGTTTCACTATAAAATTGGTAATCGTGACTTGAACATATTAATGCCCAGTAATTAAGTCATTGTGAATGACAAGTTAATAATCATCCCTCAAATATTGTAATTTACCTCAAAGCCTAGTAAAGTTTTTTCTTTTTTTGGGTCAAAAAGCCCTGTAAGGCTGAAGTTGCTAAATGTTGTAACTTTTATGAAATATCATTGATAACATGAATTTATGGTAAATTCTCTATTCCATTAACAAATTACCTTCGCATGTGGTAATTTTCCTTGATCAATACTAAAATTGACAATTTCGTAGTCATTTTTTTCAGCTCTGTCCAAGGAAATCTCTGTCCACTGCTTCCTCCACGAACTGAAGACGCGTACGAAGCTGTGGTGTCGGCTGCTAGCACCGATCCCGCGAGACCCGAGCTCGCGTAGCCATGGATCAGCACCGCCGGGTGGCCGCGAACAGCTCCGGCGGCCGCGCGGACCGGCGAGCCTTTCGGTTTCGAACAACTCGATGCTCATCTTGGGCGACCCTCTCGCCGGTGGCTGCCGAGTAGGAGGTAATACCGATGATTGTTTCCTTCTTCCTTTTCGTGTCGGGATGCTACCTCGAGGAGCTTGTGTACTCTGCTGTGATTGCGAGGCTAATATTCCTAGTCGGGTCCGGCCGGCACGCTCGAGAGATGCGGGCGTTGCCCGCCTTCCGTATTAGCCAAAGAGTGGCCGCGATTTCCTCATTTGACCGCAGGTTTGTGTTTGATTCAGAGCATTGGTGTGATCCATCTGTCCGAACGAGTGATGGGTTGGCTTAAAGATTGCAGCTTTCGCCTCGGGTTCGCCCGAATTGCAGCTGTCCCAGTGACGGATAAGAAAGACATGCTCGATTGATTTCGGCGCTCGGTTACGCAGAGGACATATGGGGTCAGGTAAGATCTTTCTCTTGTGAAGGTTTTCTCTGGTGGGTAGTGCAATCTGACAGGCGCTCTATAGAAAGAATCGGACTTTAGGATTAAGTGTTTAATTTCCATTGTCTTGTCCAAAAGGATCTCGGAGTTTGGAATGAGGTGGTGGCTGATTCTGTTTGCTGTTGTTGGTTAGCTGAATATAGCTCAATGTAGGAACTCTTAACTGCATAAATCCCAGCTCCATTCCCTGTCCAGAGCAGCTGATCCTCCTCTGGATTTCTGTTTAGAGGGATAGCGAGAATTTTGTCAGCTATGTTCTCATCAGAGAGAGTTTGCAACCTATTCTCATTCCAGGTTCTGTTCTCCTGATTAATCAAGTCCTCCACTCTCTGAGGCTCGTCAAAGTTTGCTGGTCCACCACTTACACCCATTTCCAGGCACCTCCTCTTGGATCTTAATTGATTTTCCAATCTTTAACTGCCCATCTTTTACCTCAACTAATGAATCCCTGCCAACAAGTGTACTTTGCCAACCCCAAGAAGGATGTGATCCCTTTTTTACATTCCAAAAATCCTTCAGGGAAGTTTATTCCTTTGAATAATTGCCTCCACAGGGCCGATGGTGTTTGTGAGAGTCTCCAAGCTTGCTTAACCAACATTGCTCTGTTGAATGAGATAAGATCACGAAGGCCAATCCCCCACTATATTTTTTGGTTTTGAGAGTTTCCCATTCCTTCCAATGGAGCCCAGATTTCGCCTCATTTTGCTTCCACTAGAAGGAAGCAATCCTTTGTTCAATTGCTCTACATACATAGATTGGGATTTTGAAAATGGACATGGCATATTGAGGCAGGGCTTGCACAACTGTCTTGATCAATGTTTCCTTTTCTGCTTTGGATAAAAGAAGCTCTATTATTATGGTGGGAGAAGAATCATGTCTAGATACATAGTTTGTTGTAGGAAAATGGGAACAAGATGATAGATGTTAGTGGCCTTTTTTGTCACTAGATTGTTCTGGTTTTGTGTGGCTAATTTCATATGAAGCTCATGATCTCAATTTGCTTTCTTCCTTTCGAGAATATGTGTCGTTGCCCAACTGAACACGTATTTCTTGGGGTTTGATCAATGATGTGGACCAGATTATTCGGTTAGGATTGCAATTATTTAGAAGACAGTGCTTGCTCCTCTTATCCTTTATTTTAGGGTCCGTGACTTGTCCTATGACCACGAGCAGTCTATGCAAGAGCTTGGAGAGAAGTCACCTTGCTTTTCCGTTGAATGGTTCAAGTCCACATAAAAACATTGAAAAATCTTGTGAGATTCTGTTTTCAAGGACTTCTGGTTTTAGTGTAAGTATTTTCCTGAGATGCAATAGAAGAGCAAAAATTTGCCTATCCTAAGCCTGGTGCAGTTAGTTCCAGCGTTTATTTTAGCTCTATTCTAAATCAAAACAGCAGGCACAGTGTTAAGTGAAATATATGGCCTGTATAAGTTTCCGTACGCATGTACCATTGTAGATTCAAATTGTCAAAAGAATCTGAGGAGCTGTTTTCACCAATTTGCTGAACTAGTTGTCCAGATATAAAGTGATGAGACACAAATGGTTAAGGCATATCTGTTTTGGAAAGCACATTTGAGTGGCTGTCTCGGGATATATGGATGATAAGGCAAGCTTGTGTAAATCCTAGGACCAGATACCTCAAGTAAGCACCTGTGCTCTTGATCTAAATCTTGAGATTCCACAATCTTGTCCTACAGTTATTATGTCTAAGTTGTGTAGTGCATATTACATGCATGTGTGTTATCCAGCGACCAAACAGCATGGAATTGGAGGAAACAAGTAGGAGAGAAATTTTGCCAGCTTAGCTTCTATCTCTAAGGTTCTTGAGAGCTGGCGTAGAAGTGTCTTCTGAATCTTCATTGTTTATAAATACTATGTTAAAGTACTGTGATAGCTGGTAAATTTTGAAATGTAGAGACTCTTCTTGCATTTCACAGAAGGACTTCAAGTCCTGCATCAGACATTATTGTGACTTGTATTCTGCTGTTCTAAGCTAAACTCAGAGGATGTCACTACAATGTACCTGAAACAATAATTTCCAATATGAGTTTTATGACATTAGAGCAACTTCTGGATTTCTCAACATAGTTCTTGGTACTAAAACCATCCTTAGTGAGGATTTTTTATTTCTGGAAAAATATGCTGGCCGGCCCTGAAAGTAAGGTGACATGATTGTTTGAGTCCCAACTTATGCCACTTTCGGAGACACTAGATATAACAATTCCTGTTCATGTATCCTTGGAAGAATGAATAAAATTGTGCCATTTTCTTTTTCATGAATTACCTGGTAAATGGAAGTCAATATGTAATTAGCATACAAGTCTTTTAAAAGGGAACTTAGCCTCCACTTAGCATTTGAATTTTTCAAAAATGATCATCACTTAAGATGCTATATTCTATCTTGGAAGGTGGACATCTACTTTGTACTACAGAAGATGAGTGCGTTCTTTTCTCATGTTGCATATCTCTGTGTTTGACTCTACATGGTTGCCCATACTATTATCAATCTTATCCTTTATTGGCTTTGCCAATGTCAAAATCATGCTAGGCATGTTTACTTGCTTTATAAATAGGTTGAGCTCACGATTTGCTTATTCCTTGGTTTTCATGAATATGAGGTTGTGTATTTACAGTAAGGCATATGAAATTCAACCATGCGGTTCAGATGTCAGGATTTGCTATTGAACATGGATGACAATGCATCATTGCATATTTCACTCTCTTTTATTTCAGATTATTAATGACGATCTAAAATTTGTAGGGTGCAGACACAGTAGATGGCTCTTTGGGTGCCATTATGGGTATCTTCAGTTTCTTATCACACAATTGGTCGTTCTGTCTCCTCTCTTTTTCTGCAGGGGATGCATGTTTGCTTCGTGTACTAAAAAAATGTGCAGTTATGAGGTTTTGCCCTATGCTGATATGAGAGTGATAACTTTTAGCGGTCAGCAGTGAAGTTCCTTGGCAGCTTATCTCATCCAAACATTGCCAGGCTAATAGGATACTGTTTGGAGGATAAAAAGCACTTCTTGTCCATGACTTCTTGCAAAAGGGCAACCTAAAAAACCATCTCTATGGAAGTAAGGTTCTTTCTTGGGTGATGTAAACATGCTTGCCTCAAATTTATGGCAAATAGGATCTTGTTCTTGTTTTAATGTACTACACAAATCACGTGTCTTTCCTGCTGCAGAGGGGCTCGACCATTAAACTGCTTCCATGGGTCACACGGATTAAATTTAAATCTGCAGTAGGAGCAGCCAATAATCTGCAGAGATTTCAAGTCCTCAAACTTATTGCTGGCCTCAGTAAGTTTGATGTTCATTACTTAGATTAAATTAAGCAATATCACATTGCTGTTACCTTTAGAAACTTGGTTCCAAAATCTTCTCAGGTGCTGGTCACATAAGTTTGCGACATCCCTCTTTTTGCAATTCCCTCCCACATTCTGGAATCAGCAACAATCTGAAACCTTATGCGTTTAGGCTTTCATTCTGGGACATGGGAGTTATTTATGCAAATCTTCAAAGCCTGTTTCGCCACTTGAGTATGTTTTCCTTATTTTTTGGTCGGGGGGCTTTGTTGTCGTGGTTATCTAAAAATGCATATTCGCAGGCTACTCTTTTCATAGTTAGTTTATAATGCCAGTCATTAGCCCGAGCTAAGCTTATTGAATCTGTGCATTGTCCATGTTTACTGGTGGATAGATCACGTTGGCAGCAGAAAAGTCACCTTATCCACTTTGACCTACAGTTTGGCATGTGTTTTGACAGTCCTATAACGCCAATATACCATATTTCGGTTAGGCAAGAAAGGGTCCAGACGAAGACAGATCATATGTGACAGACACAAGTACTTGAAGCTTAAGGCTAAACCTGCCAACGGCTCCTGTGGGTGACTTTGACGCCTCAACCACAGGTTAAGGCAAGCTGCCTTTTGAGGCCGGGTAGAAATGTTAATTATTTCAGAACGATGTTTACGTATTTTGGGGTTGCAAATAGGGTTCCAAATATTCGAACCTCCACATAAAAAATCATAACAGCAAACGACATCCTGAGGGGACCGGACATCATTAAATATCGGCGGTCAGATCTGATTTGGAATGTTCGTCATAACGTCAGCAATTAAGATACCCGCACGTGTGCGGGACCACCTACAGAAAAGGACATTCCTCTTTATCTGTCACAACTGACAGGAAAGTCTTAAAAAAAGGCCGTCCATCACCATCACGTGTGCGGTCAGATTCGTCTTATTTTATCGTGGGAGCTCAAGGATCCCCATCACCATCACTTGCCCAGAAAGTCTCAACCGAACTTCACTACCGGTCCGACTAAAAAAAAAAGAAAAAAAAATTCACTACCGACAAAATATGTCTGAAAAAGGCCAACATTATTGCTATAACAGAGGCAGATGGGGATGGCTAAGTTGGTGGGGTTGTTGCCTCATTTGAGCTTAATTTTATGTAGAAGGTTCATTGTCCATTCTTTGACCTCCTTGGCCTTATGTTGACCAACGCTGAACAATGCTGTCTGTGCGCTCGCCCGAACGCCGGTCCTGCAAAACGTGGCGAAATGCTCACAGTTGTTGTTGATGAGGTCGTACTCGCCGAAATTGTCGCTCCCATAAAGCTCCCAAGCCTTGTCAACGACTTGCTCAGGCGATTTGGCGTTAGGCAAGGTTGGGTGGGCCCCCCATCTCGTCAGCCAATACTCTAGCAGCGGCTGTCCATATGCATATGAGTGGAAGGAACGGAGGTCCTCGCCTTCTCGCCGAAAGGAATCGAGAGAAGTCTCGTTAACTCCCGTTCTTGTGAAGTGAATTACACGGCCTGCTCCAACGTAGATTCCTATTAGAATCAATAGTGAGTATACGCAACGTAGAAAAAGAATCAATGGTCCAAATAGGAGAGAAAGGTTGCGAGAGAGAGAGTATATGCAACGTAGAAAAAGAATCAATGGTCCAAATAGGAGAGAAAGGTTGCGAGAGAGAGGGAGGGAGAGAGAGAGAGAGTTTGGAGAGATCAAAATTATATAAAACAGATAAGTTTCTATCATTTGATATAAATATCAAGAAATGTCAAGTAAGAAAAGAAGGGCTTTATTAATGTATAATCTTTAATAGATTCTTATTTTAACAGATTCTTATTTTAAAGTAGGTTAAAGATTATCACTTAGTCATTTGTCGGAAAAGAATTGAAGCTTGGCTTCTCCATCGCTTTTTCTTAGAGAGAGAGAGAGAGAGAGGGAGGAAATGGACAATCTAAATCCAAGAAGGAACGAGCGGGTCGCACTACAGAGGCTATTATTAAAATAAAATTTACTTTGGTGAAAAATTTAGTGGATGAACTTTGAAATTTCACGTAGGTCACGCTCCACCTCGATCGCCACGCATCCGAGTGGGGCCACTTTCCAGGAGTCCACATCTTTTCTCTCTCCTCCGAAACTCTGTCTCTCGCTCTTTTCTCTGACTTACTTTTTGCCCATGGACAAAAAGGGTTTGCAGACATGGGACGGTAGCGTAGCCGGTCATAGACAGCCAGGCTCGAGTACGACGCCGGCTTGTCCAAGGCCATCATCGGCATCATCCAGCCAGATCTGGAGTTCTCCAGGTCCAGACTTGGACAAGCGGCTCGTGGTCGTTGTGGGCATCGGTCGGCTGATCCGGTCAGGTCCGTCAGTGCTGGCGACTCTGCCGGTGGGGACCGTGGGAGAGGCGCAGAGGTCGGTCTTATAGGGCCAGATGGGTTTTTCGAGCAAGAGGGACCGGAGGCTGACGGTAGAGCTTTTTGGTAAGCTTAGGGGACATGAAGGTGAGGGAGAAGGCCGGAGGCAGAAGGGGGGTGGGGGGAGAGAGAGAGAGAGAGAGAGAGAGAGAGAGAGAGAAATAGGAGGAAAGGAGGAAAGCCATTGTTGTTGCAGAGAGCGAGCTGAGAGAGAGAAAAAATCTGAAAAGCGGCCTCACCCGGACACGTTGCCATCAATGAGTGGAGGGGGAGCATGCCCTAAATTTTCTCGTTTTGGAGATGGGCCCCAGCTCATTATGGGACTTCCCTCTCATGGAAATGCACGGGTGATCAAAATCAGGTATATTAGCATTCAATTCACTGAAATGAAAAGAGGAAGACAAGGGCAAGATTTGATGATCGCTGAGTTGATCTATCAAGTATATACGACATAAAAGAACATTAATTTAGTCCAGCAGGTGACCATGTTGTGGAAAAAACGATAATAATGATGGAAAACGAAGTCCGAGGATGAATGGCTAACCATGGTGGGTGTACAAGCCGTACCGCCGGTAAGTGTAGACATGATCCCCAGGAGTAAGCTCTTCCTGCTGGATCACCTTCCACGGCAGCAGCATCAATATCACGAAGAACTTGTTGATGATCCCAACCACCATTTTCATCCCTTCAGGCCCCCTTCTTTTACTCCCTTGCGCTCGAGTGCTTGAGCTGCTGGTCTTTTGGGATTAAGCTTGGACGAGCCTAAAAGAGCAGAACCGACTAGGAACCGGGCGTGAGCTGGGTTTCACACTGAAGAAAAAAGGAGGAGCGACCTTATACTGCCTGGAGAGTGGCTTTTATAATAATAATGGTTTAGAGGTGACCCGTCGGGGAAAAATAAAGAACACAAAAGGGTATACTGGTTTGACACGCAATACTCAGACGAGGGGTGGACGACGATGGAGATGGAATTATGTTATGAGGTTGCTGAGAGAGAGAGAGAGAGAGAGAGAGAGAGAGGGAGGGATCTTTTCGAGCTGAGCATACGAGTGCGGCACGAGCCGGATGTTGTCTACCGGGACGTGTTTTTCTGGTTGCTTTTTCACTAGGACAGACATCGATGTCACCAGCTGTAGCGGAATGCATGAAGATGAAAGAAACCGGGCGTGAGCTGGGTTTCACACTGAAGAAAAAGTGGGGAGTGAACTTTTACTGGCTGGAGAGTGGCTTTTATAATAATGGTGGCTTAGAAGTGACCCGTCGGGGAAAAAGAAAAAACACAAAAGGGTGTACTGGTTTGAGACGCAATACTCAGAAAAGGGGTGGACGATGGACATGGTATTATGTTACAGGGGTGTGCAAAATACCCGGAACCGCCCGGACCACCCGGAACCGGAACGGAATTGCTTAGGACTGGCGGTTCTTGAGGGAACTGGTCCAGTTCCCGATTATCATTTTTCGGAACCAGTGGGTACCGGTCCGATTTCCGGTTCCATGGGCGGATCCACCCACTCGGATCGGACCGGAACATTTTTAATATTTAAAAAAAAAATTACTAAATGAAACCCTAGATTAGATCCCATCTCCTCACTCCCTTCGTCTTAGGTTCTCTCTCTCTTTGTCCCTTTCTCGGTTTCTCCTAATCCTATCGCCATTTTGATTCCTCCTCAAGTGTTGACGCCATCGACGCTGCTCCTCCGCCGCTACTATTTACCCCCTCGCGTCGGCCGCCACCCGCCGCAGTCGCGGAAAATTGTTTCGCGATCGTTTTATGTTGAAAACCCAACCATAGACCTTCTCCCCTCCTTCCCAACTCATAGACCCGGCCGTTCTATGTTGAAAATCAAAATTGTTTCGCGTCAAGATTGGTTCCATGGATCGGTCCGGTCCGGTTCCCGGGTGGATCCATGCAACAAACAGGTGGATCCCGATTTTAATTTTTCGGAACCGGTCCTTAACGGGCGGTTCCCTGTTCTAGGTCGGGAACCGCCCGCCCGGACCATGCATACCCCTATTATGTTATGAGGTTGCTGAGAGAGAGAGAGATCTTTTCGAACTGAGCATACCAGTGCGGCACGAGCCGGATGTTGTCTACAGGGACGTGTTCTTCTGGTTGCTTTCACTGGGCCAGACATCGATGTCGCCAGCTGTTGCAGAATGCACGAAGATGAAAGGAAGAAATGATGAGATGAGGATACGAGCTGCGGGGGGTTACCAATGTTTCCAATTGGCGGAGAATCTATTTTGATGCATACGTATACATTCACACTGTTTAATTAACAAAGTCCACCCGTATTTAATTTAGTATAACACCAACATAACTCAATGGTTTAAGTAGGATCCAAGATAAAGTACATTGAATGGATATAGTAATTTTTCAGTCTAGTGTGGATATTGTTTCGATGTCTTCTCACAATTTGCTGGACAGTATTCCCTAAACGAGCACAAATTGGTACACGTGGAATCTTATGTCATTGACTTAGTTCAATCATGTTTTGAGGTCATGTGATTTTAATAAAAAAGACTGGTAAGTATTTCCCTGAAAATGAATAAAATGTTACTTTAATTTTTTTTTAAAAAAGACTCATATCTGACGAGCACGTTTTCTTAGATCAGAAAAAGAAATTGGCATATCAAAGGTGGTAGCTGAGAGTTTAGGGAATTACACTGAGCTTTCAAAAGGTAATTAACAAAACCGGTTTCTTCCTAAAGACATCATCACATGAGAAAGGTGCTATGATGTTTGGGGCTTGGTTTGAAAAGTCTGCATTCATGGCAATTAATAATCTCCCATGATGGGTATATAAGTAAAAGATTAATTAAAAGCCGAATACATTTTCACCCTCCAATCAGTCGCCATGAGGCACAAAAGGGCCATTCATATGTATGTATATACATATGAATTGTTAATGAGATCGTACTGAGATTTTACGAACTATTTTCTTAAAATGGGGAAGCCATCTTAAGAGTTTAGGAAAAATCAACACCACACGTGTCGGGCAGGTACTCGTGGGAATTGAGACTTCAAGAGCACGGCAACAGGCAACATATGCAAGTCCAGACAATTAAGTACCAAACCTCGTCAAAAAAGGATAATGATGACATGATAATGATGACATGATAGCGTAAGCGATTAAAAATTCTCGTGGCTGAGTTTGTCTTACGTTGTTGAGTCATACAAGAAAGGTAAAGGCAAGACTTGTTTCTAGATCAAAGGAATTGATGGACCACTCGCGAAGATCTTTCTAATTTCTAAAAGGTCAAAAAGCTGGCTATCGTTCACGAGCTCCGCCAAACCACAATCGAGTATATCGCTGGCAGGCCATCTGATTAACCACTAACACGAACGGCAGTGACGTTCGGATGTTTTGATTAAGTATTATTTTCTTTTGCTCATCTCCAAAATCATGTTGATCAAAGGATCATTAATTACGGAAAAGGGGGGTTTGAATTTGGAGGGTTCGAATTTGACGTGACAGGGCACTTCGGTTCGCATTCTGTTTTGTTCTTGAGTTTCCGCCTTTACTAAATTCTCCAAATCCCACATGCGTCCCACTTTTCTTCTTTTTTATTTGATTTCTTGATAGTTGACGTGGGCATTGAGCATGAGCTAGAGATGACCTAGAGATGATGTTCGATAGATTATTAGCCACCCAATCAAGTCCGTTGCTTTTCGGCCAATGAAAGGGGCTTGCTTGCATTAGCTCCCCAATCAAGCAAATGTAACCAAAAGAGTATGCTCGTCTTTGCTTAATAGTACTATGATATGACGATTCCATGGCTACAATACCCTAAGCTTTTCTCTTTTCCTTTTCCTTTTGTTTTTCTTATCTACGAGATAAAATCCAAAGTTTCACATGAGGATATTAGCTAGCATGATAAAAGCCATATGATTTGAATGTAACTCGAGTTAGTGGAACTCAATACATAATTCGAAGAATGGGATAAGTGAGATCTTGCCCATTGATATATCTGTGGTTCCACTTCATTGTCATCACAAGAATGTGGGGATAACTCATTAATGAAACCAACTTCCTCATAGCATATCTAGATCACTTAGAAAACTTATGGCACAAAATCAAGCTGAATCCAACTTTCCGCATTTCCATCATGTGAGATCGCTACGCACATATGGATAGGAAGGTCAGGCAAGAGGATGAAAGACAAGGTTCACTGTCAAAAGAGAAACGGCTCGGATCATTACCCAGGGAAAAATGTTACCGGCTCCTACACAAGATTTCCATATCTTTTGACCCAAAATATTTCAAAATATTTCAACTCTAGGGTACCAATCTTAAGCAAAAAGTTAGGAGTAGTTTATAAATGGAAAATATCTTAACTTCGATGGTCGCACTCGATGTGATTTTTATTTATCACTTCCACCTAGAATCTGTACTTAGCCATTGCTGAAATGTTCATTTTCCTCTCGTTCTATTCATCCTTATTATTTCATTATAACCAATGTAATTTGGACTTGGAGTTCCTACAATTGATTATGGCGTTAGAAGTTTGTATTAAACACAAAAGAAAAACGACATGGAAAGACGGGTCCCAGGACCCTTCTAGGCCACCCAAAAGGCGTTACAAGAGGCAAAATAATAAATATCATAAATATAAAAAAAAAATGCTTTTTCTACTGATGGTGGACAAAATACAAATCATGGAACATTTACTCATTCATAACACGTAGATGCTCGATAAATTGAAGTATACATATCATGGGTCTAAAAGTTATGCTATATCACAATTAGGTTTTTTTTTTTTTTTCCTCTTTATAAATAAAGAACTGATTTATCTATTGGAGCGAAGGAAAACAACTTCTTTCTGTGAATTATCATGAGATGGTGCCTTTTTAGGATTTGCATCGTATGCTGCACCCATAAGTTCATATGCAGAAGGTAAACAACAATGGAAATGCGCAGAAAAATCTTTTTATTTTTTTTTCTCGAAGTTTGGTGCGAGTAATGTCATGTAGACATGTACCATGCATGAATGCATATGTCAGCGGCGGTTATTGACAATTTGGTAGGTGATCTGTTTATTTAAAGATAGGCCCGAACATCAGTTGGATTTGTCTCACGCTGGAGACCAAGTCAAGTTAAACCATTAGATTTCTTCATGCGTAAGTCAATTATTAAGTCAATCAAGGACAGAGGATATTATTTCTCAATATGGTCGCGGGCTTTAATGGACGGTGGGGCCCGGCTTCTTAGCGATGATGATCGATAGATCACATGTGGATAGCGTTAAGCCAGCACATTTTCTACAGTTCATACTCGGACGTGAAGATTTCATGTCTATTTTCAATGGTTTTGCGTGTTGAAATTTTGACCCTCACTCTCGCCATTTGAAAATTGTCATGATATTTGGATAGAGCTGCATATGTATATAAGAACCATTACTTACGTCTCTCGGTTTTTTTTTTTTTTTTTTTTTAAATATATTTGCCATGTGGTTGGATAGTTTCTATGTTTTTTATTCGCCCGGAGAGCATGGATTGAGTAATTGTTAGTGCCGACAAGAACCTTTTATTTACCAAACTTCCTGACTTCTCCACCAATTTTCAAAAAGCTGCCCATTGCTTTTATTTCAGGATTTTCCATTGACTTGGATTAGTTCTGAGATCAGCAGAGATTCGCAGCAGTTATTTTCACAGGTATAGTAAAAGATTAGGCTTTGCCAGGCTGTTGTCCATGCACGAGAAGAAAGGTTTCAGATTAATCCGCATTAGCAGGTAGCTAATGGCACCCTATAAATAGGTGCATTCCTTTCAGTAGTAATTCACTTTTGAATCAATATCATTTTAGTTCATTCGCATTTCTCTAGTGTGTTGGATTTTCTATTTCTTAAGGATTCAAGGTTATTTTGCGAGATTAATTTTGACCCGTTTTGCTTTGCTTTGGAAATGGAAAAAATGCTTGTCATGCGTGGCTCTTGCAATTTCCATAATGCGCGTGTATATTGTCCAACCTTGATAACCGAATTCTTTTTTTTTTTTTTTTTTTTTTTATAAGATCAGTTCGATGGATTAAGATCGCGCCTCCCCAGAGTTCTAAGGCCCAAGTCACGAAATGAGGCTGGTTTACCCAAACAGATCACTTTATCATGTTAGTGTAGACATGCAAATCGAGTTCAAGGGGTTGGGCTTTGTAAGAGACAATCTCACATCAGAAAGACCTTAAATGGAATCATAAAAATTGCTTTTTTCTACTGATGGTGGACATAAATCAAATCGTTGATATATCTTCATTCATAACGCCTAGATGCTTGATAAGTCGAAGTATGCATGTCATGCGTCTAGAAATCATGGTTGATTATAATGAGGTTTTCTTCTTGTATAAGTAGAGAACTCATTTACCTAATGGACTGGTCCTGCTACGAGCCTAAATTAAATTTCATTGACGTTTGTCTTGCTAATGCGCGGTCTCCTAGGTCCTGCCAAGCTTGCTCGAACTTCCAAACGACCGGACCTAATTGTATGCCACAAAGTAAGAGAAACCTCTAGGCTTGGTTTGAGAAGGACACTTCGACGCTTAAGCCGATGCACGAGGGATGAAGAGGTAAGCAAAAGAGAGAGCAAAGCAAAGGGAGAGAGAATCCTTCTTGAAAATTGAACCAACGGAGAATTCAACTTACCTTATCTTAGCCCATTGGGTAATTGACATAAATGGCCTAAACTTTAGTCTAATGTGTAATGTGATACCTAAACTCTAAATTTGTTCAATATGATTGCTAAACTCTAACTCAATGTGCAATATGGATCCTCAAATTTTGATTTTTTTTCAATGTGGTCCATGAACTTTAGCTACATATTCAATTTAGTCTCTGGACTACATGAAAATGTTAAAAAAAATTGTCTATAAAATCTTAAACCTATTTCATTTTTACCAATTTAGTCATAAACCTTTTAATTTCATCAATTGAGTTATAAATATTTTTACTTCTTGTCAATTGAGTCAATCTAATCAATTTTGGCTCGAATCCGTTGACATGGATGCCAATCATCCGATGCGGCACTGCTAACGACAATGTGAACAAAATTTATTATTTTTAAAGATTATTACGAATTTTTTAATTTTTTCTTTTCTTTCTTTTTTTGTCCTCTCTCTTCTTCTTCTGTCGGTTGCCTAGCCTCCCGTGATCGGCTAGAGGTTGTGTCTGGTGAGGGTCGGCCCATCAGGAATTGAATTTGGTAAAGGACAACCTCACGGACCTTAAGCAAGGCTTGCCCTCGCCGGATCTAGTGAGAGCAAGCCTTGCTCGCGGTCGGCGAGGTCACGCCTCACTTGCTTCGAGTGAGGGTGAGGGTTAGCCTCACTAGTAGTGAGCTTTGCCCAAGGCCCACAAGGTTGTCCCTCACCAGATCCTGGAGAGGCCAACCCTCAGTAATTGCAACCTCTGGCTGATCGTCCGAGGCTAGGTGACTTGTAGAGGAAGAAGAGAGAGAGAAAAATTAAAATTAAAAATTAAAAAAAATGTTCTAAAAATTTATAAAAAAATATTTAAAAATAAAAAAATTTTACATCGGCGTTAGCCATGCCATATTGGACGGCCAGCATTCATGTCGCAAATTCCGGCCAATTGGAAAAATAAAAAGTTCAAAACTAAATTGACAAAAATGCAATAGATTTAGGACATTTTGAACAATTTTCCTTGAAAATGCTCAACATTGTTTATGAACTTGAATTAATAGAATGACAATATTGAACATTTTGATATAGTTCAATAACTAAATTGAACATGTACCAAAAGTTTATGGACCACATTAAAAAAAAAAAAAAAAAAAGTTCAAGGATAACATTACACATTTGACTAAAGTTCTAAGACCATATTGTCAAACATTGAGAGTCAATATAAAAAATGATTATTAATCCATAGATAAGGAAATTATTATTATTATTATTATTATTATTATTATTATTATTATTATTATTATTATTATTATTATTATTATTATTATTATTATTATTATTATTATTATTATTATTATTTAAGTATGGGTTTTTCATTGACTATGGAAAGATATTCTGTGGAATCATTTTCCTAAATAATCCATACGTCGGAAAATATTCTCTAGGAAAATATTTGTTGCATAACAAGTGTAGCCTGAATTATGTGTTATAGAAAGTAACCAACTTCTTCAATCAATCCATCCCCCGCTATCCCTGATTCTACCATTGGGAGCGGTAAACATCGTCGTTCGCACACTTAACTGAATGCTGGTCCTACAACAAATCGTCAATTGTCCCGGATAGTCAAATGAGTTTTCGATCTTCGGGTCATTACTCTTTTCAAATCATTCTCTCCACATATTCAAATTTCTCCTCTGATCTTGCTCAATGTGCTATCATTTCGCTCTTTGGACCGCTTTCGAGCGGAGATGGTTAGTTTAACAGGTATCTTAAAAATAATACACTTTCTGCTAGGTTAGAGTATAGGCTGGACATCTTTTAATGATACTATCTATGGATGAGATTTAGGAAGTACAGTGGTTTACCTATGGCCAACTTCTGATTATCCCAGATGAAAAAGTCAGAAGTTGCGGCACGTGAGCAGCCACGAACATTTTCACTCTTTAGTTCCAAGCTTCGTGGAATCACGACATCGCACTATAACTATCATAGGCTGTTCAAAAATGACGTATTAGCTATAAACATTTTAATTACAGAATCCATATTGCATATAAATTACATATTAATATTAACGTCCCAATTTCGATTGAATCGGAAGAACTTAAAAGAGCAATACTTACATAGTCCCGACACACATGAGTCCATAGCATATCATCCATTGGATCACTTAGATCTCACTGGCGGCCCGTCTAGTTCAATGAGTTCACTCAATTTGGCTCCTACATGCACCCATTTCTTGTAATAATAAGTCGAAGTGCGTAACCTCAAGGATCAGATTCTCACAAAGATTCTAAAGGCTAGAGAGCAAAACCTTACCATGGAAAGATCATAAGATGAATTATGGAAACGGTGGTCTTTAAAAAATAAATCCTAGGGATCTCAATGAAGTTAAAACAAATATAGGAATTTCATAGATTTTGGCAAAAAAGGGTCTGGATGAAGACATATCACATATGACGCAGGTTATTGGAACTTATGATGATGCAGCGCCGGAGTATATGATGGGCTTTGTGAATTGGCAGGTGAATGGTTTGGATGTCGCCGAACTATCCAGACAAGGCATCGTTGAAATCTTGAAGAAACATTGCAGTCTTTTTCTCAATATGAATCCGGCGTGGCATTTCTTTGACAAACTTTGACAATAATTGCTTCATGCGATACTAATAACGAGACTCATAGATTCTATTTTATTTTATAACTAAGGATCCGCCGGAGCCCCCTTACAGGGTCTCATGCAGCTCCAGTAGAGCCCGGTGGCACATTCGGACCAATGTCAATACCTTAGGAGAGATTAGCACAGGATCCCACTATTATGGCCCTCCACTTATAATGCTAGCAACTGTAAATTTTGAATTATTGACCTCGGCGATGAGGGAAAGACTCTCAACTAACATAACTGCCCACAGTGGGTTGAGACTCATAGAATTTGTAACTTTGCAGAGCAAAGAAAGACAGTTACTGCTGAAGAGAAAGTTAGTTGAGTTGTAGAGCTAATAATTTTTCATGTTAATGGATTTGATGGGAATCGTTCAAACTTTTGTTTTGTGTGCTGCATTTCTCACTTTCGTCGTTAGTTAGTCCAAGTGTCAACTGGGCTGCAGAGAAGTTGGGTATGAACTAGGTTGGCTTATGGATTTGATTGATGGCTCATGTCAGACTCATTGAGAAAGTCCAACTTAAAGAGACGACGTATATAAAGAACATATGAATCCACCACATCTTGCATGCAAGCTAGATTAGGAGTGGTATGTGGAATTTAATTAACATGGGTCTTACCCCTAGACTCTGATATCATATTAGAATATATAATCCAAAAATTTAATTTAACAGGTAGAAGGAAACTGGCTGTATATAAAGAGCATACAAACCCTATTGTTAAGTGATGCGAGATGTTTCAACTTAACTAACCCACCCATGCCTAAAGTTCAAAGTCTCCCGTGTTGATTGTGTGTGTGTGTGGGTGTGTGAGAAAGAGAAAGTAAGCCGGAGCCGCCAAGGTTTGGCTGGAACCGGCCATGTTCTTTGAGCTTAAGAATGTTGCTGGGCGGCTCAAGCCTGCTCAATGCTCAAGTCACGACCCAAAAACTCCCCGAGGATTCTAGGGCTGACGCCGTAATCACACAGTAAGGCAAGCTGCATTTGAGGCTAGGAAAAAAAAACCCGACTTTTTGTAACCAAATAATCGTGGCCCCATCATAAACCTTTCGGGCCAAGTTCTTCCTTCCCTGTTCTTGTAGGCTAATTAAACAAGTGACTATATGAACCAGCCATCGAAGAAAAAAAATGTTATATATCATATAGAATACTTATGAAATGAGTTTAGAACGATGTTTACCTATTCAGGGATTCATAACTACAAAAGACATCCCGATGGGCCAGAACATCATCAAATATAGGTGGTCAGGATCTGATTTCGAAAGTTTCACATCATTACCAATTAACATTCCCCCACGTATTCTGGATAACTTTTGGATCCCGGCATAATAACTTCTCCAGAAAAAAAGGACATCCCTCAATGACTGTCGCAAGTCACAGGAAAGCCTCAAAATGCTGTCTAATCATAGATACCGTCTTCTTTTTATCGCGAGGAATGATGCATCCTATCCCTACCACTCCTCAAAATGACCTAATCGAACAATATCAAATGCGGTAAAAGGATCGGTCATCATTTCATGTTTTATAATTGGAACTCCTGTTGTCGAGAGAGAGAGAGAGAGAGCCGTGAAGAAAAACTAGGCCACTTATTTCATGTTTTAAAATAAATGACCACGACGGCCAAAAGTGAAGAACAAAATAAACGACGACATTGTCAAGAGAGAGATCACTGAGAAGGAAGGAGTTGTGCACTTGTGGAACAAACTCTTTTTGATAGTCTAGTAGTGTGACTCCGCTTTGTCTTGGTTTTCTGATTGTTTCTCGGATACCAAAAGAATGTATCTGGTAAATGCAACAAAGTGAAGTGATCTGAATGTGAGTAATTCATTCAGAATTAGAAGTTGCCTTCTTTTGGCAAGTCTGACTAGGAGGACCAAACACCAACAGAGAGAAGTTCTTACATAACTCCGGGCACATTATCTTGTCATACATTTTCTTATCTCAGTTTTTCCTCTGTGCACGGGTTGATGTCTGTCGCTGCCCATTCCAGTCCAAAACTAGATATACAAAACTAAAGTTTCATTCTTTTTATGGTTGGATGACGGACGATAACTCTCAAACAGACGAAAGTAGTTGCTAGTAAAGAGACAGATAGGGAAGGGAAGAGCGGTGGTCTTTTTTAGTCACTTAGAACTTAATTAGTTTGCAGAAACTCCATGGCCCATTCTTTGACTTCCTTGATCTTCTGCCCAAAAGCACTAGCCCATGCTGTCTGTGCACTTGCCCGTAAGCCAGTCCGACAAAAGGTGGCGAAATGCTCGCAATTGTTATTGATTAGGTCATACTCACCGAAACCGTCACCCTCATGAAGCTCCCGAGCCCTGTTCACGACTTCCTGGGGCAATTTGGTATCGGGTAAAGTCGTGCAAGTCCCCCATCTCCTTAGTCGATACTCCAACAGAGGCCGCCCATAAGCGTATGAGTGTAGAAAATGGACTTCCTCACCTTCTCGGCAGAAGCAACCGAGACACGTCTTGTCAACTCCTGTTCTTGTGAAGTGAATCACGTATCCCTCTCCAACGTAGATTCCTATTATAACCAATCGTGAGTATGTGTAATATAGAAAAGAGAAATGATTGGGTGACATTTTTTAATATATTGTGAGAATTATAGTTTGTTTTAGATTATAAAAAACCAAATAACAAATAATTATGAATTGTTATAGGATCACTTCTTCCGAATATATTATCACAATAAGCCGTTATTCTTATAATAGCCTAAAAATTATTATACTAGCAAAGCTCTATACAAAAAGAAGAGATTCTCCAAATCATTTCGCCCATATTGACTAGTTATCGTAGAATCAAGTAGTTCAAAGGGAGTGGGAAGTGAATAGATGCGGAACCATGAGTGGGAGAGGATTGTCACAAGTGAATCATATTTTAAAAGTTTGGATGGTTAAGCTGCGGATTGAGCAACAATAGATTAGCCGCAATGGGATCTGCAATTTGCTATGTGCGTGATGTTAGATCTTTGTGTTGGAGACTCAAGGACTAAGGTCCTGTTTGGTTCAATTTTCCCAAGGCCCAAAGCCCCATTGGGGAAAATATTAAGTGTTTGGCAAACATTTTTTGAAGTCCCTTGGCCAAATGTCAACATTAGGAATGCTAAAAGCCCAAACTAGGTTCGAACTTGTTTTGGGCTTTTGATATTTTGAAAATACAAATCCACCTTCTGCTCTTCATCCTTGACCTTAATTTCCTGAGCGTTCATCTTCCCATACCTGCCAAAGGTCGGCCAACCGCTGGCAAGGCCGCCTGAGGTCAGGCGAACCCAAATCTGGCTGTCAGCAAGGCTGCCTACGGTCGCACTACCTCAGGCAACGCCTCTTGGGTCTCGCTTGTGGCCAAATCTGGGTTTGCGTTACCTCAAGTGACACCGGGACCCATGTGACGCCTCCCAACGTTGCTCGAAGCCAGGTGATGCAACCTTACGCGACACCTACCTGGGTATATAGGCCAAATCTAGCTAGTAGCGATGCCCAAGCGCATCGCCTAAGGTCGCACAACCTCATGCAGCTTGGCCGGCAGCCAATTCTTGGTTCACTTGACCTCAGGTAGCCTCACCGATAGCTAGATCTAGCCACCGGCGGGTAGTCGGCCGTTGGTCAATGACGGAGTTTCATCGAACTTGATTTTAATTTTTTAAAAAATTAATAAAAGCCCTTTGCAAATATAGGGTTAATCAAACGGCATTTACACCAAAGTCACTTTCCAATTCATTTTAAATTATAATTTACCAAACATTAAAGCATTTCGGAAAATCCTTGTACCTCAAAAGTATTAGCATTTCCCAAAAGCCAAACCAAACAGGCTACAATAGAGATTAAACTTCGATCATGACAAATCACAAGTTTCAATATTTTACGTGATCTAATTGAGGTACGTTTTCTACGCCGACTGATTTCGACTACATAAGAATGCGAAGGAGAATTTTCAGAAAGAGCGACGACCGAACGAGAAAGGATGATGAAGAAGAAAGAAATAGGAGAGTAGTGTCACGAGAGAGATGGGAAGGAGTGGCATGAGGGTCATGGAAAATTTCTGCTAAAGTTGATATAATAAAGTACGCATGAAAAATGCTGAATAGTCACTCATTATGAGTTCGGCAAAAGAAAACAAACGCCCTATCACGTCTTCGTACTCTCCCGGGTTTGATATCGGAGTTTTATTTTAGTCCCCCCTTGAATGACATGAAGTGCTAAAACCCATTAGCTGTGGGCGTGTCCCTTCTCAAACCGATGAGATTCATCCAATGGGCCAGGCCAGCATCAATTTATTTGTATTAGAAAGTAACTAAAAATGGGTTACCATAGTTACCATGTGAATACTATCTCTTATATGGCTATATCTAGCAGAAAATTATACTTTATTCTATTTTGAAGTGAAATGATCTCTATGATTTAATATGTTTAATTATGTAAGACCGTGTTTATGTCCATGAGATAGTGCTTCCTATCAGACAAAGGAACTTTGATGGTTGATTCTTTTTTTTTTTTTTTTTTTTTTTTTGGTAAAGATAAGAATTATATTTGGTTGATTCTTTTGGTTAAGCAAATAAAGAAATAAGTTGATGTCTGTGGCTGAATGTAAGGGTGGCTCTTTGCGATTTAAGGGGCTGTAGACTTTTCTTTCTTCGGGGGCGTTTCAATCATTCTGGGTAGATTGGTAGCGTGTAAACCCCAAAGAGTGACTATTACTGGCTTGTTATAGAGTTTCTCTCTCTAGTCACCAAGCAATTAGAGTTTATAAGAATATTGTTATCATTTTCTTTTCAGTGAACTGTTCATTGTTTGTTGACTTATTTCTTTTGGAAATCCATGTGTTTAACATTAGCTATATGAACAGCTCTTAAAATGACAACAAGGCAACAGATGAGGAGAATCAAATTCAACATCTATCGTCTCTTACCGTGCAAATGTTATCGAGTGTCAAGGAGTTTCTCTCCAAGGTTACCAAGCAATTAGGGTTTACAAGATTATCGTTATCATTTTCTTTTTTGTGAATTGTTCATTGTTTGTTGACTTGTTTCTTTTGGAAATCCATGTGTGATTAAGATCAGCCGCCTGAACAGCCCTTCAAATGAAAAGAAGGCAACCGTTGAAGGAGAACTAAATTCAACATCAATTGTTTCTTACAGTGCAAATGTATTCAAATGTTAAA